>JAXQQM020073838.1:0-254866 GCA_034641835.2 Pinus albicaulis | reverse complement strand
TTTCTATTATTATAATCATTATTGTTTTCTTTATATATTTGGTGGTTTGAGAAAAGATATTTTATTTCCTTTCACTTTGTGGCATTATTTCGACATCTTCACCTTTTAGAATATAGTAAAATATTTTTCTTATTATAGATTTTTCTTGGAAAAGAATTATTGAGAGTTGGGTGCAAATGCACAATGTTGTGTAGCATTAGTGTGATAAATATGTGATAGTGCAAAGCATAGTTTTGAAGATTAGTCTAAGTTGACTCATACCTAATCAACTCAGTCAAGTTGATTGTTGGTTGAACGGTTAATTATTGGTTCAATGGACAGAAGATCTTGCAGGCACAAATACCAAAGGGAAAAATGGAGCCCATCATCGGGTACTCTTTGTAATTCTCCACCACTGCTACCTTCCATGCTTCCTCAAACTCCTCTCCAACCTCAATATCAGTGCTAGTAGTAGCATGAGCAACAACACTACGCTTAGCAGAACTAGAAGAATGTGTTTTCTAAACTACACGAGAACTAGTTCCCTCACGAGTCACCATGTGTCATGCTTGGTCTCGGTGGTTCTCTTCCTTCTACTCCTGGTTCAATTGCCATATCTTCATTGAAACCAACACCCCGAACTCCACTAGACAACGATTCACCATTTTGTAGTAGTGATTCACTATTTGTACTGGTGATTTGCCATGATTTTACAAGATAATATAATCTCGTGAGAGATTCGCCAAAAAATTATATATACATATTATATTATTAATAAAATTGCCCTCCATTTTTCCTATGTATCATGGGGATTCACCTATTTATTATATATATATATATAAATTTAGGGGGGTTCTTAAAATTTTCCCTGGTTGAAAATTGGTGGCATCATAAAACTTACTCATAGTTTTTGGAATTTTCCTTCCTCTTTATTATGAAGTAATACAGCAAGATCAAGACCATCTACTCATTGATAGTGAAGCATCCATGCTTGTGAACATCTTTTTGTTGAATTAGAGTTGTTGGTGTAAAACAGTTCTTTGAAGAAGAGAGAAATCATCTGCCCTGAAGGGTTATTGCACAGTGGTTTTTGCTGCACATTTACAAAATATTTGCAGTGACGTTGTATTGAACTAACATTGAGAGTGGACATTGCTTCTTTGTTCATAGCTTCAATCAGTGTTTTGAAGTATAACTTTGAGTTGTTGAGAAATTTCTGAAACACTTCTATGATGTGAGTCATTGTTGCTTGCTGATCAGACAGCAAAGTCTACACCTTGAGGTCCTCCATAATTTGAGTAGCAGAGTTTGTTCTTTGGGAATTCCATAATTGGAAGTTCATGAAAGAAAAGAGTCTTTGAAGTCACCTGTATTCTTTTGAAAGTAAGTTGAATCACATTGTAAATGGGTGCATTATCGGTTGAAGCCGGCACCCTTTATTTCTTGAAGCCTAAGTTGTTGAGAAAAATGGCTAAAATAAATGATGCATTAGAGGTGTTGAATAACATCATTCATTCCACTGTTCATGATATGGTAAAAATAAGCAAGAATGCTCTCTTTAATATTCAAGCTTGCTTGCAAGATGCACAAGACAAGATTGATTTTTTGCAGTTGGAGTCTCAGCTTTAGCAAGATGAGCTTCAGCAAAAGAGTCATCATTCTGAACCTGTTTCTGTTCAGAACATTGAGAAGGATTCTCATTAGTAGCAAGAATATAAAGTTGCAGTCGATTCATATTCAGTTCCTTGTACGAGAGCAACTTTACATGCAGATGCAGCAGTTCAGTTTGCACTTCCCAAACCCATCATCAGACCTTGGGAAGAGCTTGTCCACAACAAGCACAGAACATGTCTTGGATATGAAAAGGAGTTGTCCTTTCATATTCCAGACTACTCCAAGCCCATCAAATTTCAGAGTGCTGGATTTCTTTATGACAGTTCACCTGTTGCTGTTCCAGATCCTGCTCCACTTCCACAACAACAACAAATTGTAAAATTCCAACACTGTAATCGAGTTGGCCATATGAAAGATCACTGCTTCGATCTTCATCCATGCAAGAAATGTGGTCGCCACACCCATTCTTCACATAGATGCTTCATAAACAAGCCTCCTGCAAGAACAAAGATTCATCTTGGATGGATCGCTTCTTGGCAATGGGCATCAACAACCAAGAAGATGTTTAAGTCGCATATCAGAACTTGTTCTAAAATATTGAGCAAACTTGCAGTTGAGTTCTTGCCATCATCTCACCTTATACCTGACAGGAGGGAAAATGGTGGTCATCTACAAGCTTCGAAGTCAAATCAAGCAAGCCTGAGCCACAATCTCTCATTCCAGATTTAGAGTTGTAGCCAGAGACACGATAGTTCAAGCGATCCTGAGCCACAATTCGTCATTCCAGATTCAGAGTTGTAGCCAGAGACACGGATGCCCATGAACATGCCTTTGGTTGATGGACAGCCTTAAACCATCCTTGTGAGGTTAATATTCTTCCTCTTTCAGAGCACTTCCTCTAGCAGAAGATTTCAGCTTCCTCCCAGTTTTGGTTGAGTTCCAGGAATTGCATCAAGCATTCCAGTGTTGGTGGTCATCCTTAAACCATCACAGGTTGTAGACTTCCCTTCTTTTAGGCTGAAGGTCTCCCTTTAAATATGAGGGACAATTCCTCTAGCAAAAGCCCTTAGCTTCTTGCCAATTTTGGAAGAGTTCCGGGAACTGCAATAAGCATTGCGTTCCAGTGTTGGTGGTCATCCTTAAACCACCTCTTTATGTCAACATTTCAGAGAGATGATTCAGCCTAAGTGCTGCCATGCATACTATGCAGATTTGTATTACAACTCTCTTCTTGGACTCACACATACCCCTTCAGATTAAGGGGGGGAGTGTTGAACACCTAATCCTCTATCGGTAGGTGTGGAAGGCGAAGAGTCACAAAGGAGTCCAAGTGACCTTGGAAGATGAATCCAAGAGTCACATTATTGTATTATAAATGTACATCTATGTGTAATAAAGAAGCAACGAATGCCTATCTTTTTATGTGTGTGTTTAGTTTTCTCCATACACCATGTGTGTGTTTAACATTTCTCATATTATCGATAGATTTTCCTTCGCTGCACATGACTCAAACTAGCCTAGATCCATCTTAAATTTGGATCTATCAAGTGCCAAGAGGGATCAAATCTCTCGAGGTGAAAACCTTTCCTCAAGTTTTGCACTCTAAAAATAGGTTTGCACCTCGAGAGATTCGATCCCTCTCGGCGCTTGATAGATTCGGAGTTAACATGGATCTCGGCTGGATCCATATTAACTTCCAGCCTATATCCATCTTAACATATTGAGGTAAAACCCATCATAAAGACCTAGATCCATAATTGAGGCATCCAGCTCCAGGTCAAGCACCGAGAGGGATCAAATTTATAAATGGATGGTAGCTTTATGATGGTCAATAATAGGATCATGTTAAGATAGATCATAGATCAAGCAGAGGCAAAGATGATAGGCATATCCAAGATCTATGTTGGATGGTCAACCATAGATCAATGGTCAAAGATGATAAGATATTGATCATCCTATTATCCAGCCTAGATAAATTAATCAGATATCATAGGATGGATCTTTCTATCCAGAGTTAAGATGGATCTAGGCTGACCATATCTTTCTATATCAATGCAATACTAGTGATAGCCTCTCCAGCCTAGATCCATATTAATTTCAAATCTATCAAGCGCCGAGAGTGATCAAATCTCTCAAGGTGAAAACCTATTTTTTGAGTGCAAAACTTGAGGAAAGGTTTGCACCTCAAGAGATTTGATCCCTCTCGACACTTGATAGATCCAAAGTTAAGATGGATCTGGGCTGACAAAATATGATGTTTGCTACAACAAATCGAGCTAAATATTTAAATGGTTTATGATTCCAAGTGTTCTTTTCATATAATCTATATGAAAAGATGAAAAAACTAACAAGGGTGACTATATAAGAATAGTAGAAGAAAATAGTCTCAGATCGATCACAATGAAGGCTCTTTGTAATTGAATAAATTCTTATTATTCACATTTTCTATCATTCAATCTTATTACATTATCACTTGGCATTCAAAATTTTTATTTCATCATTTTTCATCATTAAAGTTATTTTACAATATATATCATCTCAACAAACTAATGTAACTAAGAAAATTTAAAATTAAAATGACTCGATAAATTTCAGACATATTTAGCATATTTAAAATGGTTGTATTAATATTAGATCTATTTACATATTATTGATAAAATTAATCAAATGTTCCTCATATTATCGATATTTTCCTTGGCCGCACACGAATGAAACCAGCCTAGATCCATCTTAACTATGGATCTATGAAGCACCTAGAGGTATCAAATCTCTCGAGGTGCAAACCTTTCGTCAAGTTTTGCACTCAAAAAAGTGGTTTGCAACTCGACAGATTTGATCCCTCTTGGCGCTTGATAGATTCGGAGTTAAGATGGATCTAGGCTGGTATTTTTAAAATATTTGGCATGAAAAAAATATCCAAACTCTTCGTCAGAATTAATGAGAAATTAAAGGAAATGCCAAAGTCTATCACATCATTGAAGCATAAATTATAAATGATCTGAAATGAATAAAATGTCTTTTGTAATGTTCTCTGTAATCCAATTTTTTGAAAATTGTCTTTGGATCAATGTTATGATCATATTTTTATGCCAAGTGGATTAGTACACTGAATTAAAGTATATATTAAATTAAATTGTAGTTTTTATTGCTATTTTTAATGGTTGAGTACACACATATATATATATACTTTGTGTTTATTTTCTTTTTATTCATTTTGAAATTTAAATCATTTTAATTAATAAAAATATTGGATTAATCATATTATTAGGATTTGGTCGATGTTTTGAACCAACTAAAAGAAACCGATCTCTTTGAATAAATAGTAAGAATGTGTCTTTGTCCAGTAATCGCTGTTAAAACTAGCCGTTAGAAACTAGCTATTAAGAACTAGTCGTTATCTGACTAATTCCACATCCATAAGTGAATTCATGTGCAGATGGTAGGACCCACCACATTAATCTACTACTGCACAAGGTGGGGCCCGCGGACAACCGGGTTAACCTGTTAATTAATGGGATTAATATTAATTAATTTGAAACGGCATTTTTGTCTTCTTTATATTCTATGGTTTTTAAATTAACTGCAAGGCGCACTAACTTGTCCCGAGAGCCCCATTCCCATTATCATTCTTTTAAGTTGTGATTTGCTTTAAAAACCCAGTTAATGTTAAGAGTTTATCTATATATCCTCTTAGATATTCAACGAAGTGAAATGAGATTTAAAGCGATAGAAATTATCAAAAATAATTAAATGTGATATGGTATATCTTTTATGTATCGAAAAATACTTTTTATAGAATGGACGAGGAAAAAAAGGGGAGAGAGGGTGGCTAGTTTTTTATTTCTTAATAATTTTTTCTTTCGTGTTTATTTTAGTTTTCGTTTTTTTCTATATGTGTAGTTGTTTGTTTTGTTTTTCATTTACTATATATTATATTTTTATTATCGTTTCCTACTCATTATCACATTTTATATTTAATATTTTATTGGTGTCGGTGTGTTAGAGTATTTTACATTTTCATTCTTATGACATAGTTCAACATGTTGCTTATGTTTAGTCATGGTGTTTATTTTTGCTTAGTGGCTTCGCAAAATTGAATTTTTTTTGTTTTTTTTTTTAATATGTTGGTTGTGCTTAGTCATGTTGTGTATTTGTTGGTAGCATGATAAAATTGGGACTTATTTTCTTTCTTTTTTGGGATATCTTTGGTGTTGGATCACTTTGCACATGTGTAACAATGTTCTTGGAAGGCTTATGGTAAGTTTTGTATGATTGTACTGCAATGGTTTTTTTATTTTGTTTTTCTCTTTCTCAAGTGGGGTTTAACTTAATAGCATTTCTTTTCTTTTACAATTGTTGGAGTTGCTTTGTTACATTGGTGAGGCGAGTTGAGTTTTTTAGATGCTTTATTGCATTGGTGAGACGAGTTGAGTTTTTGAGATGCTTTATTGCATTGGTGAGGTGAGTTGAGTTTTTGAGATAGCTTTATTGCATTGGTGAGGTTGGTTGATTTCTCTACCCCATTTTTTTTGAGTCTGTAAACTAATTACCAATGTATCATATTGTTAACTATTATATATATATATATATATATTTCTAAAAGGTCACAACAATTAATGAAGAGAGGAATATAGCTCATATTAGTGGTTCTCAACATTCTTAGGAGCCGAGAGAACGTATGGCCAATTTGATTGTTTGAAATTTTTATAAGCTTATGGGTCTTCTTGTGATTTGGGCTTGAAGAGCACTGTAATGAGATCCATGTGTGTAGAAAGGTCAAATGCATAATTGACTATTGGATATAGTCCACTATCAAGATTGTCCTTCAGGAGATTGAGAAGCGTAAATTATACAAAGTTCATTAAAGATGGTTAGAGGTAATTATGTATTAAATGAGTTGAATGGGAAGCTCAAATATTGTGGTGGTGAAAAGAGCGTTGTCCAAGAGACTTCAGAGTGGGAATAAGTGTAAGGAAGACCAGTCAGAAAAATGTGACATGTGAATTGTAATTTTTCATTTTTTGTATTAATCTTTGTAACGACGTAAATGTAAGCGTTAAAGGGGGAAGTTGGTGTTAGGTCCCTATATTACTAGTATAGTCCCTTATTGTTGTTAGTGTAACCCCCTTATTGTATTGTTGTACCCCTGTAACCCCCATATTGTTATTATTTTTCCCTTAAATTATTATTGTTAGGTCAGCTAAGATTACATTGTGACCCCACTAGGATTACATTGTGGCCCCATGGACTCCTATATATAGAAAGGAGGTTTTTTCATTTGTATCATCGAAGAATTGTTCATTTATGTAATTTATTGGAGATTTCCCCCTCGAAGTGGCTTATTTCTAAGGTGTTGATCTCTCTTTTCTTCTATTTTTGGAGTTGTTTCACAACATTTGGTATTAGAGCTTTGGATTCTAGGGTTTCGCTGCTCCAAACAGGTCATCGTGGAATTTTCAATATAACTGTTTTTATACGAAGGTTCAGAAGCTGAAATTTTTAGGATGCGAAGCCGAAATCCTTAGGAATATCGTCGCAAAATTTCAGATCTTGGTTCGCAAAATTTTCAGAGATATGGTCTATGGAAGTTAGGGCTTTTTCAAGCTCCTGAATTTCATCGTAAAGAGATGATCGTGGGAAAATGTTCATAAATCTCTTTCTGAGGATCGTATTGGAATGCTATAAAAAGTGGCCGCAAGTACACAGACTATAGTTTCTTTTCTATCAATTTCAGAGCGGAAGGAGGAAACAGTGACACGTGGCAAGTCGTACAAGTTCACTCTACTGAACCAGTCCATAATTAGGTCATTGTGGGAGATTGGACATAACTTTGTCTTGGAGAATCCAAATCAGGTCAGACTTGTAGCATTCGAAAGAGGATTCAGATAGCTACCTCAGGGCCAAATTTCAAATATTGAAGATCTGAAATCATAGAGATAATTTAGTTTCAATGTCGAGCTCGTCAAAAACAAGAAAAAGGTGTGTATTTTTTTTCTGAATTGCATAAATCTTGTGTAAAAAAATCAGTTTGAAGTGATTCCAAGGGCCTATTGAGCATATATTTAAGTATTGGGTTCTGAAATGCCTCCTAAAAAGAATTCAACACTCATTAAGCCCTCAGAATACTCTACTATGACTCATGAAGATGAAGAATTGCAACGTGATCTATCAAAATTACAAGAGCATGTGCACCAAATTTTGCTCTCACAAAGAGCAACAAAAAATGAAATGGAAGTTTTGAAGAAAGGCGTGGAAGGATGGTTTGAAGAATAATATGGATGGTTTGAAGAAAGGCGTGGAAGCTAAGATGGAGGACATGTAAGAAAAAATGAAAGACAACATGGAAAACATGAAGAATGATCTAAAAGCAGACATGGAAGGTTTGACAAAGTTGATACAAGCAATGATTCCTAATGGCGAAAAGATAGTATAGGAAACTCATGATGAGAATAAAATACATGTTAATCGTGATTTCATAAACTCTAATGTTGGATTGAAGAACTACCATATTCCAAATATGAATATGAAGAAGTTTGATGGAAAGGATCCCGTAACATGGATACTACATATGGAGCAATATTTTGATCTCAATAATGTGCAAAACACACAAAAGGTACGCATTGCAACTATACATTTAGAACAAAATACATTTGTATGGTATTGATGGCTTTGCTCCCGTAAAAAAATTGTTACTTGGTCAATTTTTACGAAGGAAATGATAGCACATTATGAGGATACAAAGAGAAACACCTCCTTTAGCCAATTGTTAAATCTCAAACAAAAGGGTTTAGTGGCGGAGCACATTGAGGACTTCCAAAAATTGAATATAAGGGTAACTGATATTCCAAAGGAACACAGGATTGATGTCTTCATAGGGACTTTAAAGGATAACATCCAACATGAAGTTCGAATTTGGGAACCTGATTCATTGGAGAAGGCATTTAGGTTGGCAAGAAAAATTGAATGTAAAATTATGGCGACAAGGAAGCCTATCACTCACATCTATAAAGATGGAAGTGTTGCTACTCCTAGACTTCCACAACCTACAAGGTTGACACCACAATAATTGGAAGAAAAAAGAGCAAAAGGGATTTGCTACAGTTGCGATAGAAAATACACTGAAGGCCATAAGTGTGTTGAGAAGAAATTATTTTACATAGATTGTGAAGAGGAGGAAGAAAATGAAGAAGAAACTTCAAAATTAGAGGATATACACCAAGAAGAAACCATAGAAGAAGAATAAATGAGTCCGACCATATCATGTAATGCATTGGCAGGAATTACCACTTCTCAAACTCTCAACGTAGAAGGACATATCAAGAAGAAAAGGGTAATATTTTTGATGGATTCGAGTAGTACCCATAATTTTATTCATTGTAAGGTAGCCAAGGAATTGAATTGTTTCCTATACCCAGCACCAGAATGTCAAGTGATGGTTGCAAATGGAGGAACTATCAATTGCTCTAGAAAATTCCATAATATCAAGCTAGCCATGGGGGAATATGTATTGAATAGTATAATTCTTTCCATCCCAATGGGAGGTGTTGATGTTGTACTAGGAGTACAATGGTTACAATCTTTGGGGACGGTAGCTTCTAATTTTCAAGAACTTTTCTTGAAATTTTTTTCGGAAGGAAAGTAAATCAAATTACGGGGTATCATAAGGAAGCCAGGAAAGATAATAATCTCTAATATCATGACAAATCTTTTGAATAAATAACAACAAGGCATAATTGCACAATTATGCTCACTAGAAGTTCCAACATCAAAATCATCTATTTCTCCAGATCTCCAAAAATTCTTGGACAATCATTCCAAGGTGTTTGATACTCCTAAAGGACTCCCACCTATTCATGATCATGATCATGTTATTCATTTGATTCCAAGAAGTGTTCCTCCAAACATCAGGCCTTATAGATATCCTTATGTCCAAAAGAGTGAAATTGAACGTATGATTGTAGAAATGTTAGAGGTTGGTATAATTCAACCTAATCAAAGAAAGATGGATCATGGCACATGTGTTCGGATTATAGGGAGTTAAATAAGCTCACTATTAAAGATAAATTTCCCATTCCTATGGTTGATGAATTATTGGATGAATTACATGGAGCAATTTATTTTGTCAAGTTGGATCTTCGTTCAGGATATCATCAAATTAGAATGAAGACTAAAGATATTCTGAAAACAAAATTTCGAACTCATGAGGGTCATTATGAATTTTTGGTCATGCCTTTTAGCCTTACCAATGCACCTTCTACATTTCAAGGGTTGATGAATTCCATTTTCAAACCATTCCTTAGAAAATTTGTGCTAGTATTTTTTGATGATATACTAATCTACAGCAGGTCTTGGAAGGATCATGTTCAACATGTTGAGAGGGTGCTCAAACTATTGGAGGAGAAACAATTATATGCAAAAACATCCAAATGTTTCTTTGGAGTACAAGAGGTGGAATATATGGGTCATATTATATCTCACGCGGTTGTTAAGGTAGATCCTAACAAAATTAAAGCCATTAAGGAATGGAAAGTCCCCACAACCATAAAGCAGTTCCATGGATTTCTCAGGTTAACAGGGTATTATCGCAATTTTGTTAAGAATTATAGGAGAATAGAAGCACCTCTAACAACATTATTGAAGAAATATGCATTGTCGTGGACTCCTAAAGCAACTAAGGCCTTTGAACATCTTAAAGAGGCAATGTGCCTAGCACCAGTCTTAGCTACGCCAAACTTCACAAAAACCTTTATTATGGAATGTGATGCCTCAGGAAATGGAATTGGTGTTGTTTTAATGCAAGAAGGAAGACCCATTTCTTTTGAAAGTCATTCAATCAAAGGAAAGTATTTACAAAAGGATATTTATGAGAAGGAAATGTTGGAAATACTACATGCACTAAAGAAATGGAGACCTTACCTAATGGGAAGACACTTCAAGGTAAAAATTGATCATGATAGTCTTAAACACTTTTTGGAACAAAGACTATCTTCAGAAGAGCAGCAAAAATGGGTCACAAAGATGTTGGGTTATGACTTTGAAATAATCTAAAAAAAAGGGAAGCTAAATGTTGTTGCAGATGCACTCTCAAGAAATAATGAAGAGGTGGAAGCATTGCTTTGTGCCATTTCTATTATCCAACCAGATTGGATAACTGAAGCAAGAGATGAATGGAAGAAGGACAAAGATGTATGGATACTCATTCAAAAGTTGCAGCAAGATCCTAGTACATCTCATACATTTAGTTGGAAAAATGATTCCTTATGGTACAAAGATCGCTTATATCTTTGTAAGAATTCCCAACTAAAACAAAAGATTCTTCTGGAATTGCACACTTCTCCTTTAGGAGGACACTCAGGATTTTTAAAAACCTACCACAGGGTGAAGAAAGAATTTTTTTTGGGATGGCCTTAAATCTGATATTCAAAAGTTTGTGGCGGAATGTTTGGTTTGCCAGCAGAATAAAGTGGAGACAATTAAGACCCCGGGACTTCTACAACCTTTATCCATTCCAAGTCAGCGTTGGGAGGAGATTTCAATGGATTTTATCACAGGTTTACCTAATTCCGAAGGAAAGAATGTCATCATGGTGGTAGTTGATAGACTTACCAAGTATGCACACTTTTGTGCATTATCTCATCCATTTAAAGCAAGTACAGTTGCTACTACATTTATGGACAGAATTCAAAAGCTACATGGAATCCCAAGGGTCATTGTGAGTGACAGAGATCCTATTTTTACTGGAAATTTTTGGACGGAGTTATTTTCTTGTTTGGGTACTCAATTAGCTCATAGCTCATCTTATCATCCTCAATCTGATGGTCAAACTGAGATAGTAAATAAATGTTTGGAAGGATATCTTCTTTGTTTTGTATCTGATAAACAAACACAATGGGTCAAGGGTTACCTCTCTCTGAATGGTGGTATAACACTTCCTTCCATACTGCAGCAAAAATGACCCCATTTATGGCACTTTATGGATATCATCCACCATCCATCACATCTTATTTAAGGGAAAATTCTAGGGTTCAAGTAGTGGAGGATCACATCGAGCATCAACAAGAAGTTCTCCAACTCTTAAAGGATAACCTAAATTTGGCACAAAATTGAATGAAACAACAGGCAGATCAACATCGCAGTGAGAGAAGTTTTGATGTGGGAGATTGGGTATTTTTACAGCTACAACCATACAAACAAATGTCCCTCAAGCAAGATAAGAAGGATAATAAATTATCACCAAAGTACTATGGTCCTTACAAGGTTTTGCAAAAGATTGGTACTATGTCATACAAATTGGAGCTTCCTCCTTCTTCGTGAGTGCATCCAGTTTTCCATGTTTCATGCTTAAAAAAGGTTATGGGGGACAAACTTCCAGTTCAAACAATATTGACAGAACTTGATGAGGAAGGAAAAACCATATTAGAACTTGAAGCAGTCACGGAAACAAGAACTCGACAACTACGAAATCGATCAATTTCAGAGTATCTCATCAAATGGAAGAACTTACCCACTGAAGATTCTACATGGGAGGATGGGAATTTTATACAAAAGCACCCGAAGCTACTCAAGCGTTGAGGAGAACACTTTTTTGAAGGACAGGAGCATGTTAGGTCCCTATATTACTAGTATAGTCGCTTACTGTTGTTAGTGTAACCCCCTTATTGTTATTGTTGTACCCCTGTAACCCCCATATTGTTATTATTGTGCCCTTAAATTATTATTGTTAGGTCAGCTAGGATTATATTGTGGCCCCACTAGGATTACGTTGTGGCCCCATGGACTCCTATATATAGAAAGGAGGTTTTTTCATTTGTATCATCGAAGAATTGTTCATTTATGTAATGTATTGGAGGTTGCCCACTCGAAGTGGCTTATTTCTAAGGCGTTGATCTCTTTTTTCTTCTATTTTTGGAGCTGGTTTCACAAAACTTGCAATAATTCTTACATTAGGATGTAGGCGGATTTTTCTTGTTAGTGGTCAGAGTCCATTGAGATTTTATCAACAGTATTCTCCTATCTTAGAAAGTGTTGGATCTCATGACCATTATTTAGGTGGCTTGCAATTTGACTTTGTGGTGAAGAATACTAATTATTTGTGAGAGAATTTCTTCATAATATCTGCGCCTCCAAATTTCTTGTTCATCTTATTTGGTTTGGCATCCCAGGGTTTTAACCCTTTGGATTTGTTATAGGTTTTTTTTCTTGGTGGGTTCCTATTGTGTTCTCCAATTTTAGACCCTATTATTCCAACTTAAATACTTTGTTGACTCCTAGGTCATTGTCCTCTAAATGGGTTGGCGTGTTTTTGTATTGTCTTCTATGCATTACTTTGTATTAATGTAAACACACCCTTCCATGCTCAATCCTTTATAAAAATTCCGATGATTCTTTGGTGGCACTTGAGTTTTTTCTTGATGTGTTTTGCACATTTGTATCTTAACTATATGCACTTTAGTAGTTCATTGTTTTGATTAAGTTGCTTGTAACCTCCTTTTCAATTATTATGTTACTCAAACACATGCAAATTGTAACATAATTAGTTCTTTTTCAAATAAAAAAACTATAACTTCCCAAAAAAAAATACTAATAATTTAAAATTTTATTATTTTAAAGGAGAAAGACAACGCTTATAAATTTTCTATCTTTACAATCAACTAATTTAAATTTGAATTCATTATCAACTTCCATGAAATATAAAATTCAAAATTTATGTTTAATAAAAATATATATTTTCAAATTTTAATTCATTATTAACTTTGATGAAATATAAAACTCAAAATTTTTATATTTATTAGATATCTATATTTTCAAAGTAATTAAGATGTGCAATATTTTGGAATTTTAAATTAATATAATTAAATTATTTATATTTTTATCAATAATAAAATTAACAATATTCAACATTAAAAATTTAATTAATAAACATTTATTATTAGTATTATTATTACACAAATACATTGATTGTGAATTCTCAATCAATATACTTTAATCACTCACACAATTAAGCATAATAATATTCACAAAAAATATTATTTATAAATAACAAAATTAACAATGTGCACTTTAATTACTCACATTATTATTCATAATATAATTCACATATATTATAAATTACAAAATATGAAAAATTCCAAAAATTTTACATTTATTTTGTTTTGTTTTTTCCTAGGTTCAAGCTAGTTGTAATGTTGGATGGAATAACAAGTTCCTTCTAGTGAGATGTTATCATTGAGATTATGCGAAGCTCTCTCGAGCCTAAACACATTTAAGAAATTTTAATTCTCCCAAAAATAACTGTCGTATTCAACCCCTCCCCATAAACATTTATATTCTAAATATATTATAAATATAAATATATGCTCTCCGTATATTATACATATGGATAGTGTATAGTTTATAAACTTTTTATTATTATATCTTAATTACTCTAAAGGATAATAAATTAAAAAATATAATTTATAATTGATATTTTATTAAACATTTATATCTTTGTAATAATTTAAAATATGTTATTTATTAAATTATTTATAATAATACTTATATTAAAATTTAAATATATATATATATACTTTTAACAATTTTTATTTTTTTTAATATAATTATTTTTAATTATACTTATAATCACTCATAAAAAAATAAATATAATGTTGGGGATGTTTCTAGAATCCTCTTGACCTCTAAGGAATGTTTCTCATAGACTTATTACTTCTACATATTTTTTATTTTGACATATTTATCGATTCAATGGAGTGCAGTAGTGCGAGGGTTTACAGATCAATGCGGCAGGCATGGACGACGGTCGCTCCTCAAGTCTGCATTTTCATCTCTTACGCGGGCTTGGATGAAGGCAATGAATCTGGTCCTGGGAGCCCTTAGCGAATAAGCTGGCATCCCAGCAAAGTAGACGCTCTGGGAGAACGAGTGCTACCTCTCGATGGCTAGAGCAAGGCAAGGTTGGAAGGACCCCGTGTTTTGGGGGCGGATGCAGAGATTGTCCTATCGGGGAAGATAACGGTGGATTTCTACGGCGGATTGGAGGTGGAAACCCCTTCCAAAAGTGTTAGAACCGTCGCGGCCCCTCGGAGAAGATGGCTTTCAAGGGAATGTGCAAGCAGGTATGATGATCTTCACAAACAAAGCGGGTCTAACTGGAAACAAAGGGCATACCCAGTATGGTTAACCCTACTCCCAGACCCTGTATTTTTCGATTGATTCTTTTTTTTTTTTTTTATAGTCGGATGCAGGAGGTTTGGACCCCTCAGATCTCTGCATGGGTAAAAAAGGGGTTTCAAGCTCATAATTTCCTTACAAGGCACAGATTGAGGGGGGCGTGCGGGGACAAATTCACTATAGCACCTCCCTTGTTTGAAGTTTCTGTGCCCCCTGGATATTTCCCAAAGGCGTTCTGTATGCATGGAGGGAGAGGGGGCGTCCCTATATATGAGCCTCTTTTATATGAGGAATCCAAGGCCTCTGGAACTCGTGAATATGAAGAAGGAGGGTCTTATTCGTGGGGGCTAAGTACAAAAAACCCCTCTGCAGAGGTAAGAGGCAAAGGAAATATTGCAGGGAGTAGTTACCAGATTTTTTATCAAAACCCTAGATGGAAAATCCAAGTTTTTTTCGGTACAGGATTTGGATCAAGTTACAGATCTAAAACAGAAGATCAAAAATTCTACAGGTATCCCTATTATAAGAAAAAGTCTGATATTTTCAGAGAAACCATTACAAGAAGGGAACCTATTAAAAGACTATCAGATCTAAAGGAATTCCTCCATAGTATTGAATTTAAGACTTAAAGGAGGAGCTGCAGGAGTAAGCACTTCATCTATATCTAAACAGAACAGAACACCTAGACAAATGAGGGGAGGCAACACCTTCAAAACAGGAACCCCAAACGATCCATCATACAGAAATATTTTACAAGGGAAAAACAAAGCAGCAACACCAACATAACAGGCTAAAAACACTCCCAAACCTTACATAGTGGAGCAACTGAACTGCGTACCATAATTGAACATTAAGGCACCTAAGATTGATGAACATCTTTCCACTTTTGAATCGCATGCAATAATATGCAGATTAAACTGCTACTGGCCAAAACCAATGGAGTTGTTCCATTGGATATTTACAAACTGGACCATGGACTACGACATACATCTCTGTTACAAAGGATATTTTATTGTCAAGTTCCTATCTCAGGAATCTAGAGATATCATTCTCAGGGTAGGACCGTGCTTTTGGGGTTATAATGGACTCTTCATCACTCCTTGGTTCCCTGATTTTGATGCAAATATGATGGAGATCACTCAGATGCCAGTATGGATCAAGCTGTATAACTTTCCGCTCCACTTTTGGAATGAAGGAGTATTAGAGAGCATTGGAAACAACCTTGGGAGATACATCAAAATAGTCATACAACGACTGGAGGAGAGAATTTTCACTTTCGCACAAATTTGTGTGGAAGTAGACCTCAGCAAGGGGTTGCCGAAAAGCATCTACCTGATCCACAATTGACAAAAATGGCTGCAACATTTGGACTATGAAAACACAACATTTAGATGCAGGATATGTAGGAAACATGAGCACCTATAAAACACATGTTCGGATGCAAAACCGGAAACTAGAAAGAAGAAGAAAATAGGGAAAGCATCCAAAGGATGGAAATTCCCTTCAGGAGGACCAGAGAAAGAGTTAGAAGATGAAGGAGACATCCCAACCCAAAGTGAAATAAAACAGCCAGTAGAAGACGAAGGGACACAAGAACAATATTTACAAGAACCAATGGAAACTAACGTGACCCATCAGACAATTGACCCGTCGATGGATACAACGACACATGAAGCACGCTCTGATGTAAGCTCGGGTGCAAACAAGAGAGCGCATGTGTCCGAAAGTTCAGACTACAACAAAGAAAACACAATAGGGAACAATGACTTGGCCTTGGTTCTCTCCTCCCTGCATTTAGGGAATTGGCAAATGTTCAAAAGAGAAAAGTAAAGAATGAAAATCCCAGCCCAGCTGGCAATTTGTAAATTTTTTGGTAGCTTCGCTACATAGTGTACATGAGTACATGGGCCCAGTGGGCGTCTTGAATGCTTCATTGCATGCACTAAGTGTAACTCTCATTAATTTATTAATAGAAAGTTGTCAATTTTTTCCCTCGGAAAAAAACAAAATAAATATAACTCAAACTTATAATTACATATTTATTATAATAACCTATATATATATGAATTTCATACCATTATAATTTTACTCATAAGAAAAAATAAATATAATAAAAAAAATTATAATCATATATTTACTATAATAATTTATATTTTTAATTATCTATCTATATCCATTTTAACTTTGGATTTATTAAATCTAAGAGGGATCAAATCTCTTGAGAGAAAATAGATTCGATCCCTTGATAAATATAAAGTTAAGATAGATCTGAGTTAGTTTATTTTCCACTTTAAATAAACTACATTCCACATAAATATCATGAGTTCTCGATTATGAAAATGATATTATAAAATTATATTTTCTACAAAGTAAGAGTTCAAGAGCCAAAAAACCAACTAGCAAACCAACCCCTCATTCTCTTCAATTGTGCCTTTTTATAATTCTTTACAATATCCCTTTTGTGTATATCTCTTCGATACACGAGGATGAATGGGAACCATTCTTTCCTCCATCTCCTCGAGTCACATCTTATAAATTGACTGCCAATAAGTATCTCACATATGCCCAACCCTAATGGCTCATTAACCTCAACATAAATTTCAAGGTAATTTTCATGGATTTACAAGAAAGAAAACTCCACGAGACTTTCGGATCTGAAAAATGTCCTCTCCTTCAGTACGCAATTAAATTTAAACATAAATTTCAAGGTATTTTTCATTGATTTACAAGAAAGAAAACTCTACCAGACTTTCGGATCCGAAATGATGTCCTCTCCTTCAGTACGCAATAAAATTTAAATGTTTAAAATGCATTGTATCAATGAGATGTTATTTATCATTACAACCACATTACAAAAGTTGGGGTAAATAAAACGGTTGTCACATAAAATAAATTATTTTCAACCGAGATCCAAAGTCTTCTTCAATTTTCTGGATAGAATTATTTAAGGGATTTGGTACAAAATTATATCTTAGCACAACATGTCATCAAAAAGAAGATGGATAACTAGATATATTTAATCAAGTGATTGAAGGAACATTGAGAGTGAATCTAATAATTCATGCAAGTCAAAATATTATCTCTATTTGGTTGAATTTTTTTCTAATAATGGGTATCAAGTTTCATTGAGTTTCATTGAGGATAAATCCTTTTGAATATTTATATGGAAAAAATGAAATAATCCAATGAGTTGGCACAACTTATAATATACATTGCAATATATGAGACAAATTTTCTCAAAGAGATGGAATAGTATATGGAAAAAAATATGCAAAATTATAATGAAGCTTAGGATAGATAAAAGAGATATGCAAATAAATCCATTATATCTAGAAGTTTTAAGATGGGAAAGCATGTACTATTGAAAGTGAATACAAAGAGAATCTCATTGTCAATTGATGTTGGATATCTACACTAAGCTGATAGCCGAATTTTGTGGTCCACTTAAAATATTGGATAGGATATCATCAACTGCATACATGTTTGCATTTCTTGTTTCCATAAAAGTGCATAATCTATTTCATGTGTCTTTGTTGACAAAGTATGTGCATAATTTTAACCATTTTATTTATTAGATTTTGATTCATGTGAAGCTATAAGGAGACTTGCGGGTATAATTAATAAGTATATTAGACATGAAGGTCATTGTGTTCCAAGACAAAGTCATAAAATAGGTAAAGTTCTAGTGGAGATGTTATATCCATGAAGAAGTGAAATGGGAGTTTGAAGATGCTAAAAGAAACATACTCACATTTATTTTTGAATTTTGCATATAAATTTTAAATATGTACACACCTATATGGTGTTAAACGATAATAATATCACTAAAATGAGGAGGGTAATGCAATTCTCTCTTTTTAATCCTAGTTTAATAATATACGTTTTTACATGAAAAAAATGGTATGAGACCCAAACTATGTAATAGGTTTGAATATTATTGTTGAAATACATCATTCATTGTAGATATACAAGGATAATTCTATTGGAGACAACGATTCCATGAGAGTGTGTGGTATATAAAGAGCCTATACCATTTTATTTATATTTTGTTATACCCATCTTTGAAATTAAGAGAAAAGGGGTGGTTATGCGAGCTTCTTTGGGTGGCCATGTGGTATTATGAGTGCATGAATATCTAATCTAACCTTTTGGTTGTATGACCATTCATTCCCCAATTTTTCATTCGTTTCAGATGTTTTCACTTCTAGGACATAAAGAGAGTTATATTTAAAGGAGTTTTTGTTAGTGGTTGTGTATTAGTTGTTGTTAAATTTTAAAATTATAAGATGTTTGAGTGTATGAATGCAACAATATTACTTATGAAACTATCCTTAGTTGACAGTAATTGGAGCTTCTGACATTGAGATTTCTTGACTAGTAGCATTAGAGCCCTAAAGGGAAATGGAATATCTTGAGGGACTACACTGCAAATAAGGGAATTCATTTCATTGGGATGTGTAGGATAAAAGGGAAACATAATTTGAATTTTAGATTAATTTGGTTGCTATGTATTTATGTGAGGAGAAATAGCTTTATATCTAGTTAAATGTGAGTAAAAAAGTTAGCCTAGTAACTCATACTATAGAAATTAATAGAAATTTTCTACTACTGATGAAATCGAACTGAAATCAAGAGATTACAAATTTTCTCTACAATTCTGCTAAATGGAAATCACAATATATAAACACATGAAATGACATGCAACCATTAAAATCACAAGAACACAATGATTTTATAGGAGAACCCAACTGGGAAAAACCCCTCCATTGTTTTTCATTAATAAGATGAGAATGAGAAACTATTAGAATGTCTTGCTTTGATCCTGAAGCACACCCTACATTATAAACCTGTTCTCATGCTAATTGTCCTGCTCTGGCCAACACTTAGCTAACTCAAGCCTCAAAAAACCTCCTATTTCCTTGTGAAATCGTAGAGGAATTAAGTTCCTAAATCATAGTGAAATTCCCTATTTCCTTGCACAAATCCAATGGGAATTGATCACCTGCTTAGTGAAAAAGAACTATACACTAAACAATATATAATTGTAAATAAAAATGTTCCTTTTCCATCCACTGAACTAGGAAAGTCGAATTCCATGCATGAATGGGTATATTTTTATCTGATTGACTAGTTAACTAAGAGAATAATGAGTTAACAATAGTCATAACTACTCAAATGATCTTCAACTGACTCAACTAGTGACTAGAGCTCATTTAACGAAGTTAACTTAACAATAACTCAACTATATTACTAGATCTTAGCAATAAACTCATCCACAACTCTCCTTCTAGCCTACAAACTTGAATTTACTGACTTAATTAGTACACAAGGCCATGTCGCTCTAGCTAACTACAATCCAAGTCATCCTGTTGATGTGAAAAATCATTTTTTTTTCATTTAACTAAGGCACTAGTCAAATGAATCATTTTATTGCTACAATTTCAACACTCCCTGTTAGCAATAAAAGGGTTATGCACAACCCAGATCCTGCTCCTATAGGAATGTACTGTAACAAGACTCCCTCTCATTATTATTGTTTCTATTGTAACAACTGCAACTGAGAATTATCCAAAATATTGAATTAATTGTGTCTCTTGACTGCAACTGTCTCCTGAGCATATGACTGCTACTAGTCTCTGCTCTGTCTATTTGGAAATTTGTGTTTCTATTGACTATGCTCATGATCCTCCTACTTTGTTGTCAGCACTTAATTATGCTCCTCAGTATCTGAATACTCTAACTGAAACTAATCCTCCTTGCTGCTGAATATTATGGGCCCCTGTAGCCAGATTAATGACCCATGAGAAGAGTATATTGCAACTGCTACTGCTCTCCTATGGACCCTGCCCAAATATTTGGAAGTTTGGGACTAAGGATATACATCACCCCACCTCACTCCTGAAGGTATACCTCCATGCATGGAAAAATATACCTCTATCTTGTAGATATTTTTCACTCTAACTCCAATATGTTTCACTTGTCTAGTAGAAACATGCTTCAAAAAATAATTTCCCTCACTGAACACCACATCATAACCTCTATCCTCCAATACAGCTACACAAATCAAAATTTTGTTTAGCCTAGGCACATACATTACATTTTTCAAGTGAAGATGGGATATTGAATCCATCTTGAAGGTGAGAGTTCCCATTCCTTTAGTATTATACCTCCCATCATCCCCAAGTTCTATGTGCATCTGGAGATCCTTCTCCTCTAGGGTATTGAAGAAATCTTTACATCCTATAATATGGAACAAGGCACTTGAATCTAGATAGCACACACTCCCCATTATAGTGTTGGCCATGTATGCAATTAGGGTGATGTCTCAGATTCGAATTGTGAGGCAAGTGTTTCCCCTCTTGCTCCTCCTAAAGGATTCTTGTTAGACTTCCTGTGCGGACACTTGTTGCATAGTGCCCAAATTCGTGGCAATGATTTTTTTTTGTCTTTCTTATATACTTCTTCTTGCTATTGTTCTAGATGGAATCTGGCTTTCTTTGGGCCTTCTCGCCCTTCCCAACCAAGGAAAAATTATCTTCCTCATATTTGGATGTTACTCCATCTCTAATGTTCCTCAAAATTTCTTCCTTCACCAAATTGGACCAAAGTCTCTCCCAATTTGGAAAATTTTCCCTTCCATTTATAGGGTATTGGTAGTTGTGGTAAGATTTTGGAAGGCTTAGGAAAGCTAGGTGCACTAGTTCTAAATACAGTATATTTTCTCCAACTCATCCAAGCTCATCTTAGCAATGCGTGAACTTGGAGAGGTAATGTGGAATTGTTTCATTTTTCTGCATGCAAATGTTTCTAAACTTATTCCTCAATGCCAATTTCCTAGTGTCACTACCTTTTTCGAATAGGTCAATGAGGGTATTCCACATAGCAAAGGTAGTATCCTTGCAATGTAAATTTGAGAATTTGTGATCTCTCATAACCTGCAAGATGATCCTATTGGATTTTGTTGTATACTTCTTCCACTAGGTGAATTGTTGTGCATCTGATATTGATGGCTTTGGAATATCAGTTTTGGCATACTCCAACACAATATTATCATCGAGCACTGCTTCCATCCTATCCTTCAAGGCTATGAAATTCAATTTTCCCTCAAGGGAATACTCCAATCTCAATCTGTTGAAATAATTTTCCCACACAAAAGAAAATTGCTTCACTAAATCTACAAATCGAAATATATGAAGGAGGGGCCCTATAGACTAGTTTCTAGTGTGATTTATGCTTTGATATCATGTATAAATTAATAGAAATTTTATACCACTGATGAAATCGTACTAAAATAATTATATTAAAAAATTCCTCTACAGTTCCAGGGAATGGAAATCGCAATTTAGAAACACATGCAATGGCACACAACCATTAAAATCACAAGAGAATAATGATTTTATAGGGAAAACCAATTGGGAAAAACCCCTCCACTTATTTTTCATTAATTAGATGAGAATGATAAAATATTACAATGTCTTGCTTCGATCCTAAAGCACACCTTGCATTGTAAACCTTCTCTCCTACTGATGGTGTTGCCCTGGCCAACATTTAGCCAATTCAAGCCTAAAAAAACCTCATATTCCTTGCACAATCCTGAAGGAATTAAACACCTAAATATTAGGGAAATTTCCCATTTCCTTGTGCAAATCCAAGGGGAATTGATCACCTTCTCAGTGAAAAAGAATTGTACACTTAACAATATACAATTATAACTACAAATGTGACTTTTTCCATCCACTCAACTTCGAAATTCGAATTCCATGCATGACTAGGTCTATTTTTAGCTAATTGACTAGTTAAGTGAGAGATCAGTGAGTTAACAACAATCATAAGTACTCAAATAACCTTCAACTTGTTAATTTTTCTATAGGGATATATTGTTATTTTCTTTGATAATTGAATTTCTTCATTAACACATTAATTTCACCCCATAAAATCATAACATTATTCAGATTTACATCATTATTCATCAGCTTATGCAACTACGTAGAAAGAACAATATCGTCACCAACAATGCAGTAGAACATAAAGGAACAACAAAATAAAATCATACACACATAAAGACACCAGGATTGGTTGGAGACCATGGAAAAACCCACTATGGGGAAAACCCTTGCATATTATTCTTCTTATATTTTCATTAAATGATTCAACAAAAGATAGTACAATTATCCATATCTTTCTTTAACCAGAAAAACAACTACAACATCCATGAAATGAACCCAATAATGTATACACTGAAATTTTATTCTGAAGTCTGAACTGAACTTTCACTGATTGAAGTCGACCTCTAAATCTTGCGGTCACTAAGAAAAATCTTAGGAATATTGAAAATATTCATATTTTAGTCTTTGATCACATGGAGGAGGACTTATCCATGAAACTATAGGGCCCCAATCACTCCCTTAATCTAGGAAATTGTGTGATTAGGGGTCAAAATAGGAATGCAAAAACCCTAATCTCTCAGTCACATGGAGGAGGACTTATCCGTGAGACTATAGGGTCCCAGTCGCTCCCTTAAGCTAGGAAATCGTGCGACTGAGGGTCAAAATAGGACTGCAAAAACCATAATCTCCCGGTCACATGCAGAGGGGGTTATCCATGCGACTAGAAGGATCCAGTCGCACTCATTAGCCGATGAGGGAGCGAACAGGGTCAAAATATTCTTGTTGTGTGCCTACGACTGGTTCCCAAAACCCTAAATCAGAGATATGAGCCTCGGAACCTGCAATTTCACCTCAGATCAAACCTATTCCTCTGTGGAGGAACCTCATACCTTTGTGTGCCAAAAACCAAGAGAGAAGGGTGTCTCATCATTGTGTCTAAACGAGGTAGAGGTCACTTGTATTTATAGCCTTCCAATGGGTTTGCTTTCTTTAGGGCCAACCTGATCTAATATGCACATGTGTATAGGGCCGACCTAATCCAATGTACATGAGTGGGTTCATAAATTCAAAAACCAACCTCTACTTGTCCAAATGACGTGATATTTAGTTCAATTTTGGTCCTCTTGAAACTAATAATTCAATGCAATCATTATCTCCCTCATGCGAGTTTTCCAAAGTGGAATTTGACCGTAGTTGCATATTTTTAACACTCCCTCTCAACTTTGGATAATTCCACCTACTAATATATGTTTGTTTATCATCACATCATCCTGTCTTGCTGTCATCATGTCATGACCATCTCAAGTATATCATTATATCAAATCATCAATGTTCATTTCGATCCATCCCATGATTATTCTCGCTTATCTCTTGGTTGTCCCTTCTCATATGCTGAACATTCTCGAATTTAGAAGAATAATTTTCCATCGAAGGGGAACCTAAGCTACCACGTCCTTATATTCATCGAACTATGATCTGACATCTCTGCCAGTGGGCTACTACCTGGAATATCAGCCAAGAATCAGACCTATGACCCGCATCATCATCAGAGAGCATATCATCAAGGAGAACATATAAACCTGGAACCACATTTGGGACATACTACTCAACCTAGAATCTCATGGGGGAGCTACAATATGACCCCATATCGAGCTATAGGATATCCAAACACACGGAGGAGCATATCCCAACCCTAGTATCACATCCGAGAGCTCATTCCCAACCCGAAATCGCATAGGGTTATCTCAACCCAATCCTGTTACCTACTCATAGTCACATCGATAACTCTAAGTAGTCATGTGGTAGAACACCTATCCGAATTAGACGAGATACCTGACTTATCAAGAGGTAAGGATCACACAACTCTAAGCCTCCTCAACCCATTTTCTAGACTAGGTGAGACAATCCCAACAAGCCTTGCTTGTGGGTATGATGCCAACTGGGGTATACTTCGCAATGAAAAAAGGTTTGGTAGATACCTAACTTGTCAAAGATAGACAAGTATCACACACATCCCATGGGTGATAGATAGGAGATAAAAATATAGGCCCCTATTTTCCAAAGTTCCCTCAACCCGAGGATCCCTTCATCTCAATTCCACACCCTGGGAACTCAGACATGGAGGAAGAGCTGGCTTTGGGTCCTCGATTAGCCTTGATCTAATCATAATCATATATGGTAATCATCATGTATCAATAACAATTGTCTCCTCTTCATACAAGACGTCAAATCACATATCATGTTATAACATAAATAATCATATAAATAAAAAAGGGATACCATATTCATCCTCCCTCTAAAGGAGGTGCCAACCATAAGCCTAAGCTTGTCCTGTACAACTGCACTGTCTCAATATATTATCATATCTCGGTCCCAACTATATATATGGGATTATCTTCCAATCATATCCCAATATTTGTCATCAAAATGTATCCATGTCATATCCAAATCATGTTCAAACAACTCTCTAACAATCTTCTTCATCGTACCTCATAGATATCCATGCTAGTAACATCGTACTCAACCTCGATCGTGTTATGGACCTTTCATCAAAGATATCATGGAATATATCATAATAAAGCAACATCCAAATGTGCTCATCAATAATAATCTCAAATATAAATAATACATCCATGCAGTTACATATCTTATAAAGAATAATTTATATCAAGAATTGATCATATTATGCATATATCTCGAAGGATGCTCGGTAGCAACTCAATGTGAATGAAGCATCTCAATCATGAACTCTTTCTAGTTTTGTTCACATAGATTATATATATATATATATATATATATATATATATATATATATATATATATATAATAGTTTCACAATATAGATTATCTTTTCCCAACTTTCAGAAATCGATTCATCATGTAATGATTCATCATTTACAGCTCCAGAGGCCATCTCCCTCTTATTTGGATCATCGGAGTCTCATTTCCTGTCAAGAATAGACCATTAGTATATGAAACCAAAACCAAAATAAAATCCATACCTCAAAACACTTAAGAAGTAGGGGTTTGGATCAACACATCATCTTGGCTTCACCAGATAACTGTTAATGCGGACATATCTGGATAAGGGAGCTTCCTTCATGCGATGCTCGCTGCAAGCATAACACTTTACCAAACCAAGATTCCCAATCTTTCATAAATTAATATTAAGCAATAAATCAAATAAGTCAGCTTATCAAAGTTTAGAAGCAAGTTCAATACTAATATCAAAGTCATCAATGTTTCAGTGTCAATTATTTAGATCAGGTGATAGGTAGAGCTGTAATCAAGTCATGATTTCATCTATTATCATACCAAAATTTTTTCATCAACCACATAATATCAATCGAAAACTTCATCAAGTAATGATCATAAGTCATTTATGTCACTAGATGTAAACACATTCACCAAGAGTAACTCATGTAGGTTTCATATTCATACTTAATCACAATTGTCAATACTTTACACATTGTGCTAGAACAAGGAGGCAAATACAAAAAAAAAAATTGAATACCCAAATACGTCATTGAAGGTCACTATGCCTATATATCATTATCTTCAAGTAATCAGTTGTTAAATCAAATCATTAGTCATCAGGTCAAATCCAAATTTTCTTATCGTAGAGAGATCCATAATCCAAAACATGTCTCAGTATCAAATCAAAGTTATAAGTCATCCTCAAGCATCATGTCAAAAATCCAAACACTGCTCATCTATATCAATCATCGAATCAAGTCATACTCTTGTAGCACAAACTTTTAATTACAATGAAATATTTCTATGTTTGTCTCGGTCTCCTACAAACACGAGTTCAGTCTCCATGTTCATATTATAGCAAACATTCAAACTTTCCTGATCAAAGAGATTTTTGTTATCTGATCCAAATTTGTAATATTGACATATTTCAGGAAAACATCTCATTTCATGAACAAAACTTCATTTTTCTATCCTATAGGCATAGTCACACCCTTGGGCCTTCCTCAGTGCGATTCGGAGATCATAGTCGCACCCTTGGGCCTTCCTCGGTGCAGTTGGGAGATAATAGTCACACTCTTCAAGATGTTATGCGAGCAACTGTAGCTTCCAACTTCCAAACTCTTGCTGAAAACTGACTTGGGGCCTTGGTTGCACCCATGAGCTTTTATCCGCGCGACTGGGAAGCTATAGTCGCATATGTAGTATTTCTTCCATGCGAATGAGGCTTAGAGCAAGGGAAAACTTCCCTTTCCTCGGACACAACCTTTGATTCATATTATCAATGTCAGATACTTGTATATGCCCATAAATCATATTTCAATGGTACAAAATGTACATATAATGCAAAATGACAGTAGGATAAGGGATCTTATGGAGAGGTTCTCCCTATGCATGGGGACCCACTTCATTCATTTTCATTCATGTCAACAACCTATCTATAATGCATCAACATATCTGTTATATCATAAAGCCAAATATATACCCATCATGGTCATAATATGCTCACATCAACTACTTCATCATCACATCATGACATCACTCTATCATGAAGGGTTAGAGTCAAAGAGATAATGGAAGCATACTTCAAGAGTCATGATCACATTCATTACTTTTATGTCACACAACTCAATATATCAAGAGTTAGGATCATATGATAAAGGCAGATAACATGTGTGACATCATATTTAAAAGATCATGAACACAATATCAAGTCTATCTAGTCAATCCATGAAGTTAGGGCATTTAGTTTTTCCATATTCCATAGTTACTAATCACAACATAACCATGGTTAATGAAGCATATATAATTCCAATCTCATAATTATATCAGGGTTACCATGCTTATCATGATCAATAGGATCAAGAGAAGTTATTTAAAACTTTACCAAAACAACAATAGTGTCAAACCATACTTTCATCATGCTCATCACAAGCATTATCAATACCATTGTATATAGAAATGAATGAGGTAACCTTATATATGAGGTCCATCTTGTCTTACACATGTCAAGTGTCAAGAGTATCATTTATTAGAGTCAAGGTGTTATCCTTTAAGATATCCAAAAATATAGATTCTATCCAAAAATCAAGTATACCAGTATATCAAATATCAACACTAAGGGGCCTCATAGAATCAAGAAGATCATCATTATCAAAATTTCCATTACCACATGCACCAGCATAATAACCATTAATTCGAATTACTTTCATATGCATGCATGGACCATTTGAGAAGGAGGTGTTCTCAACATACCTTAGGGCTTACATTTCCATCCAATATTACAACTGAAACATAACATTGAAACAACATACCATACATACCTTTTAGTATTCAAATACTTGTGCACCTTCTCATAGGCAACTTGTAGTGCTTGTCACATTCTTCATCAAGAGCCACTTTACCTTTTTCTGGATCTATCTTTTCTTTCTTGCATCTCAAGTGATCCTTAAGAAGGATCCACTTATCACATCTCATCAAGAAGTTAGGAGCATCCATATGTGTGTGTGTGTGTGTGTGTGTGTGTGTGTGTGTGTGTGTGCAGGAAGCATGAGTAATATTCAAAAAAATAATAAGATCTATAAGTCTAAACAAAATTAAAGACATAGAGAAGCATCATAAGTCTAGAAATACTCATCTTCAGTGAGAGGTGATCCTCTCCCTCTTGAACGAACCTTCAAGAGCCAATGATTCCTCCAATCAACTTTATCAACAATCAAGCCTATTAGAGACTATCCCATCTAGGGATTCATCAAATCTATCCCAAGTGCTTGAGCATCCTCACATGGACCATGCTATAGTTTCATACATCAAATCTCAAGTCTTTGCCATAAACAAGGGTTTCTCTCAAACCATAATGCACAACTTTCCTAGGGTTTCCTTCATAACCTAGAATTCTTTTAGGTATCCACCATCCTCTTCTTGCTTCCATCAAAAGTGTCTCCATAGGGATGATATTCATGAATTTTCTTCAGTCCAACTCTAATCCCATGTTAATTTTTCTATCTAGATATATTTTTTTTTCTTTGATAATTTAATTTATTTATTAACACATTAAGTTCACCCCTTAACATCATAACATTAGTCAGATTCAGCATATGAAACTATGTATAAATAACAATATCATCATCATCAATGCAACAGAACATAAAGGAACAATAGATGAAAATCATGCACACATAGAGACACAAGGATTGGTTGGAGACCAGGAAATTCCCACTATGGGGAAAACCCTTACAAGTTCTTCTTCTTAGATTGTCATCAAATGATCCAGAAAAAGAGAGTACAATGATCCATATCTTCATCTAACCAGAAAAACAACTACAACATCCATGAAATCAACCCAACAATGTATACACTCTGAAATCTAATTTGGAAGTCTGAATTGAATTGTCACTAAATGAAGTCAACTTATAAATCCTACAATCACTGAGCAGAATCTTCAGAATACCAAAACTTCATCTTTTAGTCCTCAATCACATGGAAGAGGATTCATATGTGTGACTATAGGGTCCCAGTCGCTCCCTTAAGATAGGCAATCATGCAACTGGGGTTCAAAACAAGACTGTAGAATCCCTAATATCTCAATTGCATGCATAGAGAGTTATTTGTGTGACTGGAAGGATCCAGTTGTACTCATGAGCCGGTGAGGGAGAAACATTGGTCGAAATATTCTAGTTTTTTTCCTACGACTGGGCCCCAAAACCCTAAATCATATATGTGAGCCTCAGACCCCACAATTTCACCTTAGAGTGAACCTATTCCTCCGCAAACAAGCCTTAGACCTGTGTGAGCCAAAAAGCAAGAGAGAAGAGTCTCTCATCATTGTTTCTAAATGAGATAGAGGTCACTTGTATTTATAGCCTTCCAATGGGTCCAATTTCTTTAGGGTGGACGTGATATAATATGTACATGTGTATAGGGCCAACCGAATCCAATGTACATGAGTGGGTTCATAAATTCAAAAACCAACTTCTACTTGTCCAAATGAGGTGATCTTTAGGTCGATTTTGGTCCTTTAGAAAAGAGGAATTCAATGCAATCATTATCTACATCATGTGAGTTTTCTAAAGTGTAATTTGAACAATAGTTCCATATTTTCAAGCTTCAACAAACCTCTTATTTCCTTGCACAATATTGTAGGACTTAAGCTCCTAAATAATAGGTAAATTCCCTATTTCCTTGCACACATACAAGGGGAATTAATCACCTGCTCAATTCAAAAGCACCGTAAACTTAACAATATACAATTATAAATACAAATGTGCCTTTTCCATCCACTATACTAGGCAATTCAAATTCCATGCATGTTTGTGTTTATTTTTAGTTGATTGACTAGTTATGTGAGAGATCAGTGAGTTAATAACAATCATAACTACTCAAGCAACCTTCAACCAACTCATCTAGTGACTATAGATCAGTTAACTAAGTTCAACTAAGAATAACCCAAAAAAATTGTTATATCTTAACAATAAACTCATGCATAACTCCAATTCTAGCCTACAAACACAAACTTACTTATTTAAGAAGTAGAAATGTCCATGCCACTCTAGATAACTATAATCCAAGTCATCCTGCTAATGTGGAAAAACAAATTTTCTCCATTTGACTAAGGCACTAGCCAAATGAAGCATTTTCTTGCTACAATCACTCCCTCTTAGCAAGAAAAGGGTTCTACACAACCCCAATCCAACTCCTATAGGAATGTACTATAACAATACTCCTTCTCATTTTTGTTGTTAATTCTACAACAACTCCTAATAAGAAGTATTTGAAATGTTGAATCAATTGTTTCTTTGAGCCACAATTGTCTGCTCAACATCTGACTACTACTAGTCTTTGCACTGTCTACTGGAAAATCTGCGTTTCTACTGACTTTGTTGTTGAGCCTCCTGATCTATTGTTAACAATGCTTTGTTCTCCTCAATATCCAACTGCTCCAAATAACATTGATCCTATTTCTACTGAATATTTTGGTACTGTGTATCAAGGGTAATTATCCATTAGAATACTATATTGCAACTGCTACTTCTTTCCTATGGACCCTACACAAATATTTTGAACTTTGGGACTAAGGCTCTACATTGCCCCACCTCACTACTAAAGGTATAGTTGCATGCTTGGAAAAATCTACCTCTAGATTGTATAGAGTTTTCACTCTAACTCCAATATGTTTCACTTGTCCAGTAGCAACATGCTTCAGAAAATATTTTCCGTTACTAAACACTACATCATAACATTTTTCCTCCAATACAGCTATAGAAATCAATCTTTTCTTCAGCCCAGGCATATACATTACAATTTTCAAGTGAATATGGGAGCCTCACTCCCTCTTAAAGGTGAAAATTCCAATTCCTTTGATATTGTACCACCCATAATCCCCAAGTTCTATATGTATCTGTAGATCCTTATCCTCTAGGCTACTGAAGAAATATTTGCATCTTGTCATATGGAATGAGGCACCTAAATATAGATACCACACACTCCCCATTATAGTGTTTTTCATGCATGCGGTTATAGTGAAGTCTAATTCTAATTGTGAGGTAAGTGCTTCACCTCCTGATCCTCCTGAGACTTTTTTTTATACTTCCTGTGCAGACACTTTGCTACATATTTCCCAAATTCGTGGCAGTGAAAACATTTTATCTTTCTTATATCCTTCTTCTTGCCATTGTTTTAAATGGAATATGGCCTTTTTTTGGGTATTCTTTACCTTATATTTCTTTCCCTTCCCAAACAAATCAAAAATATATTCCGCTCATATTTGGATGTTACTCCATGTCTATTGTTCCTATGAATTTCTTCCTACACCAAATCAGATCAAAGTGTCTTCCAATTTCAAAAGTTGTCCCTTCCATTTATAGAGTCCTGGTAGCTATGCCAGGAGTTTGGAAGGCATGGGAGAGATATGATCACTAGTTCTAAAGAGGGTGTATTTTATCTAACTCCTCCAATCTCATCTCAACATTGAGTGAACATGGAGAGGTAATGTGGAATGGTTTCATTTTTTCTGCATGCAAATATTTATGAGCTTGTCCCTCAATTCCAATTTTTTGGAATCACTACCATTTTTAAATATCTCAGTGAGGGTCTTCCACGTATCAAAGGGAGTCTCCTTGCCACGTAAATTCAAGGCTATGTAGTAGGAATTTACAGGGTAAGTTCCTTAGATCAAACACCAAAGGTCACCACTCAAAAACATATCAAAAAACCAGTACACCAGTATTTGACGTGGTTAAAACCCTCAAAGAGGGAAACATTCCACGGCCTGAGCCAACGTGGCTACTTCAGGAAAGTTATTAATATAAAGAAATAAATTTTACGTAAGCTTCTCTCATAAATGGTTACCGGACAAATGACCCTCCATACTCTTTAAATAGAGATCATGGACCAATCGAGTGTTAAGCGAAGGATCAACTGTCGGTAATACCAAGGAGAGAGTGAACCGTCGGATCAATACATATCGTGACCGCCAGATTATAAGTTGTTGAGATTCAACAAGAAGATACAAGTGAAAATTATGCACCTACACTAGGATGGAGCCTCAGGCTATTTTTAGGTGGATGTCTATTTATAAATGCATGAGAAAATTCTATTTATTGATGATGTCTATTTATAGATGTATGTGCAAGTTCTATTTATAGATTTCATGTCTATTTATAGATGCATGTTGACTATTATTATCCCTTAATAATAGTTGGAAAATAAAAAATAATCTATTCTCAATGAGCACTTGGAAATAGTTAACTTAAGTGGAAAATCAGTTAGCTATAGGAATTTCAAGTTAAGAGGTTGGTTGGTGGGACATGCAAGTGGACTTAGTTGTAACTGGGTGATTCGAAGTTGTAACAGAGTTGGAAGTGCAGTTATGAAATTTGTAAAGTATTTTAACTCAGTTAAGTGATTTAAACTAATTTGTGCTATTTGTAACTGAAGATACACTAGTGAGAGATCAAGTGAATTAATTATTAATTAATTCACAATCAGTGGTCTCACATGCAACTGAAGATTAAATACTATTAACTGCATGCATGTCAGATCCAGTGGAGACCCAGTTGAGTTCTAGGTGAAAGGGAAGTTGAATATTAGTTGTGACATTATCGGTTGCACACATGCGACCACACACAAATTGGATGTGCCCATGAAGATTGCACATTCAGGGCAAGTAGGATTGCACTCATTCAAGGATTTCTATCAGCAGGGATTGCGTAGTGGAGGGAGGTTTTCTAGAGGCAATAAATTGGCTAAGTAACTTGCCAATTTTTGTATGAGATTGTGAGACAGTTAGTTCATGTACTGAGAGCTCTTGGTGTTGGAGAGGTAAATCCCCTCTGCGGATAGAGGCAATTCCACTAGCCCTAGAGTGGGTCTAGCAACAAACAAAACACGCTACGATATCAATTCCTAGTTACAAAAGACAAAGCTACGATAGATAGCCTACCTCAAGTCCTACGCTGCTGTAGTCGAAGAAGAAGCGCTGCTTCCTGTTCCTAGCTTGACAGATCACAATCCTTTTGCTCGCTGCGTCTGGACACCTGTACACATGCAGAGAAGAAATGACATAATAATTCAAACATGTAACTATCAATCAGTCAGAAAAGATTGAATCAAATTGCATTACACAGATAAGAAATACAACAGTGGAACCAATAACATAGTCGAGCATATATTAAAATGTGAAAGAAAGATTACAACAGAGTTCCAACGTCGCATTCTTCCTTTGGCAGGGCTTCCAGCGGAGCGTGTCTCACAAAGCTTGTCGGGAATTTGGACAAGGCTCTCTCTCTTACGGGGTTCTCCTTAGCTTTGCTTTCAATAGTCGCTCAGCTATAGTTTTCTTCCCAAATGTTCAGCTAGGTTTCAAATAGAGAGGGCAAGCTTTTATATAGGGAGAAGGAGAAGTTAGGCTCCCTATAATAATGGGGGAGGGTCCTATCTCTTAGGAAGGTTCCATGAGAGGTGGGAAAACTCTTCCTAAACAAGGAGATTCGGACCCAAACAACCCAACCTCTTTTTGATGATTCATTCCCGAGGTGGTTAAAGGAAACTTCTGCCTCAATTTGTTAAAAAACATTCCAAAATAGGTTGGCGCGGGTACAACACAGGGACAGAGCGCCAGCTGGCATGCCCACTAGTGTATATTTTCCCCATTAGCGCGAGTGATGAATTGGCTACTCGCGCCAATGCCAAAACATGGGTTTTTGGGGCTTTTCTGAGGAAATGTTCTCAAGGAGAATTCTTTCCCTTATGCAGAAGGATGCCATCAAGGTGTTTTCAGGATATTTTACTGTTCACAGGTCACAGGAATAGTCCTCCAATGTACGAGACGAGGGATTGTAGGGACGGTGACAAAATCCTATATAACAGATGCCCCCTAAAGCATGAGGTCCGAGAGAGAGGGAGGGGTGAAATGCTTTATGAGAACACATTCAACTAAAAAAACTACCGTCGGAAGACCTGCGAGTACAAATACAACTGATATCTCTGATACATGATATGTGGTATGGGCGCAACCATGCATAACAAAGTGTACAAAAACCTAGATCCAAGGTATGGACACAACTATCCAGCAAAATGAGGATCAACAAGTAGACTCAGGTATGGTCGCAGCCATCCAATCAAAAGAGTCATGTAATAAGTCATAATAGTCCACAAAGAACCCGCAGCCTAGATTTCATCAGACAAAATCTAGGGTCTTGCACTCCATCTCGACCCGAACAAAGTACAAGTTCGAGCATGCGAATATGTGAGTTGGAGTCGAACATGCAAGAACATCATCTGATTACTAGCCAATGATGAAAACTTTTAACAGACGCAAGAGAAACCACCAATAATGACAATGGCTCTCATGGTTCAAGAGGTACAATCCACAGAATGTGAACAGTGATCTGGCATCGAACACCCACAGAATCATCCGATCGAAAGTCAATAATGAAAACCTTGTTTCGAACGTGAAGAACCTCCCATTGAGGCATGCAGGATCCAATTTACCTGAAGGGAGCCTCTAGATCAAGTTCCTGGATAATGAGTTGAAGTCGACAGGAAGTGACCTTGATCGAAGGTGGGCCATAATGTTTCCCACATCATCATCACGAGACAGAGGAACATGATGTTTTTGAATCAAGACCAACAGAGAATTAGAGGGAGGTTGAAAATTGCAGAGGCCAACTTCTCTTGAACATATCGGCGGCACGACACTAGATTTGGCAGTATTTGACATCAAGGGATCCGAGGTCATGGTGACGGGGCAAAGAGCAGATGAGCGGTCAAAAGAGATTACCCAAACCCATGAAGGCAAGTAGATAACAAGATGAGATGTCCCCAACCCGACACAAATGCAGGCAAGTGCCATGTTCAAGAGTGACATACTGCCAATACGACTACGATTTTGGTTCCATTTTCCCTGACCATTTCTAGCAAGTACCCCAATTATTTTTGGAAACAAGCTTGAAGGGGATAGCATGTGCTTGCGATGTAAGTTTGTCCTTCAGACAAATCCAACCTAGTACATTTTACGAGCCCTAGGAAGGAGAAACTCGAGTAACGTCGTTGCGACGGAGTCTGATGTCATCAGTTTTTAACGAGTCTGACAAAGGAAGAACTTGACATCTTTTCATATTTAGAGAGTTTGAAAAGAAGGCGGAAAAGAAAACTCCAATAGTTCCCTTTTGTAAATAGTCCCTTAGATCCGAAAAGGTAGAAAACTATGTCTGAGAAAACCTCCTAGTCGTGATAGGCTAGGGTATTCCTTTTTCGTAAATAATCTATCCCAGCTTGAAAAAGGGGTAAACATATACAGGGTAGATATTGCTTCACAGCCAATTTAACGAGCTAAAAACGACAAGCGACTCGACAATCTTTTCTGTTTTAGAAAGTCATAAAAGAGCTGAAAGGTGACTCCAGAAGTGACTTTTTCGTGTTTTTACCGAGTCCTAAAAATTATAAAATACAACTCGTCTCTTCGTCAAAACCACGCGAAAAACCTGTTGCTGCACAAAAAGACACGTGTAAAACATATTCCACGAAAATAATGCGAAAATATATCGACAAACATGTTTTAAAACCTATTTTAGGACTTTGAAAAGTTATAAAAGACCAATAGTGGTAAAAAATATTTACTTTTCACTTTTACCTCTTTGTAGAGCAATAATGACCCATTTCTGCTTCGATCTTCAGGCGACAAGTGTGATCAATCCAGTGGACCAAATCGAATTCTGTCTGGTTCAGGTAAGAGCCGACCTCTTTGGCCATCTTTTAAGTTACATTTTATTGCATTTCATTGTTATTTGAGGTCCTTTAGGCAAGGATTTCCAAAATTTAGGGCACCGCGGTTGGCGCGGGTTTCTGGCACAGACCCACGCCAATCTGCCCTATTTTCCACAGGGGTCGCACCAGTTGGCGCAGCTGTTATCAAAACATTCGTGCCAATGGCACAACTCAAAATCTGGCTAAAATTTCTTAAAATTGAACCAATGAAATGTAATTTTGAATACCCAAGGAGGTTTATAATGTTCCTATGATTGATTGATGCAAGTATTCAGCGAAAAATATGGTTATAGAATGGAAAGAGAGAGAACATAGCGAAGAAGATGAACTGGCAATGGAAAACGAGCAATGTATGAATGCTCTTAGAAATTATGGGCTAAAAAAGTTCTTTATGATGCCATGTCTCCGGGCTCAGCCCGAATTGCTGCAGTACCTCATCAGTATTTGGGATGAGGACGAGGATAAATTCAAACTTTGATACCAGGAACTTGAGCTTGAAGAATCAGATGTATACTTCATCACTGGACTATCACGCAGAGGTCCAGTCCCTATTCTAACCAGTACCAGGCCTTCAGGAGAAAGCATGACAATGGTCATGAACAGGGTGTGTCCAGGGGCAAGCAAAGGAACAGGGAGCGGGAAAGTGGATATTCAAACCATCCCCGATCTAGCACTGACAGTAGTGCTACACACCATTACGCGGGCTGTGGGATCGTAGGCACCGCATGAGGCCACAAAGACGCAGTTACTTCTTGCTTTGGAGTGTATGAACCCAACTATCTTTGAGTGGGCCGAGGCCGTGACAGTGAACATCAAACGACAGCTCACAAAATGCAAGAAGACCAAACTAAAATAGTTTGGGTATGGGTCAATTCTGGTGTCGTTCTTCCTGGAACGACTACCTATTTTTCAGCGCCAGGAGGCCATAGTCTCAGATCCACCACTGAGAGAGCCACGGATGGCTCGATGGGCAGCACTGATGCCGAGGGCAGGGGGCGGCCAGCAGATGTCCTGGAGGCCTGAGTTCTTTAATTGGCTCCAAAGACAGTTGATCGTTGTGGAGGATTGGCCCTACGCCGACACAGACTTTACCGGAGACCCAAACCTCCCACTCCAAAAAGGAGAGGATTGGGATGAAGAACTTGGTAAAACTCATTTTTTATTTTTATGAGTTTTATGATTTTTTAGTATATATGCATGTTCTGACAATTAATCTGATATGGATGCAGATGTTGGCCCAGAGCGTCCTGCAGGCTTGTCTCCCATAGCGAGGCAGACTCCTCGTGACTTTGACCCTCAGGGCGAGGGCATCAACGAGGAGCTAGTACAAAACTTGGAGGGAATCACTCGTGGGGTCCTTGATTATGCGTGTTTTGATGACATACCCCGAGCCTATCAGAGGCACACTGTGGGAGTGCTGAGCCATATCCACCGCCTGCTATGGCGGTTGGTATGGGTGGTGACGTGCTATCATGAGCACCACCACGACTAGGCATTAGGCTTTTACTTCTGCACATTTTTGAGAGACATGTTGTCTCATGATGTAACCGAAATAGACATATATTTTTTTTTTAGGTTTTATGATGCACACGGCTTGTAAACAAATGATATATATATATACATATATTTTCTACATGGGTCTATGTACATTCAATGATGTTTATAAATTGCGCAAATGTCTATCAAGCACCATGTTAGCTATTGCATCTGTTAATGTATTCATCCGTCTTGGTATATGTTGATATGTAATGAAATCAAAATTTAGTTGAAGTAAACGAATACGCAAATACAATCTCAAAATGCATGTGTTTCGAACCGAATAATGACCATTTAGTTGAAGAACAACAAGTTGCGAATCCAACTTAACAAGCAATGCGCGTATGCCGAGGTTGACTGCCTCGGTTAATAGTTCCAAAACTGCACTATATTCAGCGACATTGTTGGTAGCTGGTCCCAAAAAAATACCTTGTAAGTTAATCAACTCTCCATCAGGATCATAAATTACCCAGGCTGCCGAAGACAAGTTCCTAGTACTGCGGGAGGCACCATCCGCGAAACCGACATAAGGGGAAATAGACATCTACATAGCAAACAAGACCAAAATAAGTAGAAAAAGCTCACAAAGTACATCACACCAAAGCATGCACACAAAATGAAAACAATCACCTATGTACACATATCACGCATGAATAATTCATGCATAATATTTTCAGATACAACCTATTTCTGTGCTGCGATAAAGGAAACCCTTCATAGTCAATGAGCTCATAAGCCCCATTCTACAACACAAGTTTAACGATGTAGGGCCCATGCCACATGGGTTGGAATTTTCCTGCCCCCAGCTTATCATGAGCTTGGTCATATAGAAGAACGAGATTGCCTTCGATAAAAGAACGAGGAGAAACCGATTGGTCAAAATGGGCTTTGACTCGCTTGTTCTGTGCTTCGATGACCAAGGCAGCTAAGCGACAAGTTTCGTCCAATCTCTCTAAATAGAGGAGACATTCTTCTTCAGGCGAAGTATCAGGCAGTAATTCCACAGCTAACTTAAGTGAAGGGATTTCACATTCAATCGGAAGCGTCACTTCCAGACTGTATACCAATTGAAATGGGGTAAACGCAGTTGTGTTTTTTATCGATGTTAAGTAAGCCTAGAAAGCTGAGAAAAACATGAGATGCCAGTTTGATTTGTGGATCCCGATTTTTCATTGAAGCACGGTGACAAGGACCTTGTTTACAGCCTCAACTTGGCCATTAGCTTGGGGATAGTAAGGCGTCGAGCTGTCGTGGCACAGACCCAACTTAGATGTCAGCTCTACCATCATATAATCCCAAAAATGGGAACCATGATCAGTGACGATGGCTTGAGGGACACCGAATCGAGCAATAACATGATTGAATATGAACAATGCCACTGTCTTACCGTCCGTAGCCAGTGTAGGCATTGCTTCAGCCCATTTCGTAAAGTAATCGACGACAACGATGATATAGGCATGCCCCCCGTCCAAATGAGGGTTACACGTCATAAAATCTATGCCCCATTTGGTAAACGGGCCAACGGTAATGACAGGGTGAAGTGGAGCAGGCGGCGCATGCATCTTGCATTGATAAATCTAGCATGCATGGCATTTACGTACTGTAACAATGCAATATTTGAAAATAGACGGCCAGAAGTAGCCAACACGAAGGATCTTCTGTGTAGTGGCATGACCAGACATGTGACCACCACAGGCGCCACTGTGGCAGTCATTTAAAACCTTCTCCGCTTCCTCGAGGGTCAGGCATCTGTGGAGTATAGAATCGACTCTAACACAATAGAGGGTATCTCCAATGATACAATAAGGTTGTGATTGATGCCGAATGCGGCGTCGGGCATATTTCATTAGCTCAGACCTGAAAGTAGATGTTTGGAGGTACACGATGATATCACCGTACCACGGGTGAAGGGTGCTGATCAGGAAGAGAGTTTCGTCCGGTGTATGATCTTCAGAGGAAGAAGGAGCAGAGTCAGCAGGGAGAGAACAAATCAAGTCGGCAAATACAAGTGATTTCTTCGATTTGGCCATAGTGAACTCCAAATCAAACTCTTGGAGGATGAAAATCCACTTCGAGTATTTTCCCCCCAGCAACTGCCATGACAAAATATAAGTCATGGGGTTACAGTCAGAAATCACGGTCACCATGCGTAAAAGAATGTAATGACGAAAACATTGGACAGCCTAGACCGCAGCCACGCTAACTTCTCGACATGTGCGTAACGTGTTTCAGGGTCGAGAAGGTTATGAGACAGGTAGTAAACAACATGTTCATTACCGTCATCATCATCTTGGACCAATACCATGGCAATCGTGCTGAAGGCAGCAGCTAGGTAGAGGGTGAAATCATGATGGTAATTTGGAGGACGCAATAGTGGAGCGTTGACAAGCAATGTCTTAAGCCTATCAAAAGACTGTTGGGAAATTTCATCCCAACAGAAAGGGACATCCTGCTTTATAAGTCATGTAAATCCTTTGGCTACTTCAGCGTAGTTTGGGATGAAACGACGGAGAAAATTGGCTTTCCCTTGGAGACTCTGCAGGTGATTTAACGAGGACGGGGAGGGGAGATTGACAATGGCCTCGACCTTAAGAGGGTCAAGGCGAATTCCATATTTAGACACGATAAACCCCAAGAGTCTACTGGAGTCGATGCAGAAGACGCATTTGTGTGGGTTGAGCCTAATATTGTAGCATTTACAATGAAGAAAGATTTCACGAATATGTTCCGGGTGGTATTTCCGTGCAGCTAAATGAGCCGGAAGTTCATCCAGGTATGGTTGGACAATATGCCGAATATCATGAAAAGCATAGGACATGGCACGCTGGAACGTAGCCCCATAATTCTTCAAGCCGAACGGGAGTTTCTGATATGTGAACGTTCCCCATGGGAAAATAAAAGAGGTCTTTTGCTGATCCGAAGGGAGAATGTTAATATGGTTATAGCTAGAGAAATCATCCATAAGGGAGAAAATTTCACTTCCCGCACAATCGTCAATGATCTGATCGATAAACGAGGTGGTATAATTATCCTTAGGACAGTCCCGATTGATGTCACGATAATCAACACAAACACGAATGGCGCCCTGTTTCTTATCCACAGGAACTCTATTAGAAACCCATTCAGTCAGGGGGATCGAATAAATGAAACTCGCTTTAAGAAGTTTCTCAACTTCAGCCTTTATAGTGGCAGCTTTCCGAGGATGCACGGGGTGAAGACGATGGCGGACAGGCTTCGCACCTGGGTAGGTGGGAATCTCGTGCACCACAATACTGGGGTCGATTCTAGGCATTTCTTCGTAAGACCACGCAAAAACATCGCGGTATTCGTGAAAGAGACTAGTGTACACTTGGAATTCCTCAGAAGAACAAGTGAATCCCACATGGCTGTTCTCGACGATCCCTGGTTTAACAGAGATGTCGATATGAATCGTTTGAGTAATGTTCCCCAAGTTGCCTTCTGCAAAGACTTCATGAGTCAAAATGGGCGGCTGAAGCGGCGGGGAAGGAACTTGGGACGCGAAGCACTCAAGACAGTTAGACATGGCCCTGAGGCAAGGCATAAACGAGGAACGATGATGGCCATCGCCCCATGGTAGATCCTTGAGAGACATTGTTTCCATGATAGCCTCGTCGGATGGAAACACTTCTCTCAAAGGATCGGGCGAATCCGCATCGCCAAGCCAGGGGGATTGACAATACACGTCGAGGGACATGCTCAAAGGAGAAGCTTCAGGAGGGGGAGAATTAGATGCAGCCGTTAGCTCACAATAATTGATCTCGATGGGACTAAGCGGCATCGAATCTCCAAATGAATCAACCTGTTCAGGTGAAGGGATGATCAAAGGGTCATCTGATCGAGAGATCATATTGAATTGAATGGTATTGGGTGGTGGAAAGGGAAAAATACCCATGAGAGCGGGATCTTTGAAAAGATCCAACCTTATGCTGCCAGGGGGATTAGGAATTTGGTCCATGTATGGAACGTTGTTCTCGGAAGATGAGGTAAAGAATGACAACTAATAAACAGTGATAATTTTTCCCTCATGTGGGGGAAAATGTTCCTTGACCCCAAACCCAAACCAAGCGTTGGAAAGAGGCCAATGAAACTCAACTGGTTCCCCGAAGGGATACTCAGATGGGATGACAGGATGCTCAAGCTCGGGAGAGCCAGAGACCTGAGAAGTTTCAAACGAATCGTCTGTGTAAGGACTACCAGTAGACGAAACTGACGGTTCCGCCACTGTGACTATAGCACACTAGAAAAAAGAAAAGAGATCGAAAGTGAAGACCCTTGGATTAAAACCAAGGCAAACAAAACAGGCCAAGAAATCAATCTTTAATGGGCGTGTAATCGTAGGTAGTTTATTTTACCACATTGAAACAAAATTTTGCTATTTCATGTTTCAAGAGTCGAGAAACAGTCAAAGATGACTCTAGTCTCTTTTAGTTTTAAGCGAGCGCGAAAGGACAAGTGCTCGATGATCTTTTCAAATTTATGGAGTCAGTAAAGATAAAAAATGACTGCTCAGGTAGTCTAGGTAAAAGGGAGTACCAGGTTCCCGTGAACTACCATATACACCTTGGTTATAAAATGAAAGAGAAATCAACCAAGGACTTGACGTACGTGCAGGTAGTCTCCCCGAATGTTGTGTTTGGTGTATCACGGTTACAAGGCGGCAGACTCGGCTTCCTACAGATAAAAGGATTGCAACCTATAGGGGTCTCCCTTTATATACTTGACGGTATGGGGAGCACAAGTTCGTACTAGCACTGTCTGAAGCCAAATGGCAAGCGATAGCTACTAGGTTTAAAGATGTCGGAACACATCTCTAACTTAGACCACTAAATATTGCGTTAAGTTTCAATGTTGCCTTAGGTTAATTGAAATAAATTTTAAGTTGATCTTCGATTTATGTTTCAATTCCAAGGTCCTGTCGAATGTTGAATCTCATGAATCCCTAAATGCAAGCTACATGCCATAAAATACCATTTCATTCAATGAAAGGCTATCTACAAGAGAGTTAAGAGCTTCCGAGTGATCGCAACAATATGAACATAGAAAAACATCCAATATTGAATCTGATGCAAGCTAATGAAACTGAAAAGCTCTTCCCTAGAATTATATAATGCTAGAAATGCAAAAGCCAATTTTCAATATGCTAATCAAGAATGCAAAAGATTTTTTTTGTATTTTTCAATATATCAAAGCAAGTGCACTAAATGATATGAAAAACGAATCAAAACACCGATTGAAGAATGGTGAAGCAAGAGCTGAAACAAAAAGATTTCACTCAACTCGAAACAAGAAAAGCAAGACTCGAACCAATGATAAAATCCCTCAAATCAAACAAATATCTAAAAAGAGACCCAAACAAGCCGTGTAATCTAGGCTTGGAGTGACAAGAGAAAAACTAAACGAAAGAGAGGACAATCACTCAATTAATGCAATCACTCAAATGGATCCAAGAAGCTGAATGCAAAGGAGCAGAAACGAAGTTGACTGGGAAACCAAGGACCTGAAACTCCGATGGGAGGCTCAGTAGGCTGAAGCACCTAGAAAACCTAGGGCTAAAAAGAAAAATTGATAGAAAAGGGAAAACAACCGAAGGACAAGGGCTGATCAGAGTAAAAAATGACTCTAAAGCACTCAACAAGTCAGAAAAAACAACCTAGGAGCAAAGCTCAGGCTCAAAAGCTCCAAAACCAAGCAAACCACAAACCCTACCAGGGTTGGCACGCCTGTCTAGCTGTAATCTACGCCAAATAGGGAATGGCACGGGTAATGAACTAGAAACTCGTGCCTGTTGGCACGACTGTCAGGCATGAAATCACGCCAAGAAGGTTTACTCAGATAAAAAGGAAACATGAACAAACAAAGAGAGGTTTGATCTCCAGGGGGCTGAACAGGGGTTTCAAACCAAGCAAGATGAACCAGGAAGGAAAACTAGACAAACAAAAAGCCAAAACACAACCCAATGGAAGAGGGACTAACTCACACTGATCCCTAGCAGAGTCGCCAATTTGTTGGAGAGGTAAATCCCCTCTGCGGATAGAGGTGATCCCACTAGCCCTAAAGTGGGTCTAGCAACAAACAAAACACGCTATGATATCGATTCCTAGTTACAAAAGACAAAGCTACGATAGATAGCCTACCTCAAGTCCTACGCTGCTATAGTCGAAGAAGAAGCGTTGCTTCCCATTCCTATCTTGACAGATCACAATCCTTTCGCTCGCCGCGTCCGGACACCTGTACACATGCAGAGAAGAAATGACGACATGCAACGTAATAATTCAAACATGTAACTATCAATCAGTCGGAAAAGATTGAATCAAATTGCATTACACAGATAAGTAATACAGCATTGGAACCAATAACATAGTCGAGCATATATTAAAATGTGAAAGAAATATTACAACCAAGTTCCGACGTCATGTTCTTCCTTTGGCAGGGCTTCCAGCGGAGCGTGTCTCACAAAGATTGTTGGGAATTTGGACAAAGCTCTCTCTCTTACGAGGTTCTCCTTAGCTCTGCTTTTAATAGTCGCTCAGCTATAGTTTTCTTCTCAAATGTTCAGCTAGGTTGCAAATAGAGAGGCCAGGCTTTTATAGAGGGAGAAGGAGAATTTAGGCTCCCTATAATCATGGGGGAGGGTCCTATCTCTTAGGAAGGTTCCATGAGAGGTGGAAAACCTCTTCCTAAAAAAGGAGATCTGGAGCCAAACAACCCAACCTCTTTTTGATGATTCATTCCCGAGGTGGTTAAAGGAAACTTCTGCCTCAATTTGTTTAAAAACATTCCAAAACAGGTTGGCACGGGTATAACACAAGGACAGAGCGCTAGCTGGCGTGCCCACTAGTGTATATTTTCCCCATTGGCACGAGGGATGAACTGGATACTCGCGCTAATGCCAAAACATGGGTTTTTGGGGCTTTTCTGAGGAAATTTTCTCAAGGAGAATTCTTGCCCTTATGCAGAAGGATGCCATCAAGGTGTTTTCAGGACATTTTACTATTCACAGGTCACGAGAATAGTCCTCCAATCTATGGGACAAGGGATTGCAGGGACAGTGACAAAATGTTGTGTAACACTTGGATTAGATCTTTCTATGTAATTGTTTCATGATCCATGATATAATATATAATAGAATATAATGGGGTTTTTAGCTACAACCTTTCCCTATAAAATTATCTGTGTTATGTGTGATTCATCTTTCTTCATGATATTGTAATTGGCGATTGTGTTTTAAATTTCCACAAAGATAAGTAGAAGCGATTCTGTATTTAAAAATAGCATATTGTTAGATCAGGAGAATCTAGGACAGACATGTATTTTGTATTAAATTTCTACATGGTAACGGAGCACAGGAAATTACAGTAGTGAAGAGGAGCTGAGTTTGTTGGTAGAAATAATTCGAATTTGCAGAAGGACTTTGTAGGTACTACAGCTGATCCAAGATCGAAATGGCTTTCAATGGCTTGCGGCTAGAGTATGCACTCGAGGGTAGCTCGAACTAAATTTCTTGGAAGGACATGATGGAGGCAGTGCTCAAAGATAATGGCTTGAAGGAATTCATTGACAATGATGTTCCTAAGCCTGCTTCGTCAGATGATGCCAATCTTTATGCATGGCAAAAGAAAGTGGCAAAGGCGAGAAGGATTCTATTGGAAGGAGTACGAGACCACATTGTCTCAAGCCTTCATGGGAAAGCCACACCATATGCTATGTGGAAGGCTTTGACAGATCTTTTCCAAAGCAGCAGCGACCATAGGAAATTGGCGCTCAAAGATAAACTCAAAAAGATCAAGATGGAAAAGGGTGACAACATTCCAAAGTATCTCACAAAGTTTGTCCAATGTCAGGATGAACTGGGGAGTGTGGGAATAAATGTTGCTGATGATGATTTGGTGAGTTTGGATCTCTTGGGACTTCGTAAGAGTTGGCACAGTTATGATGACTCTGTCAACGGACGGGAAAAATTTCCAGATTGGGAACGACTATGGTCGGATCTGGTGCAGGAGGAGTTCCGGCGGAACACCAGAGATGGATCTTCGTCAAAGCATGATGATGAAGAGGATTTTTCTTTGGCTACCAAGGAAAAGAAGGGTAAGGGGAATAAATTCCATTCTGAATCTGAGTCTAAAGGCAAGAAGTTGGATATGTCTAAGGTGAAGTGTTTTCACTGTCACGAACATGGGCATCTTGCTACTAACTTTCCGCAAAAGAAGAAGAATAAAAATGATGCTGGAGTTGCAGCTAGTGAGGCCCTTGCCTCACAATTTGAGCTTGAATTCTCTTTGATCACATGCATGGTTTCAAGTGCATTGGGATTGGTGTGGTATTTGGATAGTGGCACTTCTTTCCACATGATGGGAGATAAGGATATTTTCAGTGACTTGGAGGAGAAATATCTCCAGATGCACATAGAGATGGATGACGATGGATGGTACAGTGCGACTGGAATTGGTACCATTACCTTTCAGAGGGATTCAGGTAAACCATTTCAATTCAAAGATGTGATGCATGTTCCAGGTCTGAAGAAAAACTTAGTCTCAGTCTCAATGTTGGAGGATAAAATCTATGACATTGTTTTTAGTGATGGAAAAGCTTTCCTGCGACATAAAAAAATGGGTCAAGCCAAGAGGATAGGGATTCGAGTCAAGAATCTCTACAAGCTAGAGGTAGATGGCTACACTGCCATCATGGGCAAGGCAGAAAAAGTGGTGAGTCTGGATGAGGGCGAATTATGGCACAGGCGATTGGGCCATCTTCATCATGGAGCCTTGAAAGTCATGTAGCAAATATCTACTGGACTTCGAATGGAAACACTTTCTCAGTTAGATCAGTGCAAAGATTGCACCATGGGGAAGTATGTAAAGTCCACCTTTCATGAGAAGGAGAACTGTGCTTTGGGGATCGTTGAGAGAATTCAGACGTGTGTGGACCATTCTCAGTTGCTTCAACAACAAAAAATAAGTACTATGTTATTTTTGTTGATGAATTTTCTCGTAAATGTTGGATCTTATTCATGCAGAAGAAGGATCAAACATTCTCAAAGTTCTGTGAGTTTAAGGCATTAGTGGAGAAAGAGTCGAGGAAGCAAGTGAAAGCTCTGAGGAGCGATAATGGTGGAGAATACATCTCTAATGAATTCAAGAACTTCTGCAACAAAGAAGGAATTCAAAGAGAACTCATAGCGCCTCATAACCCACAAAAAAATTGTGGTCGTGGAGAGGAAGAACAGAAATATCGTGGGTGCAGCACGAGTGATGTTCAATGATCAGGGTTTACCAATGCATTTGTGGGCGTAAGCATGCAACCTGCGGCATACCGTTGTCCTCATAGAGTACTTGGCATGAGTACACCTGAATAAGCTTTCACTAGCAAGAAACCTGATGTTTCAGACTTTAAGATTTTCGGCTTATATGTTTATGTGCATGTGACCAAGGACGCCAGGAAGAAGCTAGTACCAACTGCTGAAGTTGGGATTTTTGTGGGATACACAGAAACACCACATAATTATCGTGTGTATTTTCCAAATAGTCGAATGATTGTGGTGCGACGGGATATAAAATTCGATGAGGGGAAATCCATGCGGTTATTGCTTCAGAGGGAGCTAGACTTGCATGCGGAGGAGGAACTGTTGGTTCCCAAAGATGAGTCTCTAGATGTGGATCAGTCACATGAGGAGGTTCATGGAGTGGAGTAGTTCACTCACACAGAGCCAACCATAAGAACTGGAAGAAGGCATACCACAGAAGCTGATAGGTTGAGACTTGATGCTGCAAAGAATGTAGGAGCCCCTACTTCACAGCGTAGAAAAAGACTCTCCTGATCGATTTACTGCATACATGGCTCTCATGAGAAAATCTATTGTCACTGAACCATATTCCTTTCAAGAAGCAGTGCAGGAGCCCACATGGGTAGATGCAATGGTGGAGGAGTATGACTCCATTATCAAAAACAGTGCATGGGAAATTGTTCCAAGGTCAGTTAATAAATCAATAGTAGGTTCAAGATGGATCTACAAGGTAAAGCAAGCTGCTGAAGGGAGTGTTGAGAAATACAAGGCCAGATTTGTGGCCCGGGGCTTCTCCCAGATTGAGGGGATAGATTATGAAGAGACCCTTGCACCGGTCGCAAGGTATTATTCCATAAGGACCATCCTTGCTCTCTCAGCGCAGATGGGCTGGCCCATTCATCAGATGGATGTGAAAACTACGTTTCTCAATGGGATCATTGAGGAAGAGGTGTAAATAGAGCAGCCTTAAGGTTTTGATATCTTGAACAATGAGACACATGTGTGCCAACTCAAAAGAGCGTTGTATGGGCTGAAGCAAGAACCCTGTGCTTGCTACACTCAGATAGACATCTATTTCACCGGACTGGGCTTCACCAAAATTGAAGCAGATGCAAACCTATACCAAATTGTGGTGGAGGGTAAGATTTTAATCATTGTTCGTTATGTTTATGATTTAATATTGACTGGTGATGAGAAGCTGATACACTCATGCAAGGAGGACCTTGAAAGCGAGTTCGAAATGAAGGATATGGGCCTCCTTCATTATTTCCTTGGATTGGAAATATGGCAGCGAGATGGCAAACTTTTTGTGTCCCAAGGAAAGTATGCAAGGGAGATACTGGGTAAGTATCACATAGAGGGATGCAAACCCATGGATACACCTCTTTTAGGAAATTGTAGAAAAGAGGATGCTACTTTTGGAGAGGTAATGGATGCTATTGTCTATCGACAATTAGTGGGTTCACTAATGTATCTAGTGAACACGAGACCGAACATTTTCTATGCGATTAACTAGCTAAGTCAAGCTATGGTTAAGCCTACCAATCTATTTTTGAAGGTTGGAAAGCATGTCCTGAGATACTCGAGGGGCACATCATAGTATGGTTTATGGTATAGACATACATATGAGGTGTAGTTGCATGGCTTCACGGATGCAGATTGCGCGGGCAACCCAACAGACAGAAAGAGAACATCAGGGGGGATATTTAGTATTGGATCTACAATTTTTTCTTGGTGCAACAGGAAACCAAGATCCGTGGCACTCAGTTCAGCGGAAGCGGAATACATGGCAGCGAGTCAAGCTACATGTGAGGCTATCTGGATGGGAAAGATCTTGGTTGGTTTTTTTGGTTCTCATATAGATCTGACAGTGATTCATTGTGATAATCAGAGTTGCATTAAACTCTGTTAATCCAGTGTTTCATGATAGATCTAAGAATATAAATATCTGGTCCCATCATCTCAAAGATTGTGTGCAGAGTAGAATCATGTTGCTTCAGTACATTCCTATGGGAGATCAAGATGCATACATTCTGACGAAGGTGCTCACAAGGAGAAAATTCGAATACCATAGAGACATGATCGGGGTGAAGGATAATCCATTTCTTGTTGAGAGGGAGTGTTGAGATTCAACAAGAATATACTAGTGAAAATTATGCACCTACACTAGGATGGAGCCTTAGGCTATTTTTAGGTGGATGTCTATTTATAGATGCATGAGAAAATTCCATTTATATATGCTATCTATTTATAGATGTATGTGGAAGTTCTATTTATAGATTTCATGTCTATTTATAGATGCATGTCGACTATTATTATCCCTTAATAACAGTTGGACAATAAACAATAATCTATTCTCAATGAGCACTTGGAAATAGTTAATTGAAGTGGAAAATCAGTTAGCTATAGGAATTTCAAGTTAAGAGGTTGGTTGGTGGGACATGCAAGTGGACTTAGTTGTAACTGAGTGATTCGAAGTTGTAACAGAGTTGGAAGTGCAGTTATGAAAGTTGTAAAGTAGTTTAACTCAGTTAAGTGAGTTAAAATCAGTTGTACTAGCTGTAACTGAAGATACACTAGTGAGAGATAAAGTGAATTAATTATTAATTAATTCACAATCAGTGGTCTCACATGAAATTGAAGATTTACTACTATTAACTGCATGCATGTCAGATCCAGTGGAGACCCAATTGAGTTATAGGTGAAAGGGAAGTTGACTATCAATTGTGACATTATCAATTGCACACATGCGCCCACACACACATTGGATGTGCCCATGAGGATTGCACAGTCAATATAAGTAGGATTGCACTCATTCAGGGATTTCTATCAGCAGGGATTGCACAGTGGAGGGAGGCTGTCTGGAGGCAGTAAATTGGCTAAGGAACTTGCCAATTTTTGTATGACAGTATGAGACAGATAGATCATGTACTGAGAGCTCTTGGATTAGAGCTTTGTATGTAATTATTTCACGATCCATGATATAATACATAATAGAAGATTGTGGTGTTTTTAGCTATAAGCTTACCTAGTAAAGTTATCTGTGTTATGTGTGATTGAGCTTTCTTCATGATATTGTAATTGGCGATTGTGTTTTAAATTTCTGCAAAGATAAGTAGAAGTGATTATGTATTTAACAATAGCATATTGTTAGATCAGGATAATCCAGTACATACATGTATTTTGTATTAAATTTCTACAAAAGTTACAAATGTACATAGTAAAGAAACACTTTACCTAACTCCACAGTAGACCAAGTTATACTTAACTATTTCCTATGTGTCGGAATATCCTAACATATGTGATATCTCACACCCTCCAGGATGATCCTTTTGGATTTTTTGTTATCCTTCGTCCACTAGGCTAATTGTTGTGCATATGATACTGTTGGATTTGGAATGTTAATTTTGGTGTACTGCAACACACCATTATCATCGAGCACTACTTCCATCTTGTGCTTCCAAGGTATGAAATTTGAGGTTCCCTCAAAGGAATACTCCAATATAAATTTGTTGAGAAATTTTTCTGCATGGAAGAAAACTGCTTCACTTAATCTGGAAATCAAAATATATGAAGGAGAGGCTATATATACTTGTTTCTAATGTGATTTCTTCTCTGATACCATGTAGAAATTAATATAAATTTTCTACTACCGATGAAATCAAACTGAAATCAACAGATTACAAATTTCCTCTACAATTCTGCAAAATAGAAATGAAAATTTAGAAACACATGAAATGACATGCAACCATTAAAATCACAAGAACACAATGATTTAATAGGGGAACCTAACTAGGAAAAACCCCTCCACTATTTTTCATTAATCAGATAAAAATGAGAAACTATTACAATGTCTTGCTTCGATCTTGAAGGACACCCTGTACCGTAAGATTGTTCTCTTTTTGGGCGTCTTTCTCTTGCCAACACTTAGCTAATTCCAGCTTCATCCTACCTTCTACTTCCTTGTGAAAACCTAGATGAATTTAACTAATAAATAATAGTGAAATTCCCTATTTCCTTACGCAAATCCAAGGGGAATTGATCACATTCTCAATGCAAAAGCATGGTATACTCAACAATATACAATTATAAATATAAATGTACCTTTTCCATCCACTCAACTAGGTAATCCTAATTCCATGCATAACTGGGTCTATTTTTAGTTGATTGACTAGTTAACTGAGAGATCAGTGAGTTAACAACATTCATAACTACTCAGTTGATCTTCAACTGATTTAACTAGTGACTATAGCTATGTTAACCTAGTTCAACTAACAATAACTCAACTAGATTTCTATATTTTACCAATCAACTCATTAAAAACTCTACTTCTAGCCTACAAACTTGAATTTACTGACTTAACTAGTAGACACAGCCATGTCACTCTAGTTAAATGCAATCCAAGTCATCCTACTGAAGTGGAAAATCGAATTTTCTCCATTTGACAAAGGAAATAGTCAAATGAAGCCTTTTCTTGCTACAATTTCAACACATACTTTTCGAATCATATCCCTTTTTCTGAGGGTGGTCTATTGTAGAGAGTGAATGCACAATAGAGTCTATGGTTGCACAAAATTTCAAATTTTTGAGTTCAGTTACATGAAAAATCTTAGGCCTTATATTCTAAACCAAGGCATCATTGTGATTTGTCATGAATTTCAATTGCAATAGTTGACATAAAGCCATCCCTCATAGGTTGTACAAAAAAGTGGATTTTTCTCTTAAAAAACCATGAATAGATCAAGAGAAAGATAAGGAAGTATCCCATGGATAAGAAAAAATCATGTAATCATGTTATAGCTTTTTTAAGAGATACATCAACCTTAATTTCTTGTCTTTTTCCTTCCTACCATCATTTTCATGCACAACCGTAAGTAGTGGCTCGATCAAAAGGAGATGAAACCTTCATCTTTCTTAACCAAAGGGACGAGTATCCTCTTACATATCATAAATTTTTCTTTGATGGTGCATAAATCCTTTTCTTAGGGATTGTGACTCATTATGGGATATTTTTGCAACAAAGCAAGGATTGGTTTGCACAATTACCCATATTGAAACTAGTGAAATATTGTTAAAATATGTGTCTTGCATATTTTCATTCTGTTATTTCATGAATCATATTTCTTTTATTGTTATGTGTGATTATGTATATCTCATGCATAGAAGCTGAAATTTCACTAAAATACACCCTTTTCTATGTCTCCTATGTAGTATCCCCTTTCAGGAATGTCAAGATTCTACACCAGAGATAGACTGTAGGGGAATTTATTGGATATTTCACCTTCAAAAGAAGGATGAGATCCAGAGGCTTCCTGGCCTTCTGCAGACTCTGTCTATAGAACTTGGAATAATTCCCTTTTCAGGAATTTCAAGAAGGTGCTCAAGGAAAACGTTGTATAAGTAAAACTGTGCAAAAATAATGCAGATCAGGGCTTGGTTGCCCTCATTTATGATGCATGTGACTTATATATGCAATTTCATCAGGAAAAAATTAGTTTAGACTATTTAAATAGATCTCCCAAAAACTTGACTAGCTAAAAAGCACCCAAAGAGGAAGGCTGCAGCAAAATGCAAGCACTGCTTCAGGAATTGCGCAGTTTTAGCAGATGTTCAGAGGAGACCAGAAAGGAGACTTATATTTCAGTCTTACAGAATCAAATCAAAATTATGATAAATCCCTTTCAATATACAGTAGAATGCATGAGCCAATACAACAACAAATCTTCAGAAAAGGGAGCCGAAACACAAGTATATTTGCAAAAATTCTTCAACATCGTTATTTTTCATGAGGTTCAGTAGCTGGAAGTTAAAAATCAGATCTAGGATAGATCTATGGACAAAATATCAGATCTATACCAAATCTGGAAACTATATAGTTTTCTCTACAAGATCCACTTGGAATTTTGACAAAAGCATGCATGAATAAGAATAGATCTGAGAAACAAGTTGTAGATATGAAAACTGCTGCAATAAATTTATGAACATAAAATTTCATTACAATGGATCAGATCTGAATAGAACATAGATCAGCAAGCCAATCCATGGATCACCAAGTGGGAGGCAAGGCCCAGCACAAGAGATCTCTGATCTAAACTATGAGCAAGACAACCTGCAAACCCTCATACATAAATAATTCAGTTTACCCAATGGGATAGCGCTGTAGCTCAAATGAAATAGAAAACTACTGAAGAATTTCAGATCTAAAGTACAATAAATTATACACTCTTCCAGGAGGTCAAAGGACCCACTCCATGGAAAGAGGCTCTCAAAATACACTAGATCTCTACAGATCTAGATCACCACTTGCTGCAGCTTGCAGAGGCAGCCAAACCCTCAATGGATCAGTGCTGCCAATGTAAGTAGGAGCTTGGACTCAAGCCTAATAGTGGTTCAATTCAGTAAAATTCCTCCTTGAATCATCAAAGGAAGGGGTGAAACTCCTGCATAGGAATTCCAGATACAATCCTCCACTCAAAAATACTCAGAAATGTGATCTATCAACAACCCCCTCTTGCTGCCCTCATTTTCCTTTTATAAGATGAGAAAGCTCTTGCAAACCCTAAACCATCTTGATGAGTTAGCCCTTTTCACATTAGAGGCTCCCTTCTAGAACTGCGTTGTCCCTTTTGGAGATGTAATGAACCTAGACAACGTTGTTGATTTGGTCAAGGTTGACCCAGTCTTTAGTTCAAACCTCTTTCACACCTGCAAGTGATTATTTACATAGCCCTGATTTGTCTTTGTTCACATGGGCATTGATTTATTCATAATTTTTAATATTTTTACATGTCCTCCTTTATTCATTGCTTCATGAAACAGAAATTAAAACAAAATTGAATGTTCCTCTTAGCTAAGGCTAAGTCGGAACATTACAGTCCTCCCCTCCAAAATGTTGCTTTTCCTCAAGCAACTGAAAGGGTAGGAACTGTAGTTCTTCTCCATCCCCATTGATGGCACCATCAAGGATCAAGCTTTCATCATGGACCAAGTGCTCATCAAGCCAATACATTAGAAATTGATCCTCCAATGCTAACATGATAGGGGCATAGTCTATCCCATTCAGGAGTGTAGAACTCAATAGAAATAAACATGGGGGAAATAATGCTACTCCCAAAACATGTACCCTGAAGTGTAAGTTGAAGTTCTAGACCATGTGGTACACACACACTACTCAACCTTTGTCCATACATCCCCAAAAACAATACAACTAGATCATCCAAGTAGGGGAGCAAGAGTACATATAAACAAACTGAAAGTTGAGCATAGGGAGGTAGATCTTGACCCCACATAAGGTACCAGTGTAGAGTATCTCCTTCCTGCAGTAGGTCTATGTTTGGTAAGTGGTTTCCCCACCACTTACTTGTTGCACATGTTATCTCTTCATAGCAGAAAATGAGAGATATGTTTGGTGCCTTTGGGAAGCACCCATCATGAAAATTGATCTCCCTTTTCACCTCAAGGGAGTGGACAGATTCAGAATTTTTATTGGCCTTACCAATGCCATGAGATCTACATGCAATATTTCTCCCTTTAGGAGCCATGGCCTGCATACATATGGAAAGAGAATCAAAAAAATAAATATGCTCTATGAGATCAGATTTCATACCATTCAAGTCTCCCACATACTCTGAGTTGGACAGGGGCATTCCTCTTCTTTCAAGAGAGAGAAGAGATGGCTCAAATGATTCTTGTGTAGAATCCTTGGGCTGCCCCCACTCCTCCTCATTCTTGCACTCTTGGAGGTGCTGATGTAGCTACTCCCAATCATAGTGCTGATGTAGTTCCTCCTTCACGCCCTCCCAATCAAAACTTCTCATGATTATAGTGTAGATCCTTGCTGATTGCATATAGCTCAAGAGGAACTCTTTATGTGCCCTTTGTAGTATCTCTTACTTAAGCTTGGAGGCTTGAGACAAGAATACTCTACCAAGATGATAGATGACCCCTTCATGGACCAAATAGCCTCCCCCTTACTTCATGCCATCTAATATCATCCCGGTGTGTAGATCTTTGGAGTACTCCACAAGGAGTTGAGATCTCCAACATAGATCCACACTTCTCAACAATGACAGCGCTGCTGATACATCTATGGTGGTGCTTGCCTTGTTTATGATTGCTTCTTTGACATTACACATTCCAAAATGGTTTGTGGGAAGGCTGATCCTCCCCTTTCCTTCCTCCCATAGCGTTGTAGCTTGCTTTCCAATCCTTGCTTGATCTATTCTTGGAGCAGCACTTTGTGAGGCTTTCCTCACAAGATCAAAGTCCAATGACATTCCATGTGGCTTGTCATGAGGTAAGAATTTCTTTTGCAGCCTCCTCATAAACATGAGAGAGGGGACTGTGAGGTCCTTGCTCCCACTGCGCAAATCCATCTCTATTGTTTGTGTGGGAACATCAGGTGAAGGATAAGTGTGCATGCCTTGAATGATTTGTGGTTTCCCACTCTTCAAGTCCACCCACTCCATCTGCAAGGCCTTCCAATCAGTGGTGACCTTCCCCAAGGTAATCAACCATTGGACACCCAAGATAATATTGGTGTCTGGTATGTCAACTACAAAGAAGTGATCCTCCGAAGAGTAGGACCCCATAGTGACAGAAAGTGATGGAACATATTGCATGCACCGCATAGTTCTATCTCCCGGGACCAAAACAGAGAACCCATCAAAAGTATTAGTGGGGATCCCTCTCCTCTGCACAAGGTGAGCATCAATAAAGTTGTGGGTTGCCCCAATGTCAATCAAAATAGATACTCTTTGGTTCATGCCTGAATGTGACTTGCCCCTTATTTATGATGTATGTGACATGCCTGAATGTGACTTGCTCCCTCTTCACCTATGGATGGTGATTGATCTTCTTCCTCATCATCACCAACACTGTGACCCCTCCTAGGTCCATCATTCTCATCTTCCTCCTCAAAATCTGAGAAGACTTCGATATAGTGTGCTCTCCCAGCAGCACATCTATGTCCCGATACCCACGGCTCTTGACAAGTGAAACACAATCTCTTTTTCCTCAACTCCCTCCGGAGATCAATGTCAAGAGGTTTCTTCAGTGAGCTATCCTTGGATGGAGAAGCTTTCCCTTCTTTTACCTTAGAAGGGTGAGGTGTTATGCTTTGGAAAGTTTCCTTTGCTCTTGGCAAGGCATCTTGGAGATCCCTAGCTCTCTCAATGGCATCATGCAAATTTATGGGCTTGGTAGACTTAACCAACCCATGCAAAGGCTCTTCTAGGCCATCAATGAACATGTAGACTCTCCTTGCTACTGATAGATCAGGGACCATTATAGACTACCTTAGGAATTTAGAGATATAGGCCTCTGCATCTCCTGTCTGTTTAAGCTTTGCCAAGCTTATAAAAGGGGCCTCTGGATCTTTTCGATCAAATCTCTCCACTAGTCTCCTAGTGAAATCAGCATATGTAGACACATTGTTGTGTCCCAATATAGATATACCATGAAACCACCAATTGTGGGCTTCACCCTCAAAATGCACTACAGCAATATTGATGGCTTCCACTTCGGGAACTTTATTCAACTGGAAATAGATGTCCAACTTCTCCACCCAGGCTTTGGCAGAACAAGAGGGTGATCCATTGAAATTAGGCAAGAAGAACCTGCCCATAGTGTGGTGTCTCCCATGAAGGAAACCTCCATCTCTGTACTGCTGCCATGGCCTCCTCCAGTCCTTAAGATGGAAAAAGTCTTGAAAGCTCAAGTTATCCTTGAACCTCTGACTTTCTGAGTCATATTCCACAAAGTAACCTTCCAGGGAGGTTGGTTCTTATGGCCCCTCATTATCTACAGCTAAGAAGGTAGGCATAGTAGAGAGTTGGGAGGCCTGCGAGACTTGTGGCATGCTCACAGGCTGACCAATCCCATAATGAGATATTTCAGAACTTTCTCCATGATGGAATCTCCCAAGGGACTCTCTCATTCTATCCACCCTCATCTCCTTGATTTCCTTGGAAATATTTTTCATGGTATCCAAGAGATTTTTTGCAAACTCCTCTGCTTCCTTATCCTTCTCCTCCATCTCTTCACAAGGGCTTCCCCCTTGTCTTGGCCTCTGTTAAGGTCTTCAGTAGTATATTCATACTTTTTATGACTTATATTCTGGTATCTCCTCTCCCTCTTAGTAAGAGGATATTCATCTTCGGAATGCAGCATGACTAGTGCTCCAATGCTAGCACAGGTTGTGCCAAGAGTGGAGCTCTGATACCACTGTAGTATCCCCTTTCAGGAATGTCAAGATTCTATTCCAGAGATAGACTATAGGGAAATTTACTGGATATTTCACCTTCAAAAGAAGGATGAGACCCAGAGGCTTCCTGGCCTTCTGCAGACTCTGTGTATAGAACTTGGAATAATTCCCTTTTTAGGAATTTCAAGAAGGTACTCAAGGAAAATGTTGTATAAGTAAAACTGTGCAAAAATAATGTAGATCAGGGATTTTTTCCCCTTATTTATGCTGTATGTGACTTATATATGAAATTTCATTAGAAAAAAATTACTCTAGACTATTTAAACAGATCTCCCAAAAACTTGACTAGCTAAAAAGCACCCAAAGAGGAAGGCTGCAGCAAAATGCAAGCATTGCTTCAGGAATTGCGTAGTTTTAGCAGATGTTCAGAGGAGACCAACAAGGAGTCTTATATTTCAGTCTTACAGTAGCAAATCAACATTATGATAAAGCTCTTTCATTATACAGTAGAATGCATGAGCCGATATGGCAACAAATCTTCAGAAAAGAGAGCCGAAACACAAGTATATTTGCAGAAATGCTTCAAAAACGTTATTTTTCAGGAGGTTCAGTAGCTAGAAGTTACAAATCATATCTAGGACATATCTATGGACAAAATATCATATCTATACCGGATCTAGAAACTATATAGTTTTCTCTACAAGATCCACTTGGAATTTTGACAAAAGCATGCATGAATAAGAGTAGATCTAAGAAACAAGTTGCAGATCTGAAAACTGCTGCAGTAAATTTTTGAACATAAAATTTCATTACAATGGATCAAATATGAACAGAACATAGATCAGCAAGCCAATCCATGGATCACCAAGTGGGAGGCAAGGCCCAGCACAAGAGATCTCTGATCTAAACTATGAGCAAGACAAACTGCAAACCCTCTAGTGGGACAACGCTGTAGCTCAAATGACACAGAAAAATACTCAAGAATTGCAGATCTAAAGTACAAGAAATGATACACTCTTCCAGGAGGTCAAAGGACCCACTCCATGGAAAGAGGCTCTCAAAATACACTAGATCTCTACAGATCTAGATCACCACTTGTTGCAGCTTGCAGAGGCAGCCAAACCCTCAATGGATCAATGCTACCAATGTAAGTAGGAGCTTGGCCTCAAGCCTAATAGTGGTTCAATTCAGAAAACTTCCTCCTTGAATCATCAAAGGAAGGGGTGAAACTCCTGCATAGGAATTCCAGATAAAATCCTCCACTCAACAGCAGAGAATGGTATTTTTATAAGCAGAAAAATACTCAGAAATATGATCTATTAACAACCCCCTCTTGCTGCCCTCCTTTTCCTTTTATAAGATGAGAAATCTCTTGCAATCCCTAAACTATCTTGATGAGTTAGCCCTTTTCACATTAGAGGCTCCCTTCTAGAACTGCGCTGTCCCTTTTGGAGATGCAATGAACCTAGACAACGCTGTTGATTTGGTCAAGGTTGACTGAGTCTTTAGCTCAAACCTCTTTCACAACTGCAAGTGATTATTTACATAGACCTGAATTGTCTTTGTTCACATGGGCATTGATTTATTCAGACTTTTTAGGAGTTTTACATGTCCTCCTTTATTCATTGATTCATGAAACAGAATTAAAAAATAAATTGAATGTTCCTCTTAGCTAAGGCTAAGTGGGAACATTACATCTTAGCATGGTTATATGTTATAGGAGAAATGTGGTATATGTTGGTTTATGCAAGATATTGAAACTATGAATACTAGGTATGCAATTGATTATGAAATTTTCCATCCTTGCCCAGAACATTTTTTTAGTTATATATGAATGCCATTCTTTATATAAGGCAACATGTAGGAACAAATTGTTAGAATTTTTGTAAACCTAAAAATTTCAAGTCAAATGAAAAAAAAAAACCTTCTTTATACAACATTGGATTTAATGACATATCTAGTGTTTCCAACAAATTTACATATAATAATATTTTTAATATTGTTTTTATTATTGCACCTAGAGGTGTATCGTATGAGGATGATGAGTGATTCCATCTAAGGTGGAGTTGACATGTGTACATTTTAAATTAAAAATAAAATAATATCTAAATAAAAAACAATGTAGACTATAATACTAAACGAATGTACATGTTTCAATAGTTTTAATTAAAATTGTCATAACGTAGTATCAAGGAGATGTGCTGAAAATATTTTACTTTCAATTAATTATTGATATTACAACCCAACATGAAGGAGATATGGTAAAAATATTTTACACTCACTCCCTACTATAAATAAAATATTTCAATATCTATGTGTCGTAACTTAAGTTATATCAGAAAAATAAAATAATAAAATAATTAAAAAATACTATTTTTTTTTTTATTTTCACATTTTAGTGTTATGAAGATAGTTCTTATGCTTTTTAAAAATATTTCAATAAAGAGTTCATGTAAATTGTTTGAATATCCATATTAACTAACTTATTTCAGTATTAACTTCATATAAGTATATTTATGTTTTATTATAATAATAAAATAGTTTAGTGCTGAAAGAGGAAGTAATTCAAAGTAAAAAAATAATAATTACTTTGTGATAAAGGGAGATGTGTAATTCATCCAACTCTTAATAAATAATTAATATGACCCATTCAATAATAATAATTTTTCATGTTGGTTATAAATAAAATGTTTTAAGCTCAACTATATATATATATATATATATTGTAGGTTTAGTAGTGTCTTTCCATTTTTCTATTTATCAAAAAATAAGTAGGTTAGCATATGAAAACGTTATTGCCTCAACCTGCCCAAAGGAAACTAGGTTTGTTGGCCATTTTAGCGACTTAAATGCCATCCAATATTGAAATTTTTTTTTACTCCTATAGACTATTGCCTCCATACTATTATATCTACCAAAGTCTGACAAAAAACTGTAAATGTAAATGTTATCCACTAAAAACATGAAACATCAAAAGAGAGAACCAGTGAATCAGTCATCTGAGGACTCAACTAGTGCAGGGTCTTTGACACTGGATCCCAACATGTCCACTTGGTGCATCATTTGAAGCTGCCTCTCGATTCTTCCAAGTCGTGTTGTTGCATGATGCTGAGATACCCGAATGTCTTGTAGTTTCTTTTTAATATCTTGCAGGACTAAAATCACCTGAGAAGCCGTATGTGGGTCTCCTCCCACTTCTTGAAGGCTTGTGACAACCTTTGCGAGAACACATTTAAAATTTTAGTAAATCTGAATAGACTGGTGGAAAAGGATAATCATCCTCTAGTATTCCCCGGATCAATTATGAAGTCCATTTCTTCTTCCTGCATTTCTATGTCTTCTTCTTTATGCCCACTTTCCCTCTCCCATCCCTGAATGAGATTGTGGACTTGGGGAGGATTTCCTGTGGTGTAGGCTTCAAAAATGTTCTCTATAACATCTTTCTTAGATTTCCTGCCTCGCTTGCTGGAGCTTGTAGTGGGTTTGACCTGATTTTTCTTTCTTTTTTCCCTGCCCTGCTTATTTGTAGTATGTCCCTTTTCCATTGTTGTATGTCCTTGTACAATCAGGATTCGATTTTGCCTCAGATTATCAGACAGAGAGGTGGGGAAATCTGTTTTACTTTTGCAGAGCCTATATAAGACAAAATATAGTCAATAATAGTATTGATGTTGCTGCAAGTAGGGCCCACAGCCTTGTTGTTTCGTTGGAATATGGCAGAGAAGGTATTCCTAGTACGACGTAAGTCTATGAGCAAAGGAAAACTCAAATGCAGACTCCATTGCAGCATATTTCTACTCAATCGCTGCGTAAACATACTAAAATGCAGAGTAAAATGCATGAAAAAGAACCCCAGATGGATGGTTGTGCTACCCCCACAGAAAAACCAAACAAGACTCCGCCTTGCAAACCCTACAGTGTTGCATGCAATGTAATTGGGAAATAGTAAAATGAACTTGAGAGAAGGATATATTGCCACCTCTTGCTTTGTTGCTGAGACGGTCGTGCCTAGCCATGCTAGCTATCTCATACAATTGTGAGATTGAAACATTTTGGATGGCATACCAACCCAATTCCCTTCCGGGAGTTGCGAGATGAGAGCCCTTCCCCAACACTAACACAGGACCAGAAAGAGGAGAGACATCATAGGGGGTTCGAAATCAGGGTATAACCATAGGGCCCGAGAAAATCAGAATGACCATGGCATTCCTTGACCAAAAAAAAAATACGACATGCTGTAAAAACTCATAACCCTTAACCTTGCAATTGAAAAAAACTGACTGAAAACTATTCGCAAAATCGAAGTTGGTTGCATACCTATGGAGAAGGTCCACATGCACACAATGAAGCAGTCTATATCCAATTTCCAGGTTTGGACAAGGGCTTAGAATGGAAAAACAACCTCTATAGGAGGGATTCCTGAAGAGAGACATCCTAATTACATGAAAATTCATGGTTGCTATCAAAGTTAGGAGATGAAGAACATACCAGATGACCAGCTGCCGATGCCAACCTTCTACCTTCGCTGCTACTGTTTCTTCTAGCTTCCTTCTGGGTTCAGGGCTACCTCTCCAGCATGCCTGCTGCCTTAACGTTCGATCCCGACGCTGTTTCCAAGAATTTTTTGACATTCCCCTAGGGTTTCCAAATACTCCTATGGTGGGTATTATTAGCTGGTGTGTGGTGATGTCCCAACCAATCATGCAATGTATTGAGTCATCCATGCAGTCTATGCACAGCACCGCGTTCCACCGCCAAACCTCACCTCTCTACCTCCTCGTGGCACCCAGATCGGGGGTCTCGGCCTTTAGAACTTTCCTTATCTCCGTTGATAATGATTTGTAATGGGTGTAGTTCAATATCCCAGGCCCTGTCAAATGCATTGATGTCCAGCTGGCGTCCTTCGTTGCATCCCCAGTTAGCTAGGTAGACTGTGGCCTAGTTCCCGGCTCTTCGCACATGTAGTGGTATCAAATATCCAATATCTTGCATAATCACGTTGATCTCATGGATAAGTCTAGTTGTCCTCCATCTTTGAATTATATTCTCCCATGGGATTCCTTGCTGCAATTTCTGAAGTATACCAGTAGTCATAGCCGAGTCTCCTTCTAGAACAAGTCTTTGATAGTTTTCTCGAACTGCAATTGTGAGCCCTTGTTTGACCGGCATTAATTCAACCTCATTGTTTGTGGAAAAACCCAACTCGATCGTATAAACTCTGCAAACTGATCCTTGGGAATTCTGGAACATTTCACCTGCTCCCGCATGTCCAGGGTTACCTTTGGAGGCCCCATTGTAAATAGCTTCAAGAACCCTCGTTGTGGTGCCTGGAACCTGTCTAAAGGGTTTTGCCTAATTTGTTTTTTTCTTTCCATAGGTTTCGAGCCAGCATTTGAGGTTTTAAATTCAACATAGCAAGGATGCGACCTTCATTTCCGTTTGTCGTTCGGTCTGCCTCATTCCATTTTTCTGCTAGAATGGTGTCCCAGATGTTTTCGAGGATAACCTGCCAAATCTGATCGCACTGTCTTGTATCCTCCCTGAAGATTCTACAATTTTGTTCTTTTCAGATAACCCAAAGAAGAAATCCTATGGATAATCTTCATGCTCTTTTGAGGACTGCACAGGTATATCCCCCTTTCCTCCAGTTAACTGTGGTTTGTGTGATGCTCATATTAACTCTATATGTTTGTTGAAAGACCGTACTTATGTTTTTCCATAGATCCTCTGTAAGGCCACAGGTATTGAGTAAATGTACTAGAGTTTATATACTTTAAATTAAAAAAAAATAGTATGGTTAAAATATATTTTAGGTATACTTTTCCATCAATTTTGTGTAAAATCTAGCAAATATTTTGTAGTCTACAATATCCAAGTGTCCAATGGGATTTTCAAGTTATTAAATTCATTTATGCATTCAAAAATACAATCTAAATAATAGCAGACACCCTCACACATGCACATATGCAAAAGGATTCAAATTTACGGAAATGCAAACATTTTTTTTCATATAAAAGAGGTTTAGACTTTAAGAAATTTGATCCTCTTGGGGCTTGCTAAATCTGTGGTTAAGATGGATCTATACTGGTACAAAATTGTCTCTTCTATCTAATAATCTTGGCATCTTTATTTCTCCAAATAGTATGGTGCACATGTTATATTGGGGCATTAGATGAAAAAGACATCGAATCTCAAAAAAAAAAAAAAAATGTGAACTCCATTACAGAGAAAGTATTATTATAATGAAACATAAAATAATACTTTATTAAAAAAAATAATAATAACAAAAAATAATGTGAGTGGGCCTAATGGTTAAAAGCATGTGTTTCCTCCTAAAAGAATGTAGGTTCAAAACTAGAGGGGTAGAGTATGTATGCCTTCTTAAACTTAGCAATCAAATCCTACGCAGAAGTGAGTCCCTTATCCCACAAACAAGAAAGTCTTATACACCAATTTAGATTTGCTGTAAATGACCTTAATCATACCGTTAACATAAATATATATGATTGCGTGCGAACGAAAATAATGTGTCCAGAATATTACCGTCCATCTGTGATTTTGCGTTCATGACTGACTAGGGAATACATTAGAAACACTTTCACTTTCAAAGTACTTTGAGCCAAAAAAACAATATCTGAGAGATTGTCACATAACGATTTAAGTATATGATAAATGAGATAGTTTGTTAAATTGAAAATTAATGTTGTAAAATGACATAATCATTAAGCAATGATTAAGAAGTCACTAAAATTGATGTTCAGCATTGTTCGTAGAGTAAAATATTCGTCGTATTATAAAATTTAATTTAAATAAAATTTTATAGATTATAATATTTTTAGGGTAAATAAATTTTATAAATTATAATATTTTAGTTAAAAAATTTATAAATGTAAAGCAAAATTTTTATATTTAGTTTGAAAACTAAAATACATTATAAATTTTATTAGAATTATTTATAGATATTATTAAAAAAACAATTTTTAACATAATGATAAACATGGTTTTCAGGATTAGTTAATTATCAAAGTTATAATGTTTTGGGTTTGTTCCACTTGGCATGAAAAAAATAATGATAAACATAAAAATGAAATAGCATCTTTTGCTTCATATTAACTTATATGAGAACCCACAATGCAACTACATGTTAGTTCATTTCTAAAAGTATTAAATGTATTTCAAGATTAATGGCATTCTTAATTTTATGTTTTTAATTAATTTTATAAAATATTTTTATATATTTAGTGGTAGAAACTTTTAATAGTTTTATACAAGATTATTGTTAAATTTAAAATTATTTAAAATTATAATTTTCAAGTTTATGTAGTTATAGTTTATTGAAGAGTTTTTGGAATTAACCATAATATTATAAAACAATGATCCAAATTTTGAATCCTAACGAAAATCTATCTTCAAGACCAGTGAAGAAAATTATATTATTTTATTATTATTTATAAGATAATACTAATAACTTTAATAACTTTAAAAAATATATAAAGAAACAAAATTACAATCTTCATTATCATAAAAAAAAAAAAAAAATTATCAAAATTATTTTATTTATAAATGATATTAAATATCTAAAATTTTAATATATATAATAATAACAACCTAAAATAAAATAAAAAATAAATATTAATTTTATTTATAACATAATATCATAAAATAACTTTTCTTTTATCTATATTTCATAATTGATGTTTGTTATAATCTAAATTATAATTTAATAATGTAATATATTAAATAATTCAGTTATTAAATTATTAATTTTCCAAAATTAAAATATAATTTCTTTACTCAATTTTTAGTATGCTAAATACTTTAAAAAAGGAAGAAGCTAAATTTCAAAAAAAAAATTCAAAATTAGATTCATGTTCCAACGTGTTTCCATTTTTCTAATGAGTTGTAATTATTTTTTAATGAATTTCCATCAATTTTGAATATGATAAAATTAATAATAATTACAAATTAAATTGTTTATAATGTGATTTTATGAAAAGTTTTCCAATTTATTTTTCTAAAATCATGTAGAAAATCAAAAGTTTGATGGATAAACTTTGCATAATCTAAGTGCTGTAAGGGGTTTTCAGGGTGTTAAATCTATATATGTAATCCAAAAACCAATTTAAATAACACAAATCAAAATTTCACTTTAAAATTTTCCACCATGCTAGAAAATCCACTTGAAACTCCAAAAAATCACATTAAAAACAACTCCATTAAAAAGTGATATATATATATATATATATATATATATATATATATGAGTTTTCTAGGTTATGTGAGTTTTAAGATTATTATCATTTTTAATCTTTCATTTGAGTAGTGGTGACTCAAGGGCATCTAAGTTGTCAAAATCACCTAGGGATAGCATATCGCTAGGCCACAACAATCCTTGGCATAACTGAGTTTTTTCCCACAAAATTTCAAACCAATGACCGTCACATCACAACATGCCTTAATAGAACACCCTATCAACATTTCTTACACATCACACACACACACACATATATATTATTTTTAAAGTAATTATTTATTATTTGTTTATTTAAACATGTTCTTAAATTCTAATATGTATAATTCTATTTATTATTGTTGAAAAGGCAACAAGAAATGTGTGTCTAATTTAATTTTCCCTTAATTAAATTGGACAATAAATCGTAGTCTTATCTCATAATCACTTGTAATAGTTAACTGAGTGTGATAGGCTCATTTAGCTCATGAAATTCGAGTTGAGGGTGGTTGGTAAGGCATGTAGAGTGATTCTATTTGTTTTAGAGTCCAAGTTGCAGTTAGTGTATTAATTTAATGCATGAGAAATCAGTTAACTCAATTAAGTGAGTTAAAGTCAGTCTAACTAGTTGTAACTCATTGTTGTACTAGTGAGAGGTCAAGTGAATTAAATCATATTTAATTCACATGTAGTGATCTGTCAAGTGATTGATGATTTACTATTAATAGCTACATGCATGTCAGTTCTGATGAAGACCCATTTGAGACAGAGGTTAAAGAGATGTTATCTATCAGTTGTATTATTCATTAGAAGATATTTTAGCCTAAAAGTGCCCATGAGATTTTCACATAATTTCCATGTCATAATATGTAAAAAAATCAAAATTCTTTAAATTTAAAAAAAGGTACATGTAAATATTTTGAAGGCAAAAGAAGAAAAACTACTCTTTTTACTTGTACTTTTAACTTATCTTCGTATAGGTTTACCCAAATTTTAAGTGTAGACACTCATTGGATGCGGAATTAAATTCCACATCCAACGAATACCCATTATGCATACATTTGAGAAGACCCACATTGATAAAATTTGAAGATACATTAAAAAAGTGTGTTCAACACGTTTTTTTAATGTATCTTCAATTTTTGTCAATGCGGGTCTTCTCAAAAGTATGTAGAATGGGTACTCGTTGGATGTGGAATTTAATTCCGCATCCAACGAGTGTCTACACTTGAAATTTGGATAAATCAATAAGGAGATAAGCCAAATATACAAGTAAAAAAATTTAGTTTTGTTCTTTTACCTCCAAAATCCATCTCTTATTTTATTATTTTACTATTATTTTATTATTTTTCCTTAGGAGGCCACTTTTAGGCTGAAATTTCCTGTAATGAGTAAATTTCCGGTGCACAATTAGACAACCATAGGATTTCCCATGATGTATTGCACAGTTTTGGAAGGTTGAATTTCCTAATTAATAGGGATCAATTGTTCCTAGAATTGTGCAAGCAAGACATACTGAGCAGAGGCAAGAAATTGGCTAAGTATTGGTTGATTTTGTTCGGATCAATGTGAGACAGTTGTTAGAGTGCAACAGACTCTTTTGAGAAGAGTGCATTGTAATTGTTTCATGATTCCTTGGTTTTATACGATACAGATAGAGGGGTTTTGAGAAGATTGTTTTCCCAGAAAATTTCATGTGTTGTGGATTTGATTCTTTCTCTTACTTGGTGTGATTGTGCGATCGTGTTTAATTTCCGCAAATTAATTATAGAAGGATTAAGTATCTTTCTCCAGAATATTACATGATCATATTGAATCCATTGGTATACATATTGTTTGTATAATTTCTACAGGTATCAGAGCGTCAGAAATCACTATAGTGGAGAAGAAATTGAGTTTGTACTGAACAACATTCGTATTTGCAAAAAATATACTTTGGTGTGACTCGTGGATCAAGATGGCTTTCAATGGATTAAGATTGGAATGTGCACTCCAGCACAGTTTTAATTATATTGCATGGAAGGATGGAATGGAGGTAGTTCTGGAGGACAATGGGTTGAAATTATTCATCGACGTTGATATTCCATGGCCTACAGCAACAAACACCACTCTTCTTAGTGCTTGGAAAACGAAGGTTGTAAAGGCGAGGAGGATATTATCAGAGGGATTTCTAGATCACATTGTCTCGAGTCTCCATGTCAAGACGACTCCATATGAAATGTGGAAGGCCTTGATAGATCTGTTTCAAAACAACAGTTACCATAGAAAATTGGTACTGAAGGACAAGCTCAAGAAAATCAAAATGGAGAAAGGAGACAATATTCTTAAATACTTGACCAAGTTCATCCAATGTTGAGATGAGCTTGGAAGTGTCGAGATTACTGTAGTGGCTGATGACCTGGTGAGCCTAGCACTTCTAGGCCTTCCCAAGAGGTAGCATAGTTATCAAGACTCTGCCAATGGGAGGGAGAAGCTAACGAATTGGGAATGATTTTGGTCGGATTTGGTACAAGAAGAATTCAGGTGGAATACCAGGGATGGATCCTCATCCGAGACAGATGATGAGGAAAATTGCGCCTTGGATGGTAAGGCAAAGAATGGGAAGGGAGAGAAATCCTATTCCAAATATGATACCAACAAAGAAAGCAAGAAGTGTGACATGTCCAGAGTGTAATGTTTTCACTGTCACGAGCATGGAAATTATGCCACTAATTGTCCACAGAAGAAGAAGAACAATAATAAGGCTTCAAGATCTACAATAGGTGATGCTTTGGCTTCATGGTTCGACTTGGACTTCTCACTCATCGCATGCATGGTGTCTAGTGCGATGGGATCAGTGTGGTACTTGGATAATGGTGCATCTTTCCACATGACAGGAGATAAAGAACTCTTTAGTAGCTTGGAGGAGAATTATCTCTAGATGCACATCGAGATGGGTGATGACGAGAGGTATAGCGCTATTGGGATTGGTACAGTTACTTTCCAGAGACAGTCAGGTAAACCTTTCTTATTAAAATATGTCATGTATGTACTACGCTTAAGAAAGAATTTAGTTTCAGTTGCTATGTTGGAGGATAGAGGATATTATGTGGTTTTTAGTGAAGGGAAATCATTCCTTCATCACAAATCCACAAGACAGCTCACAAATATTGGGGTTCATGTGAAGAACCTCTACAAACTTGATGTAGATGGATGCACAACATTGATGAGTAAAGCGAAAAGAGTGGTGAGTGTAATGAATAAAATAATATAAATAATATAGATAATGATTAATTAGTTAATTAGTAATTAGGTTGAAAGGCCATGTCTGATGAGACATGACCTTTCGTGAAGAGGCACCTGCCTAGGTATATAAGAAGGCCTCATTTGTAATTCACAATCATCTCATTCCTCATACCTTTTATATAATAATATCTATATCCTCATGGATATTTTCATATTCCAAGTCTTATGGAGTATTTAGTTTGAGAAGGAACTTTGTTCGCTTCATTTGGTATCAGAGCAGTTCCAGCCTTCGGCCGCTTAACCACTGCACAGAGCCATGCTCTTCAATCCAAGTCCTTGACCATTAAATTCATCAACATTGTTGCCATCGAAGCGTTTCACTACCAATCTTGGATTTTATCCATTCTCTCCGGCAGGCCTTTGGCCATAATAAAAAATTGAAGAAAAAAAATATAACTATATATATATATATATATATATATATATATATATATATATATACACCCCCTCAAACCCACTCAATGTTGTCAATGACAACATACGATTTTAGCAAAAAATTGGTTGATCTTGAGAATAAAATTACTAACCATTACGATGAGTTTAACAAAAGATTAGTCGATCTCGAGTGTAAGGTTACGGGACATTCCGGTGATATTAAGAAACTTCAAGACACAACAAATCGAATAGAAAGACAAATTGGGAAAAACCATAGCGAGTCCATAGACAATCATAATAAAGCAATGCTGATGCTAACCGATATTTACGCAAGATTAAGTTGATGCAAGAACAAAATTCCAAAATATTGAGCATGATCAACATAACAATTCAGCAGATTTAGGGAATTCAGCAGATCATCATGAAAAAACTAACTCTCCCAAAACATCATCCCCGCACCATCACGAAGTTAGTAATGCAAATTTTCAAAATAAGCAGCTCTGGAATGCATTCACTAATCAATACCCATTTTTCGCTCCACCATTAGCAGCATATCAGCGAAGAGAAAAGATCGAGCTACCCAATTTTTACAGTAACAAAAAAGGCAGTGTTGTGTGGCTTAATAAAGCCGAAGAATATTTCGATATTTACAACATTGACAGTGATGATGAAAAAATTAAGCATGCTTCCATGAAAATGAAAGGAGAAGCATATAATTGGTATATGTGGTGGAAAAATATGACGCTTGCTATTAGTTGGAGAAAATTTAAGGATGTGCTCTTTAAGAGATTCCAATCTATCAAGGAAGAAGAGTTCTTTTCAACATTCATGAAATTGCGCCAAAAAGGAGATGTGGATGAGTACACTCGAGAATGGGAGACCTTAGCGACACGAGTACTTGGATTTTCAGAATCTCGTATAGTCCAATCTTTCATTTCGGGACTTAAAACCCATATACAAGTAGAGCTCAAGCTTCATGACATTATGTCGATAGAACTAGCAAGACAAAAAGAAAAAGCCACTGAAAATTTATTTTTGTCAAAGCCGGAAAGAGTATATTTGAGACAAAGATTTCCTCAATCTGCAAATATAGATAACACAAAATATGTCCCACCACATCTTCGTGAAGGATAAAAATCTAATGCGGAAATAAAAAGGATAAGAGAGGGCAAGTGCAAACGTTGTGGCGAAAAGTGGGACCCTAAGCATAGGTGTGCTAAAGGAAAAGAGAAATTTCTTTTGTATAACTGTGAACCAACTAATGACTCTAACAGTGATGAATTAGATGTATAAGGAATGGAGGACACCCCAGAGTTCTCGCTATAAATAGATGACGAAAGCATTTTGCAAGTGTCAGTATCAGCTATGACAGGTATATCACAACCTCAGACACTAAAATTAAAAGGACATATTAAGAAGAACAACGTAATGGTTCTCATCGACACCGAAAGCACCCACAATTTTTTAGATTCAACCATGGCCAAAAGACTCAACATCTTTATGTTTCCCATGACTAATATGAAGGTAATGGTGGCTGATGGTAAGAAGATTGAAAAGGCAGGGAAATGCCATAAGGTCAAATTGCAGATTCAAGACTTTAACCTAGAATCTCCATTTTACACCGTACTAATAGGAGGAGTAGCTGTGGTCTTAGGAATCCAATGGCTACAAACCTTAGGTAATTATTCTACCAACCATCAAAAGCAGTTTATAAGCTTTAAGTGGGAAAGGAAGAAGCACAAGTTATATGGATTCCAAGCACCAGAAAATCAAATCATGTCGTCATCCCAGATGATGAAAATGATTCGAAAAGGAGCGCCAACCTATAAAGTACACTGTCATCAGTTAGAAATGTTATCTGCAAAAATTATTAGTGAAGGGTCACCAAAAGTACAAGGGCTAATTCGGAAGCATGGAAAAGTATTCCAAGACCTTCCCATGAAAACGCCTCCTAATAGGGAAATTGAACATACAATAGAAGTCAAAGCAAGATCAGACCCTGTCAACATCAAACCTTATCGCTATCTGCATCACCAAAAGAATGAAATTGAGAAGATCATCCAAGACCTTTTAAAATATGGGGTCATCTCAAAAAGAAAGAGTCTGTATGCTGCTCCAGTTATATTGGTAAGAAAGAAGGATGGATCATTTCGGCTATGCATTGACTACAGAGGATTAAATAAGATAACAATTAAAAATAAGTTTCCAATTCCCTTTATCGATGAAATGTTGGATGAGCTACATGGCGAAAAATACTTCTCAAAATTAGACTCAAGGTCAGGCTATTACCATATCAGAATCAGCCCTTACTAACCCATCTAGAGGAAGAGTTCAAAACAACTAACATTCTCTTGCAGGACATTCGGCACATGTTTGGGAATAATTTTAAGAAGGTCGTGGGAATTTTGAGTGACTTTCTATCAAGGTCATGAGTTCCTTTTCAAGGCTGCCTATTTCCTCAACAAGGTCAAGAGGAAATATAGGCATAGCCTCTTCCTTTGCACTGATTTGCAACCTTCATTATCACTGATTTCTTGGTGCAAAACAGTCCCTAAGCATTTTTAGATTTGGGAGGAGGCTCTTGTAATTTTAATTGTTAAGTTTTTTCCTTCTCAAGGAGGAAATCTCTCTCTTATAAGTGACATATTGTAAAGATTCCCCTTGACTTCTTGGAAAAAAAAAACAAAAACAAAAACAATAAAAAATATTTATAGAAAAACAAATATATAAAAAAATAATAGTTATATGAAAAAATAATAAATAAATAAAAACAAACCGCCTTCGACTGTCTACTTTCATTAACAAACCAACCCCAAGGAAAAAAAATTTGTGGCACAATCATATGTCTTCTGGGTTGTTGTGCAACTGCAACACTTCAGATCGCTCATAAAAAATATTTACTAGTCACGAGACTGTGTAAATATTGTTTGAAGTTCACATTGCATTCACTGACCCTACCTTGTTGCACGCAGTAGCCGTCATAGTCATAGATTTTCCCACAAATCGCGGCCACCAAGTTGTCATGTCCACACTCACCATTTCTCTCCAATCGCACACATCCTGTGCAGAGCCACCACGATTCTCCTGCCATCACCTTCACCCCCATTATTTCTGATTTTCTCTATTGACTATGGTCAAATATCCCCGCAGGCTCGTGCTCTCGCCTCAGTCTATTGTCATTATTTTTTCTTGCCTCCATCACCTTGTTCCCTACCACATCCATATTTCTGTGACTCGTCCGCCGACTCGACTCTTATCAACAATTTTTTTCTTGTCGTTGTGATCTGCTCCCTCCGACCATGATAGTCGTCAAACCGTTTGCCACCATACCTGCTCCGTCGGTCGATGCTGCAATCATGCCCGCAGAATAATAAAGTTGATACGCCACCAAAATCCATGCCCGATCGTGGAGAGGTGCGATTTTTCGTGCCCGGTCGACGGATATTTTGTGGTTCAATGCACCATTTCAGGTCAACACATATATAATTTCACGTTGATCGTATAAGATGCAACACACACTACCAATCCATCGTCGGATTTTCATGCTCGATGTAGAATCGAGACCCTTTTAAGGTTAATAATAATTATAATCTAAGAATTAATATAGTTATTAATACATATAATTTTTAATTATATAAATTATAAATAATTTATATATATATATATATATTTACTTAAAAAAAAGGAAGGTATTATATTAAATATATAATCATTAACATTAGTGAGGTTAGGGAGTTTGAGAAAGATATTTGAGGAAAACAAAGGCTATTGGGTGAATTTGAAGAAAATTCATCTCAACAAACAAAATGACAACTAACTCGAAAATAAAAGAGGGAAGATTTTTAGAAACCTTACCCATCGACGGTAAAGTGCTATTTAAAATTAAAGGAACTCTCGCATGAAAATATGTCACTATTTCTATATCACCCGCTGAAGATAAAAATTACATAAACCCTAAAATTACAAATGAGTTGTTGATTCCCGAGTCTAATATAATCGAAAAAATAGACTTTTTGACAAGAAAAAATACGACATAAAAAGCCTACAACTAAATATTTGGGATTATACTTTTATCTCTCAATTTACAGTGAAAACCTTACTTTTTTATGATAGTGACATTGTGTTGGGTTCACCATGGATGGAAACCCTAGGGTCATTTATCTTAAATATGAAAAGAATTTTTTAACATTCTCCTACAAAAAGAAGAAAATAATACTACAAGACGTTAACTTAAAGCCAAATTCAGTAACGCCTGAAGACATACAAGAATTCTCAAAAGTAATTTTTCAAGAAGGTAAAAAGGTGATCCAAAATATGAAAAAGGAAATTAACAAAATCACCACTAACAAGAATGAAGAAGTTTCTCACCTCAAGGACCACAATGAAAAATTACTAACGCAAATTAAGAAGTTGATGAAGGACAAGAAGTCATTAGAAAACAAGGTGCAAAAACTTGTCGAAAATGAAGCATTGAAATCTTCAAATGTAGAAGTTCAAGTTGAAGAAAAAATGAACATTGATCCAGTAAATGTCACAACTCAAGAAAAATATAAACAAGTTGCAGAAGATACAAACTTAGATGTTACAGTTCAGACGATGAACATTCTAAGTGAAGGTTCTGTAACCAACTCAATAACATCCTCGATAGAAGAAAATCAAAGAAATCAAACCAAAAAGTTCCCTATCGACATCCAAATCACGGGAGCAGACAACTTGATCAAGCTATGTATTCAGAACAAAAACAACAAGCTGATGTTTTGAAGAATACTAATGTCAGTGCAATCCACTCATGTGATAATTCATCACAAGTTTCAAGTCGCCATAAGATTCCAAAAAATATTGATTTAGGATGGTCCGATCCATTCTCAGTGCGACAATTTTGTTTGTCACTTAGAGGATCATATCAGCTTGTATCGACAAGGATGAATGCCTCGAGACGATAAGACATGCATAGTAGAAAAAGAGATCAAGCCTTTTCATCAACAAGCTTTTAGGACAAATCTTTTTGAGGAGGAAGGCAATGTAATGAATAAAATAATATAAATAATATAAATAATTATTAATTAGTTAATTAGTAATTAGGTTGAAAGGCCATGTTCGATGAGACATGACCTTTCATGAAGAGGCACCTGCCTAGGTGTATAAGCAGGCCTCATTTGTAATTCTCAATCATCTCATTCCTCATACCTTTTATATAATAATATTTGTATCCTCATGGATATTTTCATATTCCAAGTCTTCTGGAGTATTTAGTTTGAAAAGGAACTTTGTTCGCTTCAATGAGCCAGGATGAGGGTGAGTTATGGCACAGTAGGTTGGGCCATCTACACCACAACGATTTGAATTTCATGTAGCAGATTTATGCGGGGCTTCCAAAGGGTACTCTTGTGCAGATAGACACATGCAAGGGATGTACCATGGGGAATTATACAAAGGCCACTTTTCACGAGAGGGAGAACTAAGCAGCGGAAATCCTTGAGAGAGTTCACTCAAATTTGTGTGGACCATTCTCTACAGCTTCTACAACAATGCACAGGTATTATGTGATTTTTGTTGATGATTTTTTTAGAAAGTGTTGGATCTACTTCATGTAGAAGAAAGATCATACGTTCTCAAAAAATTTTGAGTTCAAAGCACTGGTTGAGAAAGATAAGGGAAGAAAGTGAAGGCTCTAAGGAGTGACAATGGTGGTGAGTACATCTCCAATGAATTCAAGAACTTATGTGCCAAAGAAGGAATTCAAAGGGAGTTGATTGTGCCTCATAACCCACCACAAAATGGGGTTGCAGAAAGAAATAATAGAACAATTTTGGGTGTGACATGAGCTATGTTACATGATCAGGGCCTACCGTTGCATCTTTGGGCAGAGGCATGCAACACAGTGGTATTTTTGGAGAACCATAGTCCTCATCAGATACTTGGCATGAGTACACCAGAGGAGGCTTTTTCTGGTAAGAAACATGATGTTTCATATTTTAAAATTTTTGGCTCATTTGTCTATTTCCATGTGACCAAAGATTCTAGAAATACGCTAGAACCAACAGTAGAGATTGGGATATTTGTGGGGTACACTGATACTCCCCACAACTATCAGGTGTATTTTCTGAACATCAGGATGATAGTTGTTAGACGGGATGTATAATTTGATGAGGAGAAAGCCATGTGATTGTCCCTTGAGAGTGAGCTTCATTTACATGTAGATGAGGAACTCTTGGTTCCAAAGGATGAACCTCAATATGTGGAGCAGCCACATGAGAAGGATAATGGAGTGGCAGAAACCACTCATGCAGAGCCATCCACCATACATGGTAGGGGACGCACCACAGAGGCTGACAGATTAAGATTTGATGTGGCAGAACATGTAGGAGCACCTACATCACAGCGCAGAAAAAGACAGTCACCAGACAGGTATATTGGATACATGGCCCTTATGAGCAAGTGTATTGTGACAGAACCATCCTCTTTTGAGGAAGCAGTGAAACAACCAACTTGGGTTGATGCCATGGTTGAGGAGTATGACTCCATCGTTAGGAACTGTGCATGGGATTTTTTCCCAAGACCAGTCGAGAAGTCAGTGGTTGGATCTACATGGATATATAAGGTGAAGGAGGCAGAAGATGGGAGTGTTGAGAAGTACAGGGATATATTTTTAGCTCGGGGATTCTCATAGGTTGAGGGGTTGACTATGAGGGAACTTTTACACCATTTTCATGGTACTCATCGATTAGATATATCCTTGCACTCTCAGCGCAGATGGGTTGGTAGATACATCAGATGGATGTGAAGACTGCATTTCTCAATTGAGTTATTGAGGAAGAAGTGTACATTGAGCAGCCATAAGGTTTTGAGACCTTTTATAAAGAGTCGCATGTGTGCAGAATCAGGAGAGCACTATATGGGATGAAGAAAGAACCTCGTGTTTGGTACACCAGGATTGAGAGCTATTTCACTGGGTTGGGCTTCACAAAGAGTGAAGCAGATGTGCACCTGTACAAGATTGTGGTTGATGGTAAGCTTTTGACTATCATACTTTATGATGATGATCTTATTATGATAGGTGATGAGCATCTCATAACTTATTTCAAAGAAGATCTTGCAAGAGAGTTTGAGATGAAGGACATGGGACTCCTTCAATATTTCCTTGGTTTGGAGATATGGTAGCGATATGGGGAGCTATTTGTTTCTCAAGGAAAGTATGCCAAAGATATTCTGAGGAAGTTCCACATGGAGAGTTGTAAACCCATGGTGACTCCTCTTGCAGGAAACTAGAGGAAGGATGATGCTACTTCAGGTGAGGTAGTGGATGCTACTCTTTATAGGCAACTTGTGGGTTCACTCATGTACTTAGTGAACACGCAACCAGACATATGCTACGCAGTTAACCAGCTTAGTCAAGCTATGGTTAAGCCGACCAAGCTCTTTTGGAAGGTGGGGAAGTGCGTCTTGACATATCTCAGGGGCATGACAAAGTATGGATTATGGTGTAGACGAACAAAGGAAGGGAAACTTCAAGGCTTCACCGATGTAAATTGGGCAGGAAATCCATTAGAAATGAAGAGCACATCACGAGGGATCTTCAGCATAGGATTGATAACAGTTTCTTTATACAACAGGAAGCAGAGATCATTTGCACTCAGTTCAACCGAGGCAGAGTACATGGCAGCCAGTCAGGTGGCATGTGAGGCCATCTAGATGAGGACGATACTTGTTGGTTTTTTTGGTCATCAGATGGATCCGACGGTGATACATTGTGATAACCAGAGTTGCATAAAACTCTCGGTTAATCTAGTATTCCATGACAGGTCCAAGAATATTGACATCTGGTACCACCATCTTAGAGATTGTGTTCAAAGATGCATTATGTTACTTCAGTACATTCCCATGGAGGATCAGGATGCAGATATTCTAACGAAGGCGCTCGCCAAGAGAAAATTCGAATACCACAGAGGCAAGATCGGGGTAGCTGATAATCCCTTTATTGTTGAGAGGGTGTGTTTAAAAGTCAATAAGAAATGTGTGTCGAAATTAATTTTCCCTTAATAAAATTGGACAATAAATTGTAATCTTATCTGATAATCAGTTGTAATAGTTAACTGAGTTTGATAGACTCAATTAGCTCATGAAATTCAAGTTGAGGGTGGTTGATGAGGCATGTAGAGTGATTCTATTTGTTTTAGAGTCCAAGTAGCATTTAGTGTATTATTTTAATGCATGAGAAATCAGTTAACTCAATTAAGTGAGTTAAAGTCAGTCGAACTAGTTGTAACTGATTGTTGTACTAGTGAGAGGTCGAGTGAGTTAAATCAGATTTAATTCACATGTAGTGATATGTCAAGTGGCTGATGATTTACTATTAATATTTTCATGCATGTTAGTTATGATGAAGACCCAATTGAGACAGAGGTTAAAGGGATTTTATCTATCAGTTGTATTATTAGTAAATTGTCGGTGCACAATTAGACAACCATAGGATTGTCCATGATGTATTGTGCAGTGTTGGAAGGTTGAATTTCCTAATTAATAGGGATCAATTGTTATTAGAATTGCACAAGAAAGCCAAGTTGAGAAGAGGCGGGAAATTGGCTAAGTGTTGGTCGATTTTGTCCGGATAAGTGTGAGACAGTTGGTAGAGTGCAACAGACTCTTCTGAGAAGAGTTCATTGTAATTGTTTCATGATTCCTTGGTTTTATACAATACAGATAGAGGGGTTTTGAGCAAATTGCTTCCCTAGAAAATTTCATGTGTTGTGGATTTTATTCTTTCTCTTACTTTTTGTGATTGTGTGATCATGTTTAATTTCCGAAAATTAGTTGTAGAAGGATTAAGTATCTTTCTCTAAAATATTGCATGATCAGATTGAATCCATTGGTATACGTATTGATTGTATAATTTCTACAATTATATCATATGTTTATTACGTACTATATTGTACTAGCACATAATCAAAATATCTTCATTCGTTTATTATTTTAAAGTACATAAATTTAGTCGGTTAATGGCCATCATATTTTGGTAATTTTTTATGCAACAATACAGTGTTGATATTTAATGTTTATTAATGTTTATCTTGTTACCCCTAGTACATGGTCACAAGTAAGAATTTTTGGATTTGAAGATGTGATCTTGTATTCATATTTAATTTGCATTTTCACGGACTTGGCAAATAAGTTTTCTGGAACTAGCAAATAATTCTTCCATTTCTCCAAAAATGATTCACGTTTACTCCTAAGTTATTTCAATAATGTAGGATTTACAAATTTGATACAATTTTCTTTAGTATTATTATCCAATATTGTTGTAATTAGATATTGTAAATAAATCTTGATTTATTTTCCATTGTTCAATAGATAACTCACATTCACTTGTAAATAGCTGCAATGGTGGAAGTTGTACAAACATGTTATAAATCACCTCAAAATTATTATAATTATATATTATAAATAAATATTGATTAAACGCAATAAAATTTTAGAAACACAATGTTGTCACAAACTTAAACTAATTCACTTAACCCATCTTCTAAATTAGAAAAAAATATTGCCTAAGTTACTATGTTAATTATACATGCATAATGCAATTAATGATAATAACCCAAATTTATATGAATCTTCATCTTGCGTCTTCATCATATTACAAGATGAAGTTTAAATATTTTAGCAAATAATATTTCATATTTTGATCTCTTTTTGCATAAATACATTGTTAGTGATAATATTTCATATCTTTACCTCCTTTTTTGCATAAATACATTTCCATACATGTATATGTTCTCCATTCATTATCTATAGTTTTTTTTTCCTCTTTTTTTATTTATTGAATATGCATTTTAATCTTACATTTCATAACTTATTGGGAATGTGGGTATATTTTTTTTTAAATTTTGTTTGTTTGTTGTTAGTGTGTTTTTTTAGATGACTTCACGTCAAATTTATGGTTTGAGAATAATCCTATATTTCACAATTCATTGGGAATGTGGGTATATATATATATATTTTCTTGGTATTGTGAGTCTTTAGGAGACTTCGTGTCAAACCTATGGTTTGAGAAAACTACGACTGATGGGCATTTAAGCTGTCAAAATCACCCTGGGATTGCACCCGGCCTATGCCAAACCAACCCTTATCATGGCTGGATTTGTTTCCTACGGGAGGATTGGAACGATGATGTTTTCATCACGAGTATCTTAATATCACACTCTTCATCGTCAAACCAAGCCCCATAGGCGAGAATGTGGGTATACTTTAGCTAGACACAAAGTACATGATATGCAACAACATGAGAGCACACCAAAAATAATTTGATAGTTATTTTTGTGTTTTTTCCAATAGGCTAATTAATAAAAAATCATACCTTTATCTTGATATTATGTGTAAGTGGTTAGGTAACTAATTCTTAAAATATTTTCATCAATTTAGAAAATAGAATTTGAACTAATTGAATAAATATTTTATACTTTTATAAATTAAAAATATACATATATTCTAATAAATTAATATAATATATATAAACTAACATTTTTCCTTATCAATACAAATCAATGTTGATAAATTTTTTTTTGGTGTGATAAGGACCCAACCTTAATTGTAACTTTTTCTCATAAACAATATCTTCTCACTGAAATGAACTCTTTCTCATAAGAAACATCTTCTAATAACAATGAAGCCTCTTTAGGAAAACATCTATTTTTATTGTATTCTTTATAATATGAGAGGAATGGAATTTATTGACCTATACAAATGTATTAAGAAATTGTTATAAAATCCCATAAAAAGGTAAAATATTAATAAGATAAACATGATTATTTCACTTAAATTTAGTAAATAGTTAAAAATAACTTAATTACAGTCAAATATATAAGTCACAACATATATGTATAATCGTAATATTAAAATTTATAAAACAAAAATCAACGTAATTAAAGTTTCATTATATATGATTATAAAATTAAAAAATACATAGGTATATAAATTGTTATGGAAAATGAGAAATTTGCATTTAAATAAATATGAAAATACATAGTTAAGTCTTGCTAGCAGAATCGGTTGAGGATGGGCCTCATCAGCAAGGCGAACGAGGATCAAACCTTACAGGGGTGGTTATGCCCTGTGCTAGGGGGAGGAGACATGCATAAACTCCAGTCAGTATAGGGCTGGTGCGGCCTAGGTCAGGTGCAATCCCCAGGTGACTTTGACAGCTTAGATGCCCCTGGGTCGTAACTTCTTAGGCCATAGGTCAAGCCTGGAGGATCACATACAACATGACAGACAAAAAAAAATGAAAATACATAACATATCTTCAACCTAAAACCATATTTACAATGTAATTATTAAATTTTTATAATTAAAAGACAAATTTATGAAGAGTAATATGATATAATATAATATTACTTTTTATCCACAATTAGGGTGGATAACGAGGACATAAAAGTTGTATGGGTTTAGCTTGCCACCCCACCACCTCACATAACATTTAGGAGGGGATAGCATGGCCAGTGTTCCACATGTAGATGCATGTGTACACTCCTCCCATTTATGAATATGTAAAGCTTTCATTCATACTGCAACTCCAATTATATAGATCTCCTTCTACGATTTACATGGTGTAACTTGGTATTTACGTCGATGCAAGTGGGATTTACTTTAAGGGATTAGAATGTTGAGGGGCCTATGCATGGAAAGTCACTTGGTAGCTCAAAGAATTTCCTTCTAATTTCTTCTGAATTATTACTTTTTTTCTCCAAATTGTGGAGCTACATTGGTCTAACTTTGCTCAAACTATGAATTGGGTAATGATTGTTGGACAGTTGGGTGCTCGAGAAGAGATTGGAATGGTTATTTAATGGTCAATACTCTTTGTGCTAAATGATTTATATAAGAGATTGTTAATATTTCTTTGGAGTTGGATTTTCCTTTTGCAACAGTTGTTGCAACACCTTCAATCCAACACCTTTCGAAGGCACAGTTAATGTGGGTCGCTTCCATTAGGGTACTCTCTGTGACTCATAGCTCTAGCCTTGTGATACCCCTAGTGAAATTAATTATATTTACTTGAAAATAATGTGGAACTATTGGTTGTGGGGCCAAGACTAAATGTGGCTAACAAATGTAAATGTTAATATATTGATATGAATAAAATATTATTTTACCTATTTGTTTATTTGGAAATACAACAAGAGCCACCATGTGAGTAGTAGGCTCCCAAATATAAGGAAATAATTAGAATCATTTATGGTCCAAGAAAAAATAAAAAGACATAAAACTAAAATACTTCATCTTTTAAGATGATATTCCTGAACACTAGAAAATCATGATGGGAGAGAAATGTCGTGGAGGGATATTTAAAAATAAATATTGAGGAGAGAAAGGGAATCTGGACTAAATAAAACAAAATATCCAATGGGAGATAAATATTTAGACTATGCAAGAAAATATTCAGCTTGTATGGCTGACACTGCAAATTGTTGGGACGAGGTGACCTATAGTTACTAATTTGTTTCTAACAAGAAAGGATCATAGAGATTGTGGGGGACTACTGTGTTATTGCTTCATTGGTTGGGATAATGCTAGGTCCTTATAATACTAGTGTATACCCTTATTGTTATTGTTAGTATAGCCCCGTTATTGTTATTGTTGTGCCCATGTAGTCCCCATTTTGTTTTTATTATGCCCCATAGAAGCCCACTATTATGATTGTTGTGCCCTTACATTATTATTGTTATGTCGACTAGGATTATATTGTGACCCCTTGGAGTCTTATATATATAAAGGAGGTTTTTTCATTTGTAACATCCAAGAATTGTTCATTTATTTAATGTAAAGGAGGTTTCCCCCTCGAAGAGGCCGATTTCTAAGTCATTGAAGTATATTTTATTCTATTTTGTGAGCTATTTTCATAAAATTTGGTATCAAAGCTTTGGATTCTAGGGTTTCGCTGCTACAAACAAGTCATTGTGGAATTTTCTCTATAAATTTTTTAATATGAAGTTTCATAAGATTAAAAAAAACTCATTTGACCTGAAATCTTGAGGAACATCGTGTCAAAATTTCAAATCTTGGTTCGCCATATTTTTGAAGATATGATCTGTGGAAGTTAGGGTTTTTGCAGGCTCCAGAATTTCATCTCAAATAGGTGACCGAGGAAAAACCATCATGACTTTTGTTTCAGGAATCAAATTGGAATTATGTAAAAATTGGAATTGGTAAAAAGTGCATAGAATATAGTTTCTTTTGTATCGATTTTAGAGTCGAAGGTTGAAACAGGGACACGTGGCACACCATACAATTTTTCTCCACTAAACCATCCCATAATTAGGGAATTATGGGAGATCGATCATAGCTTGATCTTGAAGAATCCAAATTAGGTCTGACCTATGTTATTGGAAAGAAGACTCAGAGGGACACTACAGTACCTAATTTTAGATATTGAAGATCCAAAATTGCAAAGATAATTCAGGTTCAATATCGACCTCCTAAAAATCAAGAAAAATGTGTGTATTTGTTTTTTTAAATTGCATAACTTTTGTTTGAAAAAGAAGTTTGAAGTGATTCCAAGGGCATATTGAAGAATAGATATCAGTATTGGATTATAAAATTCCTCCCAAAAATAATTCCACACCCATTAATTCCTCAAAAAACTCTATTATGACGCATGAAGAGGAAGAAGTGCAACATGATATATCAAAATTACGAGACCAAGTGCAACAAATGTCGCTCTCGCAAAAAGTAACCAAAAATTAAATGGAGGCTAAAATGAATGGTTTGAAGAAAGGAATGGAAGCTAAGATGAATGATGTGGAAGCTAATATGGATGGTTTGAATAATGGCATGGAAGCTAAGATCGATGGTATAGACGAAAAAATAAAGCAGGCATGGATGGTTTGAAGGAAGGTTTGACTAAGTTGCTACAAGAAATTATTTCTAATGGAGAAATTTTTTTAGAGGAAACTCATAATGAGAAAAAAATAAACGTTAATCATGATTTCATAAACTCTAACGTTGGATTGAAGACCCACCATATTCGAAATATTGATATGTGGAAGTTTGATGACAAGGATCCGGTAACATGGATACTACAGATGGGGCAATATTTTGATCTCCATAATGTGAAAATCACACAAAAGGTACATATTGCAACTTTATATTTAGAAAAAAATACATTTGTATGGTATTGATGGCCTTGCTATCATAAACAAATTCTCACTTGGTAAATTTTTACAGAGGAAATGATAGCATATTATGAGGATACAAAGAGCAACGCCTTCTTTAGAAAATTGATAAATCTCAAAGAAAAGGGTTCAATGGTGGAGCACATTGAGGACTTATAAAAATTGAATATAAGGTTAACTGATATTCCAGAGGAACATGTGATTGATGTCTTCATAAGGACTTTAAAGGATAACATCCAACCTGAGGTTCTCCTTTGGGAACCTAATTCATTAGAGAAGGCATTCAGGTTGGCAAGAAAAATTATGACGACAAGGAAGAGTACCACTCACAACTATAAAGATGGAAGTGTTGTTATTCCTAGACTTCCACAACCTACAAGGTTGACACCACAATAATTGGAAGAAAAAATAGAAAAAGGGCTTTGCTACAGTTGTGATAAAAAATACACTAAAGGTCATAAGTGTGGTGAGAAGAAATTATTTTACATAGATTGTGAAGAGGAGGAAGAAAATGAAAAATAAACTTCAAAATGAGAGGATATACCCCAGGAACCAACCCTAGAGAAAGAAGAAATGAATTTTACGATATCTTTTAATGCATTGGTAGGAATTATCACTCCTAAAACTCTCAAGATAGAAGGACAAACCAAGAAGAAAAATGTAATAGTGTTGATTGATTTAGGTAGTACCCATAATTTTATTGATTGTAAGGTAGCCAAGGAATTGAATTGCTTTCTATAGCAAACACCAGAGTGTCAACTGATGGTTGAAAATGGAGGAACTATAAATTTATTTGAAAAGTGCCATAATATCAAGCTAACCATGGGGGAATATGTATTTAATAGTCCAATGCTAACCAAGGTTGAAGGCTGCATGAAAACCTGTGCTACAGGAAATCTGCTGATGCTACAGGAAAGTATATAGAAGGCTGCACAATTATTGGAATTACAGTGAGAGCCACTCACAGGTGGTATTGACACCAAAAACCACCATCTCCCAAGCAAGAAAAAACCAGAGGTAAGAGGTATTGCACCAAGAGTGCTCCAACTCCCATAGGCTACTCTATTTTACTTTATCAACCCCAGGTTCGTACAAACCTAGAGGTGACAGTGATATATACACAATAGATGCATTCTACTCATGCCATCCTCTTCTCAGTTCTATGAAGGGGTTCTACTGTTAGGGTTGATTCTAGGGAATGAAGTCTGTCGCACTTCTGAATGAAACTGAAGAATGAAAATAACTCATGATTATTACTCTATTAGCAAGAAATAAACTAATCTAGATCATAAAGACTCATCTAGCTATTTGCAAGAAAGGAGATCCACAATTAGGCTAATGAAAGAAATAGAGTTCAACTAAGTGGCATTCATAAATTAAATTGTTGAATTGAACTTGCAGAAAGGGAAACTAATCTAAGCACACATGCTGGGCCAAATGGTTAATGAAACTCTAGCTACTTCATGCTTGACTTCTATGCTTAACAATGCATCTATTCATGAGCTAACTATGCTTGTAAATGCTCTGTTTTGCAGCAAAAGAATGAGGCGCTGAGGTGGATTAAGAAGTTCTTGGACTCATGGTTTTAGAGCTAAAGGTTAGAGCTGAAGGTATCTTGGAAGTTGTGTCAGGTCTAGGTGAAGTGAAACAAGGTTTTTGGGCTGAAGAAGTTGTTGACTTATGCTAATACATGATTTTATGTAGTCCTACAAGATGTCCTGAAACTCTACAGGAAATAGGCTGAGGGTAGTTTGGGGCTATAAATGGTGAGGAAAGGGGTAGGAAAGGTGGGTTGAAGGTGGGCCTAGGTGGATGGAAGGTAGCCAACCCTTTAGCCAAGCTTATAACTCCATTCAAATCTCGTCTTACACCTCCAAGGTGGCTCTCGGTGTTGTGGTGAAGATCTCAAAAAAACAGTGTTGAAGGTGGTTTTGTTGAAAGTAGTTTGGTGAAGGGTAGAATATAGAGTTAGGGATGTTGGTGGAGTCCTCTTCTACTTCTCTACTCAAACCTGCAAGAAAAGTACCTATTCATGCATTTATCATTGACAAATCTATAATGAAAATGGTGGAAAAGATGAGTGAATTAAGTAAACCTACCTATGCATTTGAAATATAAAACTAACTCATCATTCATAACATTTCATGATAAATAAAGCAACATATATATTATTTCCAAGAAATCATACACTAAAAGAAATTTTGGGTTTGTGGTGAAGATCTACCCTCCTCAAGCTCCAATGAAAGTGGTGAGAGAGGGAGGCTTTAAAACACAACTTTGGAGTTTTATATGTTACTGTACTATGAACTAAAAAACCCTAACTACAACAACATGAAATGGAAGAAAACTAAACACAACAAGATGAAATTTAAGAAAACAAACTACAATACATGAAATAAACTAACTATAATGGCATGGAAAGTAAACACAAATACACAAGAGAGACTAAGGCCAATGGATTGGGCCCTAACCCACAAGCTCAACTATATGAAACTAAATCAGTGAAGGAGGAATTGAATACACATTTTATTGCATAAACAATCTCATTAAATAGCACATGAAAGTCACAAATGTCTATTACAAGATCTAGGAGTACTCTATCTATCTCTAAAAATTGAATCCTAATGAGCTCTTTCTCTTCCATATTTATCCTAAAGGGTACCTACCAATAGCTCCCTAAAAAGTAGGTGATTTTCCCCCTTGGACTTCGAGATAAGTTGAGCTTTGATTCACTTAATCTTCCATTTACTTGGTTTCCTTTGATTTCAAGTTGTTGGAGGGAATATCGAGGATCCTTTGGCTACCTCTAGGAGTTAAGGAGGTGGTCAACCCCCCTATAATCACTCCTTGATGTCTACTTCGAGCTTTGATTGCACAATCTTCAACAAAAATGGCATATCTTCGTGATTATCCTGAATTTAAACCATATTAGGCATTCGAAGTATGACAACCATTAATCGCCATCTACACTAAGAAACATATGACCATAATGTAATTAAATGTGAGAAAGAGAGACTAATAATGCTAAAAAGGTGACAATTAACCCCTCAAAAGATACGTAATGATGGTGCTCATCACTGACACCCTGTCATCCCATAAAAGTAACTTGGTGCTCCTTTGAATCGTGATGGGGTGATATTGGAACCATTGCATGTGATAGATATGCACCTTGTGGCAATTGTCATGTTCTCACTATGCCACATGTCACCTATTTTTGGCCCAGTTGGCCACCCAAAAATGCTAAATATGCATGTTATGTGTCACATCCTTATTAGTACCACATCATTTTGAAATCATGTTGGAATCATGTTACCACTATGTCTCCTTCATCCAATAAAATTCTTCCATGTGTCCTCCATTGATTAGCCCATGTTGTCAAATCCCTTAAGCTAGGACAAGAATCTTTTTGTGGCAACTGATGGGAATTTTCCCCTTTCCCTAGAGTTGTCTCCTTAGTGATAAAACTTGGATTTCCTATGGATCCCACTATGGAGAAAATTGTTGCGTTACATGTAAATTTGTTCATGTCTCCTACTAAATCCCACTAGGGAGAAAATTGTTTCGTTACATGTAAATTTGTTCATGCCTCCTACTAAACTCTACTAATGAGCTTTTGTTGTGTTTTTTGGCCATGTCCTCCTGGCATCTCGTCACCCCAGGACTTTTGGCATGCACTCCCTTTGGAATTTCCTAGATTTGTTTACCGATATTATGTGTCCAAAGTAGGACCCACACATTCCTTCTTGATATTTCATTGGTTCACCTTCACATCCACATGGCTACACTTTCCATATCTGCATGCTGACTCGGTTGTGGGGCCCATGGCCAAACACCAAAATTTGACTTTTGACCTTGGAAATTTGACACGCCATATCTTTTGATCTAGGAAATATTTTTTAGAGTTTAATATACCAGTAGAAATATATTTTGGAGAAATATCTATATTTTTCATTTCCAAACAAATTTGTTCTAATATTTTATACTCAAAATGACTCCAAAGTTTCTTCTCCTTGACCAATCTCCTTAACCACTCTACATGGAAACATTTGAACTTTTCCACTCCTTTTAACATGCTTGTCCATTCAAAATAACAACATTTTTTAACAATCTCCATGATACTACCTTTGACATCAATGAACACCTCTGAAATCAATGTTAACACCTTATAACACCTCACTCCTCACTTAGATATCTTGCTCAAACTCTTAAATCCCATCACCTATACACATTTAAAGATAGACAAAGATTATTCCTTTCCCCCAAAAGAGAAAATCTAGCACAGAACATGATCTAATCATAACATAAATATCATGATATCATGTAATACAACATAAAGAGGAAAAAATATATCATTTATCTATATAAATATATTATACAATGAAAAAATTATACATTCATCATTGGGTGTTCCTCTCCAACCCCTTTACCTTCATTCTTCATTAACTTATAGATAGACTGGGCTCATCTATGAAGCATGGAAATAATTACTAGTAATAGTCCTCCAACATAACAATTCACTATCCTGACTTTCTACTCCCATTCCACCCCTAAAATGGTCTTGCTATGTAGCATTTTCCTTGGCACGGGAGGATCTATCTAGATAATTAGGAGCAATATAAGTTAACAAAATTACTCAGTAATTGATTCCAATCCAACTCATGACATCCTATCTCAAACTAATATTCTTTGGAAGGCCAAAATTTAGAATTTGTATTCTTTTTTGCTCCATTAAAGAAGGCATAATGTGTATTTTTATGGGAAGCATGACATGTTGTATAGTATCGAGGATCATTAGTACACATGATGTGAGGAGACAAGGAGAAATGGGATATCTAAATGAGAAAAAACATGGGTGGAAGGGATAACATTTGAGCATGAAAGTAAGGTAAGTTGAACTAGGGTTTCTCTCCCTATAATAGCATGGAAAATAGGGTGATAATATTTATGCATTGACCTCCTTCCTTCCTAAATACACTTTTCTTATGTTTCTACACTTTATTAGTAATTCCATTTTACCACACTTAAGGGATGTCCCATCTGAGTAGGTTTTTCTATAAAATGTACAAACATCTATTCTCCAACATAGGATGTTGAGAATGGCATCTCTAGATGATGTTGATGTAGGTGATGTTGATGGAAATATAGTTAAGTATTCTTTGAATAGGGTATCACACAATATATATATATAAGTCATAATAGTAAGAGAACTCAATGTGGTGCTGGAAACAATATGTGCTAATAGTTGCATTCATTCTAGAAGATCAAGGCTTGCATTTATTAAATGATCACTAACACAAGTTAAGTGAAAAATATGCAATTTTGAATCTCTCATACAATGTTTTTTTGTCATATTGAGCAATTTTTAATGTTTGGCTTAGGATCCTTATAACCTCTTAATTTTATTACATCTTTGTTGTTAGAAAAAGCTTTAGTATTCTCATACAAGAAACTTTGTACTATTCCTTCAACTATTTCAATTACCTTCATATCATAATTAGGTAGCCTAATAGTGAATAGCCACATATATGTTTGGCCACCTATTTCAAGTAAATCTCATTTAATAAAATACTTTTGGAATATTTTGAAATTGAATTTAATGACATAGGATGTGTGTTTTCGCAAATGGTGTTTCCTTATTATCGTCTTAATACTTGATTTTCACAAGACACAATGAACTTCTTTATGGTCTTGGGATTGAGTTGTCTTACCCATTTTATGAAAAACATCGAGAAGGTTTCTAACGATATGATTACTTATTTCTATAGTTTTAACTATTTCAATGCTTATAATTCCTATAACAATAGTTAAACTCCTATATTTAAATAAGATAATAAAAAATTACATTATGTTGTATTAGGGTTCAATTCAATATATTCTTCCATAATTTAATAGGATTGGTAACACATAGTTCGATCATGGAATTATGCAATACATAAAAAAATATATAGATATGTGTCATAATTGTAAGATAATTTGATGTGGTGTTAGAAACAAAATTTGTTACTACTTGTTTTATTCTAACATATCAAGGCTTGCATTTCTTTAATGATCATTGGCCCAAATTAAGTGAAAAATATGCATTTTTGTATCACTCATATGATTTGGTATGCGTCATCTCAGAAGGTTCTTATTGTTGGGCTTATGATCCATGGAACCCCTTCTTAATTTTTTTACATATTTTTGGTTAGAAGAAGCTATAATGTTTTCATGCTAGACTCTTTTGTACTATTCTTTTAACTAATCCAATTAACTTCATATCATAATGAGGTAGCCTAATAGTGAATGCTCGCAAATATATTAGGCCACCTATTTCAAGTAAATGTCATATAATAGAATACTTTCGAAGTATTTTGAAATTGAATTTATTTATATGGGATGTGAATTTTAGAAAATGGAATTTTCTTGTTATCTTCCTAATAATCGATTGTGACAAGACAAAGTGAGTTACATTATGGTCTTGTGATTGAATTTTCTTACCAATTTTATGAAATGCATTCAGAGGTTTTTTTATGATAAAATTACCTGTTTCTATAGTTTTAACCATTTTAATGCTAAGAATTATTCTAACAATAGTTAAGTTCCTATTTTTAACAAAGATAAGAAAAATTTACATTTGGTTGTTGTTGAAAATGCAACAAGAAAATCTAGTTTTGAGTTTGCCTTGGTCAAACTAGATTAAAATTTGAATTTCAATTTCGACATAATACTTGGAGGTATTTAATTGAGATGACATGGATCTTGTCACTCGGTTAACTTAGTTAATTCTATTTGGATATAGTTGAGTTCAGTTGAGCATGATTGATTTCTAATTTTTAGCATTCTATTTGAGTTAAGTTGAGTTATCGTCAGTTAAATTAGTTCCAACTATTGGAGAAACTAGTGGAAGGTCAAGTTGTGAAAAGTAATCAATGGCACTCAATAGTAATCCATTTAACTTATCAGTCAACACAAAATAACTAATGCATGCATAGATTTGAGTTACCCAGTTGAGATTGGAGTTCAAGGGTGGTATACTATCAATTGTAAGCTAATACAAGTTGTACAAGTGGTGCATTCAGTCAAAGGATGGACCTACAAGAATTGCGCAATCCAATTAAGGAATTTACCTAAAAAATAGGGGTTAATTCCTCAATGAAAAAGGCATGGAAATAGGACCTTGTATTCTTGAAAATTTGGCTAAGTATTGGTTAGGTTCAGTCAGTCAGGCAGAGGATAGAAGATACAGATGTAGGTTGTGCTGAAGCTTGAGAAAGCATATTGTATTCATCTAGATTCTTTGATTAATGCAATATAGATCATATGGGGTTTTGAGTAGTTTCTTTCCCCTAGATAAATATATATGCATGTGTGATGTTTCCTTTTGCATGTTAATGATTTGTGTTCCCAGCTGTGATTTTCTTTCGCGGATGAGTAAAGTATCTTCTACTCTTGTGATTTAGGAAATTCCATGAGCATTTTAGAATCTACACATTAATTTCTACATGGTATCAGAGCTAGATTCATTGTAGAGAAGAGATTTATATTTTTTCTTTGCAAGAGGATCAAATTTTTAGGATAAATTATTCAAAGCTATAAGGATGGATTTCTGTGGACTAAGACTCAAGTATGCCCTTTGGGGAAGCTCTAATTATGTTTCTTGGAAGGACGACATGGAGGCAGTGTTGGAAGATAGTGGGTTCTAGGAATTTGTTGAGAGTGACATTCTGAAGCCAACAACAGTCGATACTCAGAATCTAGCAGAATGGATAAAGTGTGTAGCTCAGGAAAGGATAATCATATTGGAGGGATTATGAGACCTTATTGTCTAAAATATCCATGGGAAAGGGACTATGTATTTAATGTAGCAATAATTGATAAATCTATTCCAAAATAGTAATGACCACAAGAAGTTGGCACTCAAGGACACACTTCGATGTATCAAGATGCAAAAGAATGACTCAATTCAATAGTATCTGAGTAGGTTGAAAAAGTGTCATGATGAACTTGCAAGAGCTAGTGTCATAGTACCAGATGATTTTTTGGTGAGCCTAGCCCTTCTAGGCCTTCCCAAGAGTTGGCACAACTACCAAGATTCAATGAATGGAAGGGAGAAACTACCAAATTGGGAATGACTTTGGTTTCATTTGGCAGGAGGAAATAAGGTGAAATACCAGAGACAAGACTTCATCGAAGGATGAGGATGAATAAAATTGTGCCTTGGCTAGAAAGGAAAAGAAGGGAAAAGGGAAGAAATCCCTATCCAAATAAGAATCCAATCAAGGGGAAAAGAATAAAAACTTGTCCAAAATCAAGTGCTTTCACTATCATGAATTTGGACACTATGCCACAAAGTGTCCACACAAGAATACAAGTAATAAGACCTTAGAAGGAGCAGCAGGTGAAGCTTTAGCTTCACAATTCAATCTTGACTTCAATCTCATTTCATTCATAGAAATCACAATGATGGGAAGCATCTGGTATCTGGATAGTGGTGCCTCATTCCACATGATGGGGAAACAATAATTATTTAGTGACTTGGAGGGGAAAGATATCCATATGCACATGGATATGGGAGATGATGGAAGGTACAATGGGATTGGGATCAACACAATCACCTTTCAAGGGGAGTCAGGCTCCCCTCTCAAGCTCAAGGATGTGATCTTTTTACTGGCTCTAAAGAAGAATCTATTTTTTGTCATGGTGTTGGAAAATCATGGCTACGATATCATATTAAATAAGGAAAAGGCATTCCTAAGACATATTTCCATGAGATAACTGAAGTAGATCAGGGTTCGAGTGATGGATGTGTAAGATTGTGTTTCTTTGAGCACAAAGGGAGAGAAGGTGCAAAGACGATATGTCAGATAATTATGGCATAGAATACTTGGCCATTTGCATCATGGATCCTTGAAGATCATGTAGAAGATCACCACAGGCCTCCCCAAAGGAGCACTAGAGCAGCATGATACATGCAAATTTTGTTTCTTGGGGAAGTACACAAAAGCCACCTTTAATGATCGGTACAACAGGGCGCATGCAATCCTTGAAAGGATCCACTCTGATGTCTCTGGACCTTTCTTGAAAGCCTCCACTACCAAGCATAGCTATTGTGTTATATTTTTAGATGATTTCTCACGGAAGTGCTGAATTTTTTTCATGCAGAAGAAGTACTAGAGATTATCCAAGTTTTTTGAATTTGAAGCACTTTTTTAGAAAGAAACCAACAAGAAAGTGAAGACTATTAGGAGTGATAATGAAGGTGAGTACATGTCGAATGAATTTAAAAATTTATGTGAAAATGAAGGCATTCTACGAGAGTTGACAACACCCCACAACCCACAGCAGAATGAGCTAGCTAAGAGGAAGAACATACGTATTGTGGGAGCAGCAAGGGTGATGTTGCATGACTAAGGCCTACCTTTGTACTTGTGAGCCGAAGCATGCAACACAGTAGCCTATTTGCAGAATAGGAGTCCTCATCGGACCCTTGGGATGAGTACACCAAAATAAGTTTTTTTAGGGAAGAAACCAGATGTGTCACACTTCAAGATGTTTGGAGCATCGATATATTTCCATGTCTCCAAGGAAGTAACGAAACAAATAAAGTTGAAAATAGAGTTGGGGATATTTGTGGGGTACACTGATACACCTTACAACTATCGTGTGTACCTGCCATCCAACAGAATGAAAGTTGTTCGAAGGGATGTGAATTTCGATGAGGGAAAGGAAATTAGGTGTTCTCTTGAGAGGGAGTTTAAGTTGCATGCATATCAGGAGCTTTTGACTCCAAAGGGAGAACCTTAGGAATTTGTGGAGCAACCACAAGTAGAGGAGCAGAGACTGGAGAAAACCACTTAAGTAGAGACATCCATAGAACGAAGGAAACAAACTGGGGAAGCTAACATATTATTGAAATATGATAGAGAGAATGTGGGAACATCGGCATCACAGTACAAACATAATAGGTCACTATATCGGTACACTGGCTACATGGCTCTAATGACTGAGCTAGTAGAGTCAAAACCATACGCATTCAAGGAAGATGTAGACCAGCATATATGAGTTTATGCTATTGTAGAGGAATGTGATTCCCTTATCAGAAACAATGTTTAGGAAGTTGTCCCAAGACCAGTAGACAAATCAGTGGTAGTTCGGGATGACTTTAAAACATAAAGCATGCAGTAGATGGAAGCAGAGAAGAAAAATACCATATTTTTGGCCAAAGGGTACTCTTAGGTTGAAGGGATTGACTATGAGGAAACCTTTGCTCCAATATAAAGGTACTCTTCCATCATATCAATTCTTTCTCTGGATGCACAGATGGGGTGGAAGATCCACCAGATGGATGTGAAGACAACATTCCTCAATGGAGTTATTGAGGAGGAGGTGTATATCAAACAACCTGAAGGTTTTGATACCTTTGACAGAGAGTCACATGTGTTTAGACTCAAGTGAAATTTTTATGGGTTGAAGCAAGCGCCTCATTCTTGGTACACTAGGATCAATATGAATCTCACCGGTTTTGGCTTCACCAAAGGTGATGTGGATGCAAAACTTTACCACATTTTGGTATAAGGTAAAATATTGATTATTATCTTATATGTTGATGAATTGATTTTGACTGGTGATGAAAAATTTATCAGATATTGCAAGGAGGACCTTGCAAGAGAGTTTGAAATGAAGGACATGGGTCTCATGCACTATTTCCTTGATATGGAAGTATGGAAAGGAGAAGGGGAATTGTTTGTCTCTCAGGGAAAGTATGCCAACAAGATACTTTAGAAATTCTGGATGGATAGATACAAACACATGGAAACTCCTCTAGCGGCCAATTGGAGGAAGGAGGATACCACTTCAGGTGAGGAAGTGGATGCTACTATGTACAGGAAGTTGGTGGGTTCACTCATGTACCTTGTGAACACATGGCCATACATGTGTTATGCATTCAACTAGTTGATCCAAGCCATGTTTTGACCGACCAAATTATTTTGGAGGGATGTTAAACATGTGCTACAATACCTCAGAGGCACTACTCAATTTGGATTATGGTACAGATGGAAAAAGGGAGTGAAGTTATGTGGCTTCACAAATGCATATTGGGTGAAGAGTCCATCATATTGGAAGAGCACATCAGGCAGAATTTTCAGTGTTGGGTCCACATTAGTTTCTCGGTACAATAGGAAGCACATATTTTTGGCACTCAACTCAATAGAAATAGAGTACATGGTTGCCAGTCAATCATCATGTGAGGCAATATGGATGAGAAATATTCTTGTTGGGTTATTTGGTTAAATAATGTATCCTACTTTGATAGTCAGAGTTGCATCAAGATCTATAAAAATATTGTTTTTCATGATCGATCCAACCACATAGATATTCCTTATCACCATCTGTGAGATTGTGTGCATAGGCAGATCATGTTGTTGTAGTACATTCCTATAGAGGAACAAGATGCACAAATTTTGATAAAAGCTTTATCAAGAGGTAAGTTCAAGTTCAGTAGAGGCAGGATCAGGGTAGTATATACTCCCTTTATTGCTAAGAAGGAGTGCTGAAAATGAATCAAGAAAATCTAGTTTTTTCTTTGCTTGGTGAAACTAGATTAAAATTTGAATTTCAAATTCAGCAGAATACTTGGAGGTAGTTAATTGAGGTGACATGGACCTTGTCACTTAGTTAACTCAGTTAATTCGAGTTGGAGAAAATTGAGTTCAGTTCAGTATGGTTGATTGCTAATTTCTAACAATATATTTTAGTTAAGTTAAGTTATTGTCAGTTAAACTAGTTCCAACTGTTGGAGAAACTAGTGGAAGGTCAAGTTGTGCAGTTTAATCAATCACACTCAATGGTCATCCATTTAATTGATCAATCAACCCAAAATAATTGATGCATGCAGAGAATTTGAGTTACCCATACGAGATTGGTGTTCAAGGGTAATTAATTATCAATTGTAAACTAATCCAAGTTGTATAGGTGGTGCATGCAATCAAAGGATGTGTCTACATGAATTGAAGAATCCAATTAAGGAATTTTCCTATAAAATAGAGATTAATTCCTCAATGAATAGAGCAAGGAAATAAGAGCTTGGAGGCTTGAAAATTTGGCTAAATATTGGTCAGGTCTAGTCAGTTAGGCATAGGATAGAAGATATAGATGGAGGTTGTGCTCAAGCTTGAGAAATCATATTGTATTGATCAATATTCTTTGATTAATTCAATATAGATAACAAGGGGTTTTGATTAGTTTCTTTCCCATGGATAAATATTTGTGCATATGTGATGTTTAATCCTTTTGCATGTTAATGATTTTTTTTCTTGATCATGAACATGTTTCCGTAGATCAGTAGAGTAGCTTCTAGTCTTGTGATTTAGTAAATTTCATGAGAAATTTAGAATATACACATTAATTTCTATAGTTTTAATAAAATTTTATTCAATGTATTCTTCCATAATTTTATATGATTAGTAACACATATTTTGATCATGTAGTTTACCTTCAAGTAATAATAAACCACTTTCATCCACCGAAGGGAATTTTAGTGTTCTTTGTTAGTCTAATGTAGGTAAGGGTTATGGAACTATATATTTTTACTCTTGACCTCCCTATTATGGAATTACATTCTAGGTAGGGGTGATGGACCTATATTCTGGTACTTCTAATCAATCTATTATGGAATTACATTCTTGGAAGGGGATTAGATGTTAAAATTATGAAACTGTGGTAAAATTCCACTTTGGACTACTCATTTGATAGAGATGATAATGCCATTGAGTTTCTATTTTCGATAATAGCAAAATTGACCTAAAGATCACCTTGTTTGGATAAGCACAAGTTTGTTTTTTATTTTATACACACACTTGTGGATATTGCATCAGGTTGGCTTCACTCACATACACATTTCAATATGTTGGCCTAAACATCAAATGGACATCATTGGAAACCCGCCTAGAAGCCTATAAATACAAGTGACATAGAAGCTCATTTGTACATCACAACATCAAGCATATTCTTCTCTTATATCTAATTTGGTTCAACACATTGGCGAAGGAAAAGGCCGTAGGAGGTCTAAAGTCTCAAATCCGAAGCTCGCACAAATTTAGGGTTTATATTCCAAATGTTGGCACAGAGCTGGGAAATTTCTTCCCTGGACGCACGCATGTTATGGCCAAGGTAGCGTCTAGGAAATAAAGATGCTCGCATGCTAATATGAAGGGAGCTTGTCAGAGTTTGACCATAGTTGACCATCATCTGAAGTTCTATGATGTTTTCTAAAGTCTAAATAAAGTTGTCTCTGATATATTCTACCACTTTATAATGTTTTATGAAGTTTTTGGGTTGTATTTATGATCATATTGTATTGGGCTCATTGTAATCTTTATTAAACATTTTATGACAATCTAATAGAAGAAGAATTAGAAAGGGTTTTTCCCCTAGTGGGGTTTTTCCCTGGTCTTTAACCAAATCCTGTGTCTCTTGTGGATGTGTTGATTGTATTATTTGTCATTGCATACATTGTTTTATCCTCAATTAATCTTGATGAATGGAAAGACTAATTGTAATTGGAAATATTTCTAATTGAAGTTTAGCATTGTGCTAGAGTAATTGATACAACATAGAACAATCCAAAAAATAAACATTAGACATGCTAGGGGGTGGTTTATAGACTTTAAAATTGTTGAACAAGAGGATGTACTATAGGAGCTTCTTCATCAAGAGGTTTTGAACTAATACTCTCTCTGATTTCATCAATACAATAGTTATCTCCAATAAAATACACCATCATCTGATCATCCACAATGATTTCTATGATGGAATAATCATTGGAGGTTCATCTATTTTGCTATAATTTGGATTATCCTTTTCTAAAGGTATATATTTTTCCATACCTATGTTGGCCTTTTCTCTCTTTCCAATGAGATTTTCTATGGGTTGTTCTTTCCTTGATGACTTTATTTTCCAACTACAATGATTAATTGTGATTAAATGGATTTCAATTACAAGGAGATAACATTTATATTCCAATAACCAATAAAGATATAAATTACCTTCCAATTACAAAAATCGTACTCCAATTACACAAGAAGACAAATATCATTTTCTAGTCTTACAAATAAAGACAAAATTTGTCTTCAAAAATTTACAACATGGTAAATTTTCCTTCTAATTACATTAGAATATAGAAACAATTACCAATTCCTCGACAAGATAATAATTTTCCTCAAATTACTGAAATTTACTTCTAATTACACAATAAGAAAAAAAAAATTCCAATAACACAAGGAGAGAAAGATCTTATTTACAATTAAGCAAAAATCATACCAAGTATTTATGTATCCTACTCTTCTATGCTTATTTTATATGTTTTCATTTGAATGTTAGGCATGTGGTAAGCAAGTGCATTGGAGAAGGTATTTAGAGGATAAAATTATGGATTAATTCTCATGAATATATATATATATGACTAAAAACAACATACATATTTTTTACTAATTCCCAAAACCATAAATGCCTTACCTACCTACCTCTCTTAACTTCTCATGTTTGCTTAGACCATGGCATGACCACACACACATTCAGGAACATGTGTGTGCTATTGTGACATTACTTGTTTCCATTTTCTGAGAATGCCCTTCCTTCTTCCTTCTCTATTTGTTTCTCTCCCACTTTTGTTTATGTCAGTATCTCCTTCTCTCTCTCGTTGTCTCATTCCCTCACACTCTATCTCTCCCTTCACTGATCACACACAAACTCTCTCTCTCTCTATCTATCTCACTTATTCTATATATATCTCTCCTTGTCTCTCCACTCTTCAAGTCTATATCAATCGCCCTTCTTATCTCTTCTCTCAATATCCCTCACCTCGTTCTCTCTCTCCTCCCCCTCTCTCTCCTTCTCTCACTCTTTCTCCCCCCTACAACCTTTATTTGTTTGAATTTATATTTCTTTCATTGTATCTCTCCTTTTTCATTATTCTTTATCTTGATCTCCATGCATGTCCCATTCTCTCTCTCTCCCTCACTTCCTCACTATATCTTTCTCCCTCTCTCTCTTCCCCATCACCCAACTCTTTACACCTTACCCTTATTCTCTCCCTTTCACCTTCTCTCGTTATTAACATCCTCCTACCGTCTCTCTTCTCTCTCTCTTTGTCTCACTCTCTTTGTATATATCTCTCCCCATGACAGACACTCTCCCTCAATGTCTCTCTCTCTTCTTCCATCTGTATCACTCTCTTCTTTCCTCCCTTTCTCCCTTTCTCTCCTCCTCTATCTCTATCCCCATCTCACCCTGCCCTTATTTCCTTGTCCCTCTCTCCCCCTCACTCTCGCTATATCTCTTCACTTCCCACTCTATCTCCCTTTATCACCCCCCCTAGATATATCTTTATCTCCCTTCCCTCCTCCTCTCTCCCACCTCCCTCTCCCCTCCTATCTATTTCCCTATGCCCTACTATATATACCTCCATATTTATATTTGAATCTATATTTATCTCTCCCCCTCCATCTCTATCTCTATATCCCTCCCTATTTCTTTCTCTCACTCTCTCCCTCGCTCCCTAACTATATCTTTCCCTTTATCCCGCACAACTTTGTATCCATATCTCCATTTTTAGATCTCTTTCTCTCTCTCCAACTTCATCCATATTTATCCTCACTCTAGTTTTATTTATTTCTCTCTCCTTGAAACTTTTTTTGTATATCTATCTCACGTGCCCTCTCTCTCTCTCTCTCTCTCTCTCTCTCTCTCTCTCTCTCTCTCCCTCCCTCCTAACTACCACCCCCCACTCTATCCCCATTACTCTCTTTCTTTATCACGCCCTCAAGAAAAACCCCTTCAAATTTTTCTCTCTCCATATTTCCCTCAACCCCCTCCTCTCTCACTCCTCTCACACTTAATCTCTTGCTTTCTCTTATCCCATATAGAGATTTATAGGGGAGATAGATATTGCAACATAGAGAAAAAGGGGGATATAGAGGCAAACATGGAGGTAGGAGATAAAGTGGGAGAGAGGGGGAAGAGACAAAGGGAGATACAACCAAATTTTGAGAGAGAGAGAGTGATATAGAAGAATATATAGACTATCCTTTATCTCCCCCCAAATCTGCCTTTATCTCCCTCCCTCTCTTCCCTCTGTCTCTCATCATGCCTCTCTCTCTCCCCACCCCCTCTACCCCACTATATCCCACCTCCATATTTCTATATATATGTATCCCCTTATTTCTCTCCATTGCACTCTCTCTCTCCCTTATCACACACACACACACCTCTCTCTCTCTCTCTCTCTCTCTCTCTCTCTCTCTCTCTCTCTCTCTCTTCATTTCTCTCTCTCTATCTCTTTCACCATCCCTTTGTGTTACCCCTCTACCTCTATATTTATCTCCTTTCCTCTCCCATTTTCTATCCTCCCCCTCTCTCCAGTTATCTCCCCCCACCATCCTCCCCCCCTCTAACTCTATCTCTATCCCCCTCCATCTCTCATTATCTAAGCCCCCCCATCTCTCTCAATCCCCATGTACCACCCCTCCCTCCCCTTAGTATTTTCTTCCTAATAACTCCCCTCTAAGTCTATCTTTATATTTTTGTATATTCCATAAATATCCCTCAACCTCCATCTTTATCTCCCTCCCTCTATCATTGTATATCACTCTCTTTTTCACACTCTTTCTCACTTCCTCCCCATGTCCCATTCCCTGTTTCCTACCCCACTACGTCATCACTATATCTCTCGCTCTTCCTATATCTTCCTCCTCCACTCTCTCCCTCTCTCTATGTTTCTCTCCCCCACAACTCTCACTTAAACAATATCTCTCTCTCATACTTCTCTCCTCTCTCTCCCATCAAACCGTCCTTCACAAAAATCCCTGTCCAACTTTGTGTCTGGCTTCCTCCTCAAATCTATTAAGGGGAAAATACATGATTATGGTAAAGTAAGGGGGATATAAGTATACTAGGAATTCAAAGAGGAAAGGTAAGTATGAAGTGTCCTAAATAAAATTTATTTTTCCTCCATTAAACATTTTACATAAGTATTATCAAACTCGATTTAAGGTTTCTATCTATAATATAAATAATATGGTGAAATACATACCACAATTAGAGTTAATGGATATGAGCATATATAGAATTTACTTTGTGAATACCAATAACTCAATTCCTCATAATAAAATCCCTCTAATAGTGACTAGAGATCTCTTGACCTTCCTTACTAAATTTACTAAGTTCGGTGGATTTTATACCTTCAAACTTTATACTCATATTAAAATCCAAGGGGTCCTTTCTTGGTTGCTCCTATTAGTCCATTGATTTTTTTATAATAAATAAAATAACTATATGGATTTCCTTCTACAGATTTTTTAGTGCCTTCCCATCAAGTTCCCAGGCTTAAACCTATTTAATGTGTAGATATGGTGTATAACATGTGTGTGGAATATTGTATCTACAAATATGACTTTTATGTTTGTATAATCACCCTATGCATGTCTTCTAGTTTCCTTCATTCTTAAGTTAATGTTTATTATATTTTGGTTATGTAAATAACACTATAAATGAAAATTAAGATCAATATGAAGAAAATAAAACTATATGTCAAGTTCTTTTTACATTCTATTGTAGATAAATAAAATCATCGTAAAAAACAATACCAGTGAATAAAAAAAGGTCGCAATGTATTATGGGTCATTTTTAATAACCTTGGTGGACATAGAGACAACACCAAAAAGAACAATAAGCCACATGTATATTTACATCACATTTGGTAATATTATCACTCAATGCAAGAACAATCGAGAGTATTCCACCACATAAAAAATGTTGTTTAGAGACAGATAATGCTATACACAATGTCCCAAAAGCATCTCCTTGAGTTCATTAAGAAATTGGAGTTTATTGAATGACATGTAAAAGTTTTGATGTATCAAAGGACTGGATTTTATTTTCAAAAATTTTGGTCCATTTAAATATAGGCTATATTGTTGTCATACGCATTTCGTTGTTATAATTTATTGTTATTATTATTATTATGGGATCTAATCATATCAAAATTTTCCATTGGATTCAAGTCATACTTCTTACTCGAAAAAAAAAAGTGTTGTTTCGATAATATTAGATTTGTTTGTGCTATTCCATATCACACATTAAACATACATGATAATATGTTAAAGCATTAGCATTAATTATAAGTATTCAATTATGTGGCTATTTGAAAGAGGACTCCATACATGAAGATATGGAAATGAGACAAAAAGGAGTATTGTTTACACCCCACCAAAAATAATTAAATGATGGCTGAAATAGAACAATGAACCAAGTAGGTGATATATCCAAATATCGACTTAAACACTATTTGAGAGAATTTATATGAAATTTTAGAATTAAGTGGAAGTCAAACATTTTCATGTTATGAACTAGAATTTCATAGTTGACAATCATCAATAATAATTGTTTGAAAAGATGTCATCCCCATTTGTAATTTCAATAAGTTGTGTTTATAATATATTGTGACTATTAGATGATGTCATTGATATGTTATTCAAGTAATTATTGGTCCTAAAATCATGATATGTTATGATATGCAATTCCAAGCTAAAATAATGGAAACTTGACAAGATTCAAACTAGTTTTCTTGCAATTCATCTTTTTCTACATGATAGGGTAGTTGTTCTTGACATTTACTACCTATAGCATTATTCATTAGTTATCATATTTCCTAATATGTCAATTTATCAATTGACAAGGTTGCATCCAATCAACTTAATGATAAGGGTAGTTGACTAAATTGTAATTCACAAGTTTTTTTTGGTTCATCGATCTTTGAGATAACTAAAATGTTATGATTAAAGTGACTCTAATTGAGAAGTATTTTTTCCTAAATAAAAAAAAAGTATTCACTGATAGATTTCAACTAAATTATAGAATAACTTACTTGAATGAATACATATATGTTGAATAATATATTTCTCAATTGAAAGAAAATGAAATCAATAATTATGTTCACCATTGTTGATTTTGAGTATGTGAGGACCAGTGATGGTGGGTCAACAATTCATGATATTCTATATTTCAAGTGGAATGAATTGACTACACTAAATAATACCATTCCAATTTCAAAAATGAAGTTGAATGAATGGGAATATACACTAGAAGAAAGATCAAAGTGAAAGAGTACACGTTGAATGTAGTAGCATAAAATTTTAGTTGAAATTCAAAATATTGAAAAGGAGAAACGAAAAGCAAGTGAGGGTAAATGCATAATCTAAATGATCCCTAGACATCAAGAAGAAATAATCTACAAGTCTAGCAAGTTCATGCATTGTATGAAACCGAGGTTGGTAGATACCCATCAAATTTAAGAGGGGATACATTGATGATTTCAAATAAAATTAATAACCTTATAGTTTTCCATGGAAGTAAATGGCTCTTGGAAACTTATAAATTCTATAGAAACTATGGAGACTATTAACTCTAAAAAATAATTTCATATATTTAATATTCCTTAAGGTACAAGTCCCTATCTTCATGAATTTATCCATTGGAGATCAAATATAGACCTTTAGCCATCTTCACTGTGGTATAGAGTGAACCTGCAAGGACATTTTTACAATAGAAAATTAATATAAATGCCATTAATATACTAAATATAGGTATGAAAACAAGAAAATGATAATATCAAACCTCATCAAGGATTTCAAGGACACATGCTTGTTGGATTCACAATTATACTCAGAGGGGGATTGAATGTATATAGTAAAATATTATACTTACTTAAAGAGTTTAGGCGTATTTAAACACCAATATCATAAACATAAAATAAAATACAAGATGTATGTAGAAACCCTTGAGGGAGAAATCCACAAAATTTATTTTAATTGATTGGTATATTTAGGCACCAAACTACTATTAAAAATTTTATAGACACCAACCTATAGGAGACACCAATCCCCCTTGAAACTTTGTAGAAACAAGTTGCAAGAGGAACAAATCCCCTCTAATATGTTATCTGAAATATCAATCTCTATAGTCCAATATTATCTTCTATGTTTCTCCACAATCACCCCAATACTCTATAATATTTAATAGTATACGATTCAATTAAATACATAACATTTAATTGTAGACACATCAATTCTCTCTAATCTTTAATCTTATTTTTTATGGTTCTGTGTATAGTTATAAATTATATATTCATCTTGCTAAATCTCTAATTTTCACTAGGTTATTCCTTCATATTGAAACTAAAGTTGTACTCTTTGTTCTCTGTGTCTCTTGCTTCACCTTTGAAATTTGCATTATTTTTTATTTCTCTCTTAATAGGTGCTCAATTCATCCACTGCATTAATATACACTTCAAAAAAATAATTCATATAATGGCATTGTATTTACCAACACCTAAATTTTTCCACTCCCTTTAATTCCACCCATATAGACTCAGTTTCCTTTCTTTATAACATGTCTGTGTGTGTGTTTGTCACTTGTTTTCATGACCAAGCATTATGCAAGTTCTTTTCTTTTTCTTCAAGACCCCTTTAGTTAAACGATATGCACCCAGGGTTCTTATGTTTATGTACAAGTGCTACGATAGTGCATTAACATACCTTATAGCTCTCTTCAATCCAATAGTAATAAATTTTGGTGAATATATGCCTTAGCACAAAACCACATGCCTAGAAAACATTACTGGGACATGATTCATAGCGAGATATGAGATATTGGGTGGATGAGAGTCGAACAATAAATTTTCTTATCAACATTCAATTTCACTCATATCATGATAGGGGCCATTGGAATTCTTGACACGTTTAACGCTAGGAACACTTTCCAATATGACCTTTCCTTGGAACTTTAGTCCTAGGAGTTGTATCACAACACATTTGTGATCAAGCTCTAATATTGTATGCTTTTAGTCACTTGGGATTTCATATACCAATAACTTTCTACAATATTACACCACCAACTTTTCAAGGTTTCAATATGCCAAGGGTTTTTGTCCATTGTAGCTATATTTTAGCTCCTTAATACTAGAAGCACAACGAGGAGTAGATATAATGGCTATCATGAAAAAAATATACCTTTGCACATTGTGTCTAAAATGGTGGTGTGTTAATATATAGAGGGATCCAATCCCTTGGCTGTTATGCCTCAACACTCATGTAACCTGACCTTATGATAGGGAGATAAACTATACTAGTTATGAAAAATATGGAAAGGTCATGGTCCTTTTTAGATCATTAATATGATGATATATTAAGGGCACCTATCCCTTAAGTGCTACACCTTAACTCCTCATGTCTTAAGTTGTAACAAATGACTACTCCTATATTATATATTGAGTGATATGTGATTGATCCAGGTGGATATTGGTGGCCATCCACCTATTCCACTTGGGGACCCACCATTTTCTCTTTCATTTTTTCAGTTTTGGTACAACTTACTATTTTTAGCAGTTTTTGGGGTCCTGAACTTCTAGAACCGTTTTGAGACCCTAAACAAAGTTTTTTGGGAAAAATGGGAGAAACATGGGTCCATGGACCAATGTTTCTCACTGCAAAATTTGTATTCCTCGGATATATCTTTCTAACGATATATGGTGCGATGCATCAAATAGAGATCATATGCCAAATTTATGTCCCCAGGAAGTTGAAACACCAATTTACCGAAACAGGGCCCATAGTTTTCGCAGTTCATCTCCTAGGGTTAGGTTTTTGCATGTTTAGGGTTTTCCGTTATTTCTCAATAATAAATAGGCCCTCAAGCCTCATTGTAACATAGTTCAGAGGCCTGTAGTTGCCACATATCTTCTCAGAGATAAGCTACCAGCACCCTAGCTAGTTTATTTCCATTTTGTCTGTAAGCAAATTTCAGTTCTTTGATATTAATGAAATGAAGTGTTATTTCCACTGCATATTTGTATTTATGGTTATATGTGTATTCTGTTGTGTTCCTGCATAAATTCGAATCAATGGGATCAGAGCGGTCTGCTTTTCTTGATCCTTTTGTGCATGTCCCCAACAAGGTCGGGGTATAAGGAGTTAGGGCTCCATCTGGTTGAACCTTTACAAGATCAACCTTGCAAACCCCAACTCCCACTCATGGGGGAAAAAAGAAAGATGAGGGAGCAGGAGATCCTATCAAAATACTGCTCAAGGATGCCCTTGAAAGAAAAAGGAACACGATGATGGATAACTTTGCCCAGATCCTTCAATGTCTACCCACCAGCAGTGCATCTGCATCCAGCAGCTACTCTAGAGGTGCAAATCCCTTTAAGGTACAAATAAACTTTGGCATTCCCATATTTGAGGGCCAAATAGAAGCAGATGTCGTAGATATATGGTTGAATCTATTAGAAGGATTTTTCTCGGTCCATGAATTTTCCGACTCAAAGAAGATTATTTTTGCACTCCTCAAAGCTAGCCCCCATGTCAGGGACTAGTGGGAAACCTACTGTGAGAAAAAGGATGAGACGTAACCCTCTCTGTTCTTAGTCATACCCTCTTGGAATTCTTTCCAAGATGCCATCAAGGAACAATACTATCTCGTGGGGAGCTATGAGGACAAGTACATACAGTGGACCACATTGCGGCAATAAAGGGATCAAGATGTGCATGAGATGATGAATCTATTCCATACCCTGTGCACAAAGTTGGGTACCAAAGATTCAGAGAAAAATTTGGTGCTAAAGTATCACAGTTGTCTGCACAGATACATCTAGGAGGAAATGGAGTAACTTGACACCTCCTCCCTTGGTACGACATACCAGTAGGTTGCCAAGGTTGAGCAAAAATTCAAACAGAAGAAGTGAGACTTTGGATCTGCGAATCGAAAGAAAGGGAAAGGTGCCCCCAAACCATAGAAAAAAGGACAAATCCAAGGCATGGTGGCCCAAGTCTTCCTGCCAAAGCTGCAAGAAAATAACAACACTGAGAAGCAAAAGAAGGACATGGGAAAGTGGTGTGAGTTCCATAAGAGCTCCACTCACAACACAAGTGAGTGTCGGGCCAAGCAGTCCTTGGTGGCCGAGATGAGAGCTTCTGAATCAGATGAATGCTCTGACTCTGAATCAGAGCTCGACAAGGGGAATGACAAAGGGAAGAAGATTATTGATGTGGATCCCAATGCCACCATTGCCACTATGAAGATCCAGAAGGAGGAGGAGCGTCTCTTCCACTCCTAGATGTGGGTAAAGGGTTCCCCACTGGATTTCATTGTCGACAGTGGGAGCCAAAAGAAACTCATTTCATCAGAAATCATGAAGCGGTTGGGCTTTCCGACCACATCACACCCACATCCATACACCATCGGGTGGCTTTAGAAAGAACGAGATCTCCACGTTAGCCAGCAGTTCCGCCTTCTCTACAACATCATGCCCTTCATTGATGAGGTATTCTGTGACATTGCTCCTCTTGATGTTTCTGATGTATTATTAGGCCAACCATACTTGTGGAAGCGACATGTTGTGTATGAGTCTCAACCTCGTGTTATTATTTTTACCTTGGGAAACAAGTTTTACAAGATACCAGAGGTACCACCGCCTGTCGCTATCTCTTTGGTTACTGCAAAACAATGCAGTAATCTCATTTCCAAAACCAGGAAATTTGTTTTCCTGATGATCCGCCCCCAGAGCAAGAAGAATATTGTGGCCACAACCTCTAAACAAGGCTCCTCTGCACAACAACAACAAATGGACAAGGTTGTGGAGGAGTACATGGACATCTTCACCTCACCCACAGGGGCGCCTCTGCACTATCAGGTCAAACACCACATTTATCTGACCCCAGGTGTGCCGCTACCCAATGGACCGATATATTAGCGCTCTATTCTGGAGAACGATGAAATCAAGAGGCAAATTTAGGAGCTACTGTAGAAAAGTCACATCTGGCCGAGTTCATCACCCTGTGGGAGCCCGATCGTGTTGGTATAGAAGAGGGATGGGACTTGGAGACTCTGTATTGACTATCGGGTGTTGAACAAGATCAATGTCTAGAATAGGTACCCAATCCCATGGATCAATGACCTTCTGGACCAACTCAAAGAGGTGAAATATTTTAGCAAGATCGATTTGAAGTCTAGGTATCACCAGGTACCAATTGAACCCTATGATGTCTGGAAGACTGCCTTCAAAGCCAAGGAGGTCCTTTTTGAATGGTTGGCCATGCCTTTCAAGTTGAAGAATTCTCCCGCAACCTTCATGAGGTTGATGGACGACATCTTTTGGCCATTCACCAACTCATTTGTAGTGGTGTACTTGGATGGCATTCTAATCTTCTGCCAGACTTGGGAATAGCACCTCTACCACATCCGACAGGTCCTCCAAACATTGTGGCAACACAAGTTGTGTGACAATTTGGAGAAGTGCACTTTTGGCATGATCCAGGTTCAATATTTGGGATACATTATTGATGAAAGGGGGGTGCATGTGGATCCAACCAAGATCCAAGTCATTCAGGATTTCCCAGTCCCAACCACTCTAACAAAGCTTCACAACTTTTTGGGTCTTACTAATTTCTACCGCAGGTTCGTGTTTGGATTCTCTCATATCACTTGGCCCTTGAGTCAATTAACCAAGGGAGGACTGAAAGCAAAATTATTTTGGTCAGAATCTCAACAGAAGGTGTTCGTAGAATTGAAACATCACCTCTGTTCTCCCCCAGTTCTCACATTACCAGACTTGCAACAACCATTTTAGATCGAGACAAATGCCTCTGACTATGCTATTGGGGAAGTTCTTACTCAACAGGGGCATCCAGTGGCATATCACAGTGAGACATTGTCTGACACAATCTGCTAGTATCCCACTTATGACAAAGAAATGTATTCCATTGTGCAGGCTTGTCGACAATGGAAGCATTACATTTTTGGGAAGGAAACAATCATCCACACAAACCACCGACCCCTACAGTTTATACAGACACAAGGGAAGTTGCAGACCAATTTCCATTAGAAGTGGTCCACATATATGCAACACTTTCATTTGAACATCAAGTACAAGAAGGATAGCACCAATAATGTTACATACTGCCTCAGCCAACCACCGATCATGGTGCTAACCACCGTTCTCAACTCTTGTGGGAACGAGAATTCTGATTGGTCGCTTCTCTACAAGAGCAATCCAGAATTTGGCCACACATACAAGACACTCTTGGAGGGTACACAAGTTTCAAATTTTCACCTCCAAGATGAAATGCTATGTCACCTGGGACAAATTTGTGTTCCTTCAAGCGAGAATACTAAGATGATTTGAGAAGCACACTAGTCAAGTTGCTGGGAATTTCAAGGTTGAGAAGATAGTGGCAGTATTGCAGAAGTATTTCTATTGGCCAAACCTTCGACAGGATGTCGGGAAGTACATTAGATCCTGCACTACTTGCGCCATTAAAAAATTAACCATGAAGAATCAATGCCTCTATACTCTGCTACCTACCCCTAGTCGACCTTAGGAATCCATCTCCATGGATTACATGTCGGGCCTTCCTTATACTAAGCATCGAAATGACTCTGTCTTCGTGGTCGTCGACAGATTCTAGAAGATGGCCATTATGGCGACCTGCAAGAAGAATATCATAGCAGAAGCCACTGCTAAACTTTTCTTTGAACGAGTGTGGGTGCACTTTTGGATCCCACAGTCTATCATCTCAGAGCGGGACAATAGGTTCCTCAGCACATTTGGGTCCAGCCTCTGTTCAATGCTGGACACCAAGCTCACAAAGTCCACAACTTTTCGTCCCCAAACTGATTGTCAGACAAAGGTTGTCAATGGGATGATTGTACACATTCTGCGCATGTACAATTCAAAGCATTCACGTACATGGGATGAGAGTCTCCCCTATGTACAACACAGTTATAACCGGGCTCTCCACGGCTCAACTCACCACAACCCCTTTCAGGTGGGCTTGGGATTCCAACCACTATGTCCCATTGACGTAGCCATGCCATTTGCAGCTACTCAATGTGATTCAACTCATGTCCAGTCTAAATATGACAAAGCCAAAAAATTCATCAAGCATATTCATCACATCTGCCAATAGGTTCATGACATATTGGACAGAGCCAATGCTAAGTACAAGCAACAACATGATCACATCGGGTGCCACACAACTTTTAGCTGGGCGACAAAGTGTGGCTACATTTGCAGAAGGAGCGTCTCACTAGACCTCACCGCAAGCTTTTCCTGCTCCGATATGGGTCGTACATCATCACCAAGGTTGTAGGAAACAATTCCTTTGAGCTCAATATTTCATCATTCCTTGGTCTACACACAGTATTCAATGTGGACTACCTTCGACCCTACTTCCCACCTCTACTGGACACCTCCGATATTGCAGAACAACTCACCCCAACAAAGTTAAACCCAGACTGCATGGAACAAGCCACCATAGATTGTATCATGGATATGCAAATCAAGAACAATCACCAACAGAAGATCCAAATGTATTGGGTTGTCAAAACTGGCCAACTTCTACAACAAGGCAAGTGGTTCACCAGGGACCAAGTTCAGTAGAAGTTTCCTCATCTCATCGAGGAACTCAACGCAATGGGGACCATTGCTTCCTAAGGGGGGATGAACAATCCAGGTGGATATTGGGGGCCATCCTCCTATTCCACTTGAGGCCCCACCATTATCTCTTTCAGTTTTTTAGTTTCGGCACAACTTACTATTTTTAGCAGTTTTTCAGGTCTTGAACTTCTGAAGCCATTTTCAGGCCCTAAACGACTTTTTTTGGGAAAATAGGGAGCAACATGGGTCTAGGAAAAAATTTTCTCATATAAAAAGTTGTAGTTCTCGGATAGATATTTCTAACGATATATGGTGCACGTCAAACGGAGATCGTATGCCAAAGTTACATCCCCGAGAAGTTGAAACACCAATTTACCCAAACAAGGCCCATAGTTTTGGCGCTTCGTCTCTTAGCGTTAGGTTTTTGGATTTTTAGGGTTTTCCATTGTTTCTCAATAATAAATAGGCCCTCTAGCCTCATTGTAACATAGTTCAGAGGCCTATAGGCGCCACCTCTCTTCTCAGAGATAAGCTACCAGTGCCCTAGCTAGTTTATTTCCATTTTGTCTTAGCAATTTCAGTTCTCTGATATTAACGAAATGAAATGTTATTTCCACTGCATATTTTATTTGTGGTTATATGTGTATTATGTTGTGTTCCTGCATAAATCTGGATCAGTGATGTTGTGGCTTTGTAATATTTTGATATGTGGAGATCCCAACTGTGCTTAGTGCTCGAGAGATACACCCTAGTGGAAACAAATAATACCTTTTATCGTCATCAAATTATGATATACATTAATAATTATTGACTTGACCATTTTTATCTAATCTAAGAGGATGCAATCAATACATGTTTGAATGTATTATGTAACATTCCTTTATATTTTTCATTCAAAAGTGAAGTGTAGCATGACAATATATGTGGTTTCTAGTATAAGTATAAGTGTAAGATGCAAATAGTGTAGAGGTAATATAGAATGAAATGAACAAGCTTTATATGTTTAGTTGGGTATGCAGAGATATAAAAATAATGAAGTGTAAAGGGATAATATTTTTTTATGTTCTTCATCTTCACACGTTAGGTTAGAGGCAAGGCAATGTAAGGTGAGAGGAAATTTGAGAAAACTTTGGAGGAGAAAATGCAAACACATTTTTTTATATTGGTAATCAAAATGGTATGTGGAAATACCACATATTAAGGAAGAAATTTTAATTAAATAGCCTTTTCACGTTTTAATTAATTTATTTGATTTATTTATTTTTATTTATTTTTTAATGAAAAGAAATTGAAATTTTATTTTAAAAGTAATATATTTAATGAAACTTCTAGGAATCCTCCTTTGACTATTTTGAAAGAGAGGAATCATCACGTATTCAAAAATTCCCCCCTCCCATAGGAGACTCTTTGGATCACAATTCAGATGAATGTAAAGGAATCGATTGTTGTGCAGTCTTGGTCACATCATGACTATTAGGGTTCAAGCAATGATTCCATGCTACTCCAAAGCTAGTTCCCAACTCTAGGATTCATGATTTCCTCCTCTTGACCCTACTACAATCCCTATTTCCTCTTCCTAAAACACTCATCATCCAAATTTTCTAAAGCTCAATTTTGATGACACTTCAAAAGGTAACGTAAGTGAGACAAGCTATGTAGGCATCTTGAGGGATCATTCGGCATCCTCTATCTACATATTTTCATACTGTATAACATACAACTGAATTGAAAGCCCTGAAAGAGTGAATATCGATAGTCTATACTTAAGCTACACCAAACATATGGTGGAAGGAGGTTCTCAACTCATTATAGACATGATACACTCACTATAAATGATGTACCATTTTTTTTATGGACAATTTTTTATTTCTAAAATTTTCTATATAATAAAAACTCTCATATTTTTTAGCTTCTACTAGATATTTTATTATATAATGGAAATTTAAATCCATTATACTAAAATAAGTGATATGCAATTTTTAACCATTTATACATTATCTACTAAAACTAACAAAATAGCATATAAAAAAAAGTAAACTTATATTTTATAATTATAGAAAAATTAAAAAATAAATAATTAATAAAACTAACCGTGATTTGAATAATTAAAATCTTACATGTATGTTATCAGAAATCTCATAATATTTAATATAAATAGTATTAATTTAATATATATATTATTAATATAGATATTTGATAATAAAATATATCAACTGCATTAATTTTTATTTTATTTTTAATTAATACTATATAACAAGGAAAATATATATTTCTAAACTTGAAGAAAAGTGAGCTAGTAGCTTTCCTATATTATAATGAATGTGACCCTAAGTGATTCATAACTCATATATTATTTTCTTTATTTATTTTACTTAATGACTATTGTAAATGTTGGTAGTTAATATTTAATATATAACCTTTCTCTCATAATAAACATTAGTACCAATAAAACAAATAAAATATGTGGTTGTGTTTGAAAATTAAAATGATTCATATTATCGCTTTATTTACTAAAGTATGGGTACATTCTTGGTTGTGTTAGGAATTCTGTATTTATTTTTCTTTTACAACAACAATATGCTTTTATTCTTTTTGGTTAAAATCTGGTTTTGTTTAACTGTTGGTTTTATATTCAATAGGGATATTTTCAATTTGTTTATGCTACATGTCTTTTAGGCATACAATTTCGATTGATAATATTTCTGGAAGACCACTCTCTAAAAACTATGGCGAAAGGAAAGGGGGAAAAAAGAAACCAAGAAAAAAAAGTAAAAAGTTTCAAAACCTCCATCCAAGCGAGGTAGGAAGTCTAACAATGAAGTTATGGAAAATTTGTTTCAAGCTTATTCGAAGGAGACACCATGCTTCATTAAATCCATTATTCATGGATGGGAGTGCAAGGCTAGAACCAAGCTGGAGGAGGAAGAAGATATTGTTGAGGATGAACTCAACCAAAGTATCACCGACCCTGGTCACACTTGTGGGAGAATTTCACTATTCCATCATTCCATCCGAACATATTGCTTGACGAAATTCCTTCTGGTCAAGGCAATTATGTCGGTTCAAGAAGTTGGCGGTGATCCCAGAGCAGTAACAACTCTAGCTGAAATCAACAGATCCATTCAAGAAATGAACCTTCGACAGCATCATCAGTATGTTCGCCTCAGCAGAATCAAGAAGGACTTACAGTCCATGAACCAAGTTGATATGCCTGCCTCCAGTGTCAAGGATCAGGCTCCCGTCAAGTCAGATGATGATTAGTCCGATGATGATTAGTCTATAGTTTTTGTTAATTTTAGCGGATAACTTTTAATTTAAGAGTATGTTTATGTTTGCAAATATTGATATTGATATAAGCTATTTGAAGACAATAAGTATTAGAATTAAGATGTATATGTTTTGGATGGCCTATAACTCGCTAAGACGACCAACAAACGTTGTTTCCTCCGAGCATGTTGAGGCCTGATGTTGTATCTTCTAACCTACTTTTATTTATAAATAGAAAATAGCAAGGCTCTACTAATTTTACATGAAAAAAAATAGAATATGTTACTTAACAAACCGGATGATATTTTATTTTTTTACATTTGATTGGATACACTTACAGAATTTGTTGCCAGAAAAGTTTTTTACAAGTTTTTAAAGCATTACAAGAAATTTCAAAGATTTAAAGGTTTTAAATTTGCAAGAATATGTTGGGATTATATATATATATATATATATATATATATTCCAAATTTTCCTTGAATTATTTTTATTTAATAAAAAATATTATATATATCAAATTTCAACCAATTAGACTTATCTAGTTGTGGTTTGAAAATACAATTAAAAAAACATTTCTATATATTCATAAGATAAAAATAAATTGTATTTTAATGAGAAAAGTTTAATAAATTAAAATGAAAATATATTTCTCATCTTAAGAGACTATTGGTTGGAATAATGAAAATGACACACAAACAAGAAACTATTTTTCCAAAGCCCTTATTCAATATAACATGAAAGGACTCATACTAGTTATTCTAAAATTTTTGAATTAATGTCTTCTTTGTCACTTTAGAATCAATTAAAAAACATATCCAAACATAATTGGCATATGATAACTAGAAATGGAAGAAAACTACAACTCAATTCATCAATTTTACCTTCTGAGGCAACAATTATTTACCTACTTACTAATTTTCATCTTCATGAAAACTATCCTTTTATCTTTCTTATCAAAGGTTTGCAGTGTAAATATTTTTCCTTTCACGCGTAATAACGAGTTTTACTAGCTCGCAATCATATTCAAATATTACTGTTTTAGAAATTTGTTTATTTGCTTAGTATGCCGTTGAAGGGTTTTATTGGGGAACTATTGGCATGATTTTGTAAAATAAATATTTTAAAAAAAATGTAAAACAAAAATGCCTAAAAATAAAATTGAAGATGTCTAAATAAAAATGTGTTCAAACTTTAATTTCTCTTAAAAAAAAATATTTCAATAAAACTGTTTTTATTAATAAATAACATTTGTATGGAATATATAATTAAATTCATTGTGCCAAAGAAATGTGTATGATTTTTATATGGCTAAAGATAATTTGGGAGTTCATAAGCCTTAATTATGAGTATAATCTTATGAATGAAAATCAAATATACAGTAATATTGTTAATTTATTAGAGGAGATCAAGTATTGGGTCTATTTACATCTTTTTCTTATAAAGTGTTTTTTCTACAAATTATATATGGAATTAGAATCACTGTTTACAATGAAGGCAATGGAACTTTTGATGTTCAAGGTTTTGGCATTATCATGGTGGAGAAATGAGAAAGATCCATATTTAATACATCTTACCTAATATGTATACAATGTAATGCAACTCAAAGTTTTTTTTTCTGCTAGGGTTCATTTTTTTTTCTAAAGAGAAGGTTATCATTTTTTTAATACTAAAATATGTGGAATGTGTTTTGTATACATTAACATTATCAAAGAAAGAGAAAAAATTATCTCGATGAATGATAACATAAAGACCTTTGATTGCGTTTGGATTTTAGCATTCTTCTTCAAAGTGAAATGAGTGTGCAAGAATGTCCAACCATTTTTTATTTCCATTTAAGTTTTGACCTCATACATATGACTTTTTTGGTATTTGCAACATTGAATTTGTTGATGGAAAATCATTTCATGTTTTTACATGCTTATAAATCCTTTCCTGTCACTAATAGCTTGATCTCAATGTGCTCGATATGTAGATTTTTAGAACTTGGATGAGTGGAAATAAAACACCTTGTGCTGAGGTTTTTGAAATATGAACACAAGGATTTTGGAAGAAGCCAATAGAAACTACTATATTCCAATATGCCTCATTATGTTAACTCTTACAATCTTATTATTGAATATCAGATAATAAAAAATGTTTTATTTTATTCTCAATTTTTTTTTATTAATTTATTTTAAAATTTTGATTTTCAATTTTCATAAAATATATTAATTTATATGATAATTTTAATATATATATATATATATATATATATATATAGAGAGAGAGAGAGAGAGAGAGAGAGAGAGAGAGAGAGAGAGAGAGAGAGCTTGGCAATACTTTTTCATTCATTTTCTTCAAAAGACAGGTTAGATACATAATTCAAATGGTTAGGTTGCCTCAACCTACCCATAGGGAAAGTAGGTCTGTTGGCCACCTAACAGCATTATAATTCATCCAAAAATAGAAAATTTTAAGACTGTATAGCAAAGCTATATATTTTTGTGTATCTTGAAGCCTTCTACAATCTGGATAACTAAAACAAAATATCATAGTCTGTATATTCTTCATCTATATATAACAAATTTTAAAGCGAAAACTAAGCCAATAAAATTGTTAGTCACCAGATGAGTCCATGGGAGTTGGGCCTTTTGCACTCGAACTAGGTTTTGTTTGAAGGAGACAAGGAATATGTTTCTCAATGCAGCTGAGGCGGGAATTCTCCTACTACATTTGAAACAGAATACATTGAAATTGCTTATGAATTTCTTGTAAGACCAGTATCAGTCTTAGAGGAGCGAGCTAGAAGGTTCATCAAAGCTTTGGCCAAGACATTCTTCATTCACCAATAGAGGTATAAAATATAATTATATTGAGAGGTAGGACCTCTAGAGTGGCCAGGATCCAACACCAGGTCTCACCATTCTTCCATATCTATAGCTACACCTACTTCATGTTGGTTTAATTCTACCTCCTGGTTAGATATTAGTTGTCAGACCTACATTGAAGTGCCTGTCTGGAATGACTATCATAAATCGTGGATAAGTATTGAGGTGGATATGCAGCCCATGCCCCTTGCTTGATGAGGCTAGGGTTAGTTGATGCCACAATGCTGCCCTGTGTTTCTACCATGCCTACGACCTCCACGAGCCGAGGAACCTTTTATAGAAGAAGGAAAAACCATACTTCTACTAAAAAAACCCCAGAGTAATATGAAACCTTGTGAAAAAAATCCCAAACCTCGAGCTCGAGGAAAATAACAAACTTAAGGTCCTGGCATTCACATTGTAAATGTAAAATTGTAAGGGTGCCACAACATAAAGCTATATAATAGTGAGCATTAGGCATAAACCCAACAATTATCATGAATATGATTTGGGCATGTCGCAAGAGGCCAGAAACGTCAACCCAAGGCTCCTTGAACCCTCCTAATACTAGAAACAAAGTTAAAATGGGAGGGACCTTACCCAAGAAACCCTGGTTCTTAAAAACCACTACAAACAACGAATAAGATAAGAAACAAACACAAACATACATGCATGATATATATACTGAATTCCATGCTAGAAAGTTCCAATACTTCCCCATGTGATATAGAAATATTCCAAAGTAAACATAAACAATTGTACAGTATGCAGACAACCCATCATAAAACCCAATTTTTTCCTTCCAAAATTCATGGAGGAGTTTCCAATTGACTCCAAGGACTGAATTATAAAAATTCCCCATCGATATATCACATGAATAAAATTCACATGGGATGGACTATAAGAGAGACTTAGAAAAATTATATACCCATTGTCGTTAATCATGTGGCAAGAGGAGTCGTCTTCACTAGCTTGGCTAACCACGAAATCCTCCTTCATGCTCTACCTCGAGCTTACCAAGAACCATATAAATATACTGCAGACTATAACAAAGATACCTCTACCTGAGAATTGAGATCTACCATCATAAAAATCTACCGTTAAGGTGTCCCTTCATCCATCCCCTACAACATTTATTATTTGCATGTGTGATACCACATTGCAATACAATTCAAATGTGTGAGGGTTGTAGCAAGGCCAACCTCCAACCCTTCCTATCCTAACATTAATCATGGCATGAATCCCAAAGGTTATATTATGTCGACTCGCACCCTGATCAGGGACATTGGTTCATAACATGACTAGGATTGATGTTATTGCTAGCATCCTAATCCAAGATATGACTATGAGGATCCATATCTTCACTACAGTTTTTTAAGGGCCATGAAGACTATAGAGTCCTTCCCACATTTAAAAAACCCTAGTTCGCTAAGAATTATATTTCTTTATTTCCTTCTCTCCTAACATGGGAAGGAATGATATAGTCAAAACAAGGTAGGAGATCACTTATATCCTGCACTAGTCGGGTCGTCCTCCAATTATGACTGAGTTTCTCCTAGTTTTATCCATGGTTCAACTTTTTAATAGTCTCAATGACCAAGTTGGAGTCTCCTTCTACCACTAGTCTTGTATAACCTTCTCTTTTAGCTATGAGAAGTCCATGCTTTACTGTGATAAATTTTTCCTCATTATTGCTAGCATAGCCACAATCAGCAACATAGATTATTTTGACTTGATGCTGTGAATCTCTAAATAAACCATTGAACCCAGCATCCCATGGGTTTCCTTTAGAAGCCCCATCGAATTTTAGCTCAAGGAATCTAGCAGGGGGGCAGAGGAAGTGAAAAGGGTGGATATGGGGTATGTCATAAGCTTCCAAGAAGAAGGATAAATCATTTGAGGTGATTAGGATTCGAAGGTTAATGATATGTGTATAAATATATGAATAGATTTAACTTTATTGTAATAAATAAAACAAAATATCGAATCCATTCTGTACAATGCAGCCAATTTTCATTGCAAAAGCACCACATGAAAAAGAAAGAGAAATAAGATCAATCTCTATAAACATGTAAGATGTATCTAGGGAAAGGCTTCACTAAAATCCTCATGCTCTAAGAAGGTTGTATACCCACAAGAACATGAAACAGTCACAATGTTATTCTCCTAGTAGTCTCTGTACACTATGTTGATTGTTTCCACTTTGTCTTTTACTGATCAGAATGTCTAAAGGCAGTTTAGTCCAATATTTTCATTCTGCTTGCTCTCATCTCAATTACCTTCTGACAGCTTTTTAGCTAATTTATCTCACTATTAATTAGATTCTTATTAATGATACACACACATCATGGCATCTGTGATAATCACAGCAGGATGATTTGTATAATTTTCTGTTTATAGCACTGAGAAGTTGTCTTCACTTTGACCCAAATTTCAGCATAGGCTTTCTAGACCTAGACATGAGACAACTATTTATAGTAAATTAATTAACCGATTGGACACTACCTTGTGAATTAAATCAGATTTAATTCATTGGACCTAACACTAGCTCATCTCTCAATTAGAACTAGTTAAACTGATTTTAACTCAAATACTTGAGTTAAATAATCACAACTCAAAACAAACTGCAAGTGGACCCCCTACAAATTAGAGTGAAATAAGATAACTAAGTCTTCCCAACTCAGTTGACTCATATAAAATGTCATATGATTTTGAATTACAATTTACTTCTAATTTAATTAAGGGAAAATTAAAGCAGAAGCCTCTCGGGTGCCATTTTAAATATTTCTTGTTGCCAATTTCAACACTCCCTCTCAACAAGAAATGAATTCAACTCTATCTCAATCTTATACCTTTGGAATGTTCTTCATGAAACACTTCTCTATAGTGTTATTGATACTGCAACTTTTGAAACTGATTAAAAAAGAAAAAGAAAAATGAATTAGGATGATGCATCTGTCACCAGAGTCTTCTGACTGCTGCTAGCTACTTCACTGTGAACTGGAAACTTTGCGTTGCTTCTGACTCTACATCTATACCATATGCACTTCTGTTAACTCTACTCTGTGCTCCAGTATATGACATTTGTCACTCTGACATATAACTGCATTAACCACTATTGGTCCATCTTTCTACTCTGTATTATGGGCTCCCGTAGCCAGGTACTAATCCATGAGACAAGACATCTCAATGGACCCTACCCAAATTTCTTCTCTTGGGATTATGACTTCACATTTCCCCACCTCTCACCTAGAGGTATGGCTGCATGTGCTCCCTTTGCCCACCTGGCTTGAAATTTCCCCCTACCAGAGATCTCTGCTTGAGTGGATGCCTCCACTCAGTCTCCTCTTTTCTTCTCCAATTGTGGTTGCTCCACTACCTCTTGAGGCTTCTTCTGAGGCTACATGTTGAGAGGTAATTCATGCTCCCTCTCAACCACTAAGTCTCTAACCTTTTCCTTGATCCTCATAGCTTTACATGCATCTGGTACCTCGCATGTATACATGTGCTTGACTCGCACACCGATATGTTTCACCTGTCCCATGGCAATGTGTCTAAGGAAAACTTTTCCTTTTCTAAATATCACATCATAACCACAGTATTCCAATACCACAATGGAAACAAGATTCTTATTTAGTTCTGGAACAAACAAAAATTATTTGAGTCTGAGAGGGGAGCTAGTCCGCCACTGAAAGGTAACTATACCTATGTCAGTCGCGATATACCTCCCATTATCTTCAAACTATATGTTTTTTTGGAGGTTCTTCTCCTCCATGTCACTGAAGAGATCTCTATTCCCCGTCATATGGAACAAGGCATTGTTGTTGAGATACCACATGCATCCCATTACAGTGTTGGTCATGCATGCAATTAGAGTAAAATAAAGTTCAAACTGTGAAGCTAGAGCTTCACCTACTGCTGCAACTATAGGCTCCTTCTTTCTTGCCTTCCGTGGACATCTCGTGGCATAGTTCCCGTACTAATGATAGTGAAAACACTTGATCTTTGATAAGTCTCTCTTTCCCTCTTCTCCTTGGGAATTCTTTCCTTTGACTTTTTCTGACTAATGCAAAACATTCTTCTTTGTCTTTAGAAGAGGTCCCGTCTCTGGTGCTCTACCTTATCTCTTCTTGTACCAAGTTAGACCACAATCTCTCCCACTTTGGTAACTTCTCCCTCCGATTCAAATAATACTGATAGTTGTTCTAGCTCTTTGGAAAGCCTAGAAGTGCTAGGCTCACCAAATCATCCTGGGCTATTATCACACCAACACTTCCAATCTCATCGCGACATTGATTGAGATTTGTTAAGTATTTTGGTATCGTCTCACCCTCCTCCATCTTGATTTTTCTGAGCTTGTCCTTCAGTGCCAATTTCCTATGGTTGTTTCTATTTTGAAACATATATGCTAAGTCTTTCCACATAACATATGGAGTTTTATCTCCATGGAGGTTTTAGATAATATGATCTCGAATTCCTTCTAACATAATACTTCTCACATTTTCTACATTCTTCTTCCATGTATCAATATTTTGGGCATCTATTGTTGTGGGGTTGGGAATATCATTGTCTATGAATTTCTTGAACTCGTTGTCATCCAAAATTGCCTCCATCCTATCCTTCCATGCTATTTTAATTCGAATTACCTTGAAGGGAATATTCAAGTCTCATTCCATAGAAAGACATCTTGATCTACTACTGGTCCTAAAGAGTAAATATGCAAATTTGATTCACTTGTTCAAAACAAATTGTTCTTGTATTCTATAGTGATTCCTACTCATATACCATGTATAAATATGTAAATAGATTCAAATGAACTTGTAATTTACTAAAAAAAATACTGAATGAATTGTATAAATTGTGGAAACCAATTTCAATCGCACAATCACATGATCAAGAAAGAGAAAGAAATTATCAATTGCAAAACACAAGATGCATCTGGGGAAAGCCTTAGCTAAAAACCCTACTATCTATATATTTCATAAATTCAAGAACATGAAACGATACAATGTTATTTCCCTTCCTGAGAAACCTCTGCACTCTGCTAACTGTCTCACTCTGATCCTGCTCTGATCCTGGCAATGATCTAAGCAAGTTTGGTCCAATATTTCACCTCTTTCTTGCCTCTGCCTAACCAACCTTTCTTACATATTCTTGGGCTAATTGAGCCCCTATTAATTAGGAAATTCTCAATTAATTATTGTGCAATACATCCAAGGTGTCCTGATGACCTCATGCGTGACCTCTAAAATTTTCTAATGATACAACTGATAGTTATCTTCCCCTTAACCCCAATCTCAAACGAACCTTCCTTAAAACTGACACGAAACAACTATTTATAGTGAATTATTAGTTAACTAAGTTATCACTACTTTTGAATAATATTTAATTCACTGTACCTATAACTAGCTCATCTCTCAATTAGAACTAATTAAATTTATTTAAACTCAAATACTTGAGTTAACTAATTACAACTCAAAATAAACTACAACTGGACACCTTAAAACATAGAGTGAACTCTACATGCCTCCAGTTTGACCTCCAACTCGAATTTACTAAGCTAACTAAGTCTTCCCAACTCAGTTAACTCGTACAGGCTATCATGTGATGTAGAATTACAATTTACTTCTAATTTAATATTGGGAAAATTAAATCAAAAGCCTCCTCGGTGCTATTTTCAATATTTCTTGTTGCCAATTAAAATCCGAGCCTCATGAGGGGCAACTTGCCAATCATCCAGATGTTAGTGATATTCTAGGATTGCTTCCCTTATATTTTGGATAATAACATTCCATACTCCTTTCTGAGAGAGTTGTTTCCCCTTAAAATCCTCTATTTCTTTCTTTCCAAACTGCACAGAGGAGAAAATATAGTGCCACACCCCAATCTCAATTAAGGACTAGGCTTGAAAAGATTCCCTTTCTCCAAATTTATATTGATTCCCTGATATTATTTTTATCTCAGTCTAGTTACCAGAGTGTTGGCCTCGATTTATCCATAATTGATTAGCAAAGAAGCATGTGTTCAAAAGGTGTTACAAATATTCAGTTTTTAGGCCACATAGGCTACACATGAGGGGTCTTGGATTCCATTTTTCTGTATTTCATCACAGGTGAGAATTCTTCTATGACATACAAGCCACAAAAAATGCATAACCTTAGGCCAAGGGTGGTCTATCCATATCTTCCTCCATATAGGGCTGAAATGTTCTTGTTTTTCTTCTGTTACCAATTTGTATGCCTACCTAATGTTGAACATTCCTTTGCTAGAATACCCCCATCTAAGGATATCATTGCCTTCTTATTTTTCAATTTTCCTAGATTGAAACTCTTTTTGCATATTTTTCCATTGGTTGGATGTTGGAGGATTCATCCAATCCCATTTACCTTTCCAATGTCTACACATTCGACCCAAATATGAGAGACACCATAAATGATACAACATAGAGAAATTTTGGTTATTCATGAAAATGAATATATCCCACAAGTGTTTCCCGCTAAAAAACTTCGCTCTCTGCTGCCATGAATCTTTCCAAAAGAGGGTGCTCTACCCATCTCTGATTTCCCAAAATGTGTGGTTTATGATGAGGTATCTATTGATAGATGCCAAATTCCAAATTGATAATCCCTTAGGGACTTCTAGATATCTTAATTTTTCTTCAAGGGAATCTTTCATTATGTATTTTCTATTCCATATAGTCTTCCACAGGTTGGGACCACCCTTTAACCATATCCACCATAATTTGGCACCCATGACCTGATTTAGGATGAATGGATCTCTAAGAACTAGACCTCCTGCCAACTTGGGATTGATAACATTAGTCCAAGAGACCAAGGCCCATTTCTTAGCCTTTTGGGCTCCTCTCTAAAGGATTTTTTAAAATATCTTTGTCATGGAATAACACAAATATTTGGGTGAAACGAAACTCGAGAGATGGTATATCAACATGGATTGTAAAACAGCCTCAAGAAGGATCACCTTGAGAGCTAAATTTAGAGCCCTAAAGGCCCACCTGTTGAGCCTCGATTGAATTCTTTGAAGAAGAAATTTCTAGCAGAAAGTTCTTAAATAATTGATGACCAATGGTATTCCCAAATATTTGGTTGGCATGGAAACAATACCAAATCCTAGGAAGTGAGCCAGGAAGGTTTGGATGGAGACAGGGGTATTGAAGAAGAAAATATTTGATTTATCATTGTTAATCATAGTTCGAGAGGCTTGCATAAACTCATTGAGAATATCTTCAAGCTTTCTGATTTTATGGAGGGATACTTGGCAAAAAAGCATGATGTCATACACAGATTGTTGGTGAGTGATAGGCATATCATTACCCCAAAGGCAAAGGTGTTTGATGTGAGCAGATTGAGAGGCTGATATGAGGTATATACCTAATCCTTTAGATGTCAGGATGAAAATAAAGGAAGACAGGGGATCTCCTTATCAAATGTGTCTAGATGGATTGAAGGTTTTGGAAGGGGAACCATTAAGCAAGATCGAAAAAACTGGTGAAGAGATGAGGGAAGAAACCTAGCTGGTCCAGTGGGGGTCAAAAGAAAAAGACTTTAGGGTAATGAGGAGATAGGGCCAACTAAGGTGATCATATGATTTAGATAAGTCTAGCTTGATCATCATACCAAGAATTTTGAGTTGTTTAAGAGAATGGAAAACTTCATGGGAGGTAATGATTCTATCCAAAATTTGACGGCCTTGAACAAATCCAGTATGCTCTGAAGAGATGAGACTGGAAAGTAGATGTTTTAACCCTTTTACCATAATAGTGGAAATGATTTTATAAATAACATTACAAAAAAAAATAGGTCTGAAGCCCTCTGGGTCCTCAAATGAGCATATTTATGACTTAACGAAAGAAAAATAGAATTAAGGGCAGGATGTACCTTTTGAGTTCTTCATGACTCTTCCACCACATCCAAGATATCTTTCCCTATGAAGCTCCAGGTATCTTGGAAGAATCTCTCCGAGAAACCATCTGGTTTTGACACTTTATTTCTATCCACCCCTTTGACAACATCATCTACTTCCTCTAGAGTTACTGCCCTCATCAGGGAAATGTTCTAGTCCCTACTGACCAGATGGGGTACATGGTGAGTTATTCTATGAATTTCCTCTGATTGGTCAGGGATAGGGTCCAAAATAAGGGAGAGAAAATGATCCACCATAAGTTTTTCCATCTATTCATGGTGAATAAGGTGGTTTCCTGAAGCATCACTCAAAGAAAAGATCTGATTATGTTATCAATCTTGAATCATGGCCTTATGTAAGAATTAGATATTCCTCTCACCTTCCCTAAGCCATTGAAGTCTTGATTTCTTCTTCCATAAGATCTCCTCTTGTTTCCTCATTTCCTCAATCTGGTTCAAGACTTGCCCTTCTTCCACTGCCAGGTCCTCTGATTGTCCTTCATTGATTATTTGTTCTTAAATACCTTACATACAATCTTCAAAATGTCACCGCTCTTTCATAATATTTCCAAATTCCAACTAATTCCAGTGTTTTTTTTTTTTTCATATCTTTCAATTTGACATGGAAATTATGCATATAATTATTTCCTTGCATCGTACTAGATTTCCACCAACCTTCCATTTTACCCAGAAAGGAGGGGTCCCTAATCCAGAAGGATTCAAATCTGAAAGGTTTGTTTCTAGTCACCAATTTTAGGTCCATTTCCAACCTGATAGTGATTAGGCAGTGATATGATCTTGAGCAAGGAAGAATTGAGGCTTCAAAAAATATGTCACTACTTATAAGATCTTCTGAAACTAGAAATTTTTCTAGGCATGAGGCAACCTGGTGAGAGCCCCCGAGATGATTATTCCATGTATACACTCCATTGATAGTTTGAATATCTACCAATTTCGTCTCCATAATCAAATCTCTAAATGCTTCCATCTTAGGGTTCATTCTCCTTATCCCCCCCTTTTTCTCCTCAATCGAGGAGATTAGGTTGAAATCTTCGCAAATTATCCAGAGCTCCTCAGAGCATAGACTTCTAAGATTTCCTATGTTCTGAGGAAAGATGCTTTCTCTCCTGGAATGTGAGGGCCATAAATTGCCGATAATAGCGCCTAATCTTGAGTTCATATATGTTTGAATTTCCTTAGAGGATGAGAGGCAAGATGATCTAATTATCAAAAATAATCTTTGTTGGATTCCATAAGATAGCTAGACCACCTACACTTCCTTTGGAATCTAGGGCCATCAGCTCATACTTAGGTTTTATTCCTCGAACAATTTCTTTCAGTCGATCCTTAGATAATTTAGTTTCCTGAAGCATCATAATGCTTGGTTTGTCTTGTTTAATTATTTTCTTCAAATATATTTTCTTTCCTTGGCTGTTGAGGCCTCTCAAATTCTAGGAGACAATAATCATTGAGAATATTTGAAACTTTGGTGGAATATCGGAAAAAGTGGTACCACCCTTCCCGAATTTACTAACATATCCCCAACCATTTGTATTCATTCCTACAAGTTCTTCCGACCTCGTTTCTTCCCCCTTTTCCTTATGCCCCTTGATCCAGACCATTTCCCGAAGGAGATCGAAGATGCTCTAGCCGATTTGTGGAGATATGGCTTTGGTTAACTTGATTTTGTTGAAAAGTGTCTTGATAAAGCTTCTTTTTGTCTTTTGGGATAAATCTTTCATCCAGGTTCCTCCATTCATTCAGAATCCTCTTAAGGATTTGTTCTTTCATGCTAAACTCCTCCTTCGATCCATCAATCTCCATGTTTTCCTGGTCCTTGGGTTCTTCATTGTCCTCCCGATCTGATGGTGTTGAGATTCAACAATATGATGAGCTTAGTGAAAAGAGTCACCTTCACTAAGTGGGCTTCCAGGCTATTTTTGGCACAAGTCTATTTTTTAGACTATGTCCATTTTTAGACATGGTGATCATATTTTAGAAGTTGTAGGGATGCTATTTGTGGATGGTTGGTCAAGTTGGAGAAATAGATGAAATTCTATTATTAGAATATTGGACGAAGTATATTTATAGATCGTCGATCTAAAAATAGAAGTGTCGATTATTATTAGCTCTTAATAATAATCTGATAATAAACAACAACTTATTCTCTTGGAGAACTTAATTTCAGTGCACAGATTTGGAAAATTAGTGGGATGAAGGAATTACACAATTCCTATGGTTTACTGGTGGTTCATGCATGGAGGACTCAGTTAGAACTGAAGTGGAAAAGTTATGACAGAGTTGGAAGAGTAGTTCATGGAGTTCTATTCAGTTTAACTCAGTTAGACTCAGTTGAGCTAGTTGTATCTAGTCTAACTGAATGATACACTAGTCAGAGTGGAGTGAATTAATTAGTTAATTAATTCACAAATAATAACTCATTAATCAACTGAATAATACAACAGTTAACTATAGTGCATGTCAGTTCTAGTGGAGACCCAGTGGAGAGATAGGTGAAAGGGAAAGATGGACTATCTGTTGTGACTATAGTGATGCATTGATTGCACCACACACACATTGGAGTTTCCAATGAGGATTGCGCAGTAAAGAAAAGGGTAATTCGAATTCATTCAGAGATATTCTTTAGCAGGGATTGCGCAGTGGAGGCAGGCTAGCAGGAGGGCAGAGATCAGTGCATGGATTTGGAGATTTCTTCTATGTTAGTGTGTGACGATCGATTGTACTGAGAGCTTGATGTACTAAGCTTTGTATGAGATTGTTACATGATCTCCATGATACATAATATATGATAGTTGGGTTTTTCAGCTTCAGGATTTCCCGTTAAACACTGTGTTATGTGCGATTGTTTTTATTTATGCTTCACATGTGTTTGCAATTAATTTTCCGCACAAGATTAACAATGGAATGATTCTGTATTTTGCAAGAAGTTAAATATTGTGAGATCAAGGGAATCTAGATGTATGCATGCTTAGTGTATACTAATTTCTACATGGTATTAGAGCAGTGTTAATTATTGAAGATTGCAATTGTGAAGAATTTCTGAGTTTGGGCTGGTGGACAATTCGAATTTGCTACAGAAAATTCTTGGTGCAAAAGTTGAGTATACATTGAAATGTTTTCAAATGGGTTGCAATTGGAGTATGCCCTTGATTGGAGCTCGAATTAAATAGCCTGGAAGGATAGGATGGAGGCAGTGCTGGAGGATAATGGATTGAAGGAGTTCATCGATAGCGATGTTCCTAAGCCGAGATCTAGCGATGCTGCATTACTTGAGGCATGGCAAAAGAAGACAACAAAGACAAGAATAATTTTGTTGGAAGGTGTGAAGGACCATATTATGTCCAGCCTTCATGGGAAAGCCACTCCATTCTTAATGTGGAAGGCTTTTATAGATTTTTTCCAAAGCAGAAGCGACCAGAGGAAGTTGGCGCTTAAAGACAAGCTCAGAAAAATAAAAATGGAGAAGGGCGACAGTATTCAAAAATACCTCACGAAGTTTGTCCACTGCAAGGATGGACTGGGAAGTGTCGGGGTTACTGTTGATGATGAAGACTTGGTGAGCTTGGCTCTCCTTGGGCTTCCGAAGAGTTGGCATAGCTACGAAGACTCTATAAATGGAAGGGAGAAACTGCCGGGATGGGAGCGACTTTGGTCGGATCTTGTGCAGGAGGAGATAAGGTAGGGTACCAAGGATGGCTCTTCATTGAAGAATGAAGATGAAGAGAATTGCGCTTTGGCTACCAAATCAAGGAAAGAGAAGGGGAAGAAATTTCCTTCAAAATCCGAAGCTAAAGGCAAGAAGCAGGATTTGTCCAAGGTGAAGTGTTTTCACTGTCACGAACATGGGAATTTTTCCACTAACTGCCCACAGAAGAAGAAGAACAAGAAGGCTGCTAGAGCTGAAGCTGGAGAGGCCTTAGCCTCGCAATTTGAACTTGATTTCTCTTTGATCACATGATTGGTTTCAAGCTATATGGGATCGATGTGGTATCTTGATAGTGGTGCGTATTTCCATATGACGGGAGACAAGGAGTTGTTTAGTGACTTGGAGGAGAAGGACCTCCAGATGGATATAGAGATGGGAGACTATGGTCAATACAATGCGACTGACATTGGGACCATTACCTTTGAGAGGGAGTCTGGTAATCCATTCTTGTTGAAGGATGTTATGCATGTTCCAGGTCTGAAGAAGAACTTGGTCTCGGTCGCAATGTTGGAAGACAAAGGTTATGATGTTGTTTTCAGTGAGGGAAAAGCCTCCCTTCGACATAAAACAACGGGTCAAACCAAGAAGATAGGGATTCAAGTTAAGAATCTCTACAAGTTGGAGGTAGATGGCTGCACTTAAATGGTGGGAAAATTAGAAGAAGTGGTGAGCTGGGATGAGGGCGAATTATGGCACAGAAGATTGGGCCATCTTCACCATGGCACTTTGAAGATTTTGCAGCAGATTTATACTATAATTCCCAAGGGTACTCTTGTGCAGTCAGATCAATGCAAGGGATGTACTATGGGTAAGTTTGTGAAGACCACCTCTCATGAGAAGGAGAACCATGCTTCGGTGATTCTGGAGAGAATGCACATAGACGTGTGTGGACATTTCTCGGTTGCTTCAACCACAAAACATAGGTATTATGTTATGTTTGTTGATGACTATTCTCATAGATGTTGGATATTCTTCATGCAGAAGAAGAGTGAAACATTCTCAAAGTTCTGAGTTTAAATCATTGGTGGAAAAGGAGTCGGGGAAGCAAGTGAAAGCTCTAAGAAGCGATAATGGTGGTGAATACATCTCGGGCGAATTCAAAGACTTTTGTAGCAAAGAAGGAATTTGAAGAGAACTCATAGCGCCTCATAACCCATAGCAGAATGGGGTCACAGAGAGGAAGAACATAATGATCATGGGTGTTGCACAAGATATGCTGCATGACCAGGGCCTATCGATGCACTTGTGGGAAGAAGCATGCAACACTACGGTTTATGTGAAAAACCGTTTTCCTTATAGAGTACTTGGCATGAGTACACCTGAAGAAGCTTTTACTGGTAAGAAGCCTGATATTTCTCATTTGAATATTTTTGGCTCATCTGTTTACATTCATGTGACAAAGGACGCCAGGAAGAAGTTGGAGCCGACTGTAAAAGTTGGGATATTTGTGGGGTACACAGAAACACCCCATAATTATCGTGTGTATTTTCCAGATAGTTAGATGACTGTGGTGCGATGGGAAAGCCATGAAGTTTTCGCTTGAGAGGGAGCTACACTTGCATGCAGAGGAGGAACTTCTTGCTCCCAAAGATGAGCCTATAGATGTGGATTAGCCACAAGAGGAGATTCATGGAGTGGAGGAGTCCACTCATGCAGAACCTCACATCGGACAAGGAAAAAAACGTACCACAAAAGCTGAGAGACTAAAGCTTGATGCGGCACAGAATGTAGGAGTCCCTACATCACAGCGCAGACAGAGACAGTCACCTGATTGATTTACTGGATACATGGCTCTTATGAGCAAGTGTATCGTGACAGAGCCATCTTCTTTTGGAGAAGCAGTCCAGGAGCCCACATGGGTAGATTCCATGGTGGAGGAGTATGACTCCATTATCAGAAACAGTGCTTGGGAGATTGTTCCAAAGTCGGTTGGTAAATCAGTTGTACGATCAAGATGGATCTACAAGGTAAACCAAGCTACTGATGGGAGCGTCGAGAAGTATAAGGCAATATTTGTTGCCCGGGGCTTCTCACAGATCGAGGGGATTTACTATGAAGAAACCTTTGCACCTGTTGCACGATATTCTTCCATATGGACCATCCTTTCTCTCCCAGTGCAGATGGGTTGGCACATTCATCAGATGGATGTCAAGACTGTGTTCCTTAATGGGACCATTAAGGAAGAGGTGTACATTAAGCAGCCTAAAGGATTAGAGATCTTCAGCACTGAGTCACATGTGTGCAGGCTCAAAAGAGCGTTGTATGGGCTTAAACAAGCATCTCGTGCTTGGTACACTTGGAATGACAGCTATTTCACTAGACTTGGCTTCACCAAGAGCGAGGCAGATGCAAACCTGTACCAAATTGTGGTGGAGGGTAAGCTTTTAATCATTGTTCTTTATGTTGATGATTTAATACTAACAGGTGATGAGCAGTTGATACACTCATGCAAGGTAGATCTTGAAAGGAGTTTGAGATGAAGGATTTGGGCCTCCTTCCTTATTTCCTTGGATTGGAAATATGGCAGCGCGAAGGTGAACTGTTTGTGTCTCAAGGCAAGTATACCTGGGAGATACTGGAGAAGTTTCACATGCAAGGCTGTAAGCCTATCAACACTCCTCTTCTAGGAAATTGGAGGAAAGAGGATGCTATGTCGGCAGAGGTAGTGGATGCCACTGTTTATCGACAATTGGTGGGTTCGCTCATTTATTTAGTTAATACAAGACCGGACATATGCTATGCGGTGAGCCAGCTTTCACAAGCGATGGTTAAGCCTAGCAAAATCTTTTGGAAGGCAAGCAAGCATGTCCTGAGATATCTCAGGGGCACATCTGAGTATGGTTTATGGTACAAATAGACAGATGAGGTGAAGTTGCATGGCTTCACAGATGCAGATTGGGCAGGCAGCCCAACAGACAGAAAGAGCACATCATGAGGGGGTTTTAGTATCGGATCTACAACAGTTTCTTGGTACAACAGGAAACAAATATCCGTGGCACTCAATTCAGTGGAAGCAGAATACATGGAAGCAAGTCAAGCTGCATGTGAGGCTATCTAGATGAGGAAGATCATGGTTGGTTTGTTTGGTTCACATTTAGATCATACAATGATACATTATGATAATCAGAGTTTCATTAAACTCTCGATTAATCCTATGTTTCATGATAGATCTAAACATATTGATATTTGGTATCATCATATCAGATATTGTGTGCAGTGGAAGATCATGTTGCTTCAGTACATTCCTACAGAGGATCAAGATACAGATATTTTGATGAAGGTGCTCACCAGGAGCAAATTCGAATACCATAGAGGCAGGATCGAGGTGAAAGATAATCCCTATCTTGTTAAGAGGGATTGTTGAGATTCAACAAGATGATGAGCTTAGTGAAAAGAGTCGCCTTCACTAAGTGGGCCCGCAGGCTATTTTTGGCGCAAGTCTATTTTTAGACATGGTCATATTTCAGAAGTTGCAAGATGGTATTTGTGGATGGTTGGTCAAGTTGGAAATATAGATGAAATTCTATTTTTAGAATATTGGGCGAAGTCTATTTATAGATCGTCGATCTAAAAATAGAAGTGTCAATTATTATTAGCTCTTAATAATAATCCGACAATAAACAACAACTTATTCTCTTGGAGCACTTAATTTTAGTGCACATATTTGGAAAATCAGTGGGTTGAAGGAATTACACAATTCCTAGGGTTTACTAGTGGTTCATGCATGGAGGAATCAGTTAGAACTGAAGTGGAAAAGTTATGACAGAGTTGGAAGAGTAGTTCATGGAGTTGTATTCAGTTTAACTCAGTTAGACTCAGTTGAGCTAGTTGTATCTAGTCTAACTAAATGAAACACTAGTGAGAGTGGAGTGAATTAATTAGTGTTGGCTCGAGGGGTCCTGACCCAGGTTCGGAGTTCAAGGTTTTCCAACAAACACCTATACTACTGGCCCTTTCGGCAGTGACCTACTTGCGCAGGTCAAAGTCTCACACGAAGTACTATGGGTGGGTGCTGGAACCAGGTTTCCGCACCCTGACAAAGGATAGCTAAGGCAAGCAGAGCTACATCCTACCTGGTGATGTCCAAATCACCCCTTCCCGAGTAGGATCTATAGGTCTCTTTTCGCATCCATGTGCGCAAGATCAACTATACTATGGTGCTCGATGATTATATACTTTTGAGACAATAGCTCAGTATCGCATAAAACAAAACAAAATAGATCTAGAAGTAGTAAAAGAACTTACACAAAACTTTCGCAACTGAATACAGAATACGCATAATACAACAATTACCAATGATTTGCATAAAAAGTACACATATATTCAGTTCTCAAACAACCTTTGTTATTCATCCATTCATCAATTCCTTCTTACAATACCGTCCCGACCTGCGCACACAGCAGCAGGGTCCACACACAGTAGGACTCTGGATCTCCACGCACACAGCTAGCAGGAGTCCTTTCCCCAAAAACCCAAACAGATCTACTAAACCACAATTCACATCAATAGTTCTTCCTTATCTTTTTCCCTTACAATTCAAAATGTTCCTCTATTTATAACAATCTAGCCTAATCTTTCCTATGGTTCGCAAACCATGGTTTGCGGACTCTAGGTCTACCCTTTGACACATTAAAATTATTTCAGGGTTTTGACCGACCCCAAAACCCCTGCGCTAGACTAAATATAATAAAAAATATACAAAATCAGACCAGTTCGCAGCTCATAGGAGACCCTGTTCCAACAGTCCCCCAACACAATCTTGTGACTCGTCCCGAGTCACTGTGGTGGTGCGGTCTCTATCTACACACGTAAGGTATTGAGGGCTGCGATCAATAGAGGTAACACTTCTTGACTCTGGGTAGCAGCACTCTGTGTGATATCGACAAGATTTAAGGAGGTCGGTCCTTCAGGAGCCATGGTAACCCCCTCCAACATCTAGTTGAATCGCGCAATGGCGTCGTGAGTACCCTGAGATATCCGGAAGGCGGCATCGCCCCATGGCTTCAAGCGCTTTCTGATGGCATTCTTAGCGCATCGGAGATCTGCAATCGTGTCTTGTAAGGCGTTGCTAGTTTTCAATAGTGCTAGTCGCTGCGCAGGGATGAGGGAGGGCAAAGTAGCTTCAATCTTATCGAAAGTAGCTTCCTTCTGGCATAAGTCCTGCTTGATATTCTAAGGAAACGGGTTGAACTGGATCGTTGTCTAGAGCTGCATGGCTGCTTCGAGCAACTGAGTACCCAAAGTAAGTTGTCCTGTAATAATGTCCGTAGCTTCTGTTATCAATGCAGCACATTGTGCCCGTACCTCCATGGGTATGGTAGGTTGTGCATGGGCCTGGCACGCAGTGAAGTGGCAGGCCATTTGGGTATTGAGGGCCTGTACTTCGTATCGAGATGCCCTGAGTGCTGCAACCAAGCCTTTTATGGTACCCCGGAGCAGAGTTGATGCCGGGGGTTCATTAGGGATCTCTGTGTCGAGCTGTGCCAAGTCCACTTGTAGTTCCGTAGCTATTGGGAGGTGGTCGCCAACCAAGACAGTGCTAGGCAGTAAATAAATATGGATTTCATTGGCAGGTAGCCTGGAACTGCAGAGAAGTCATAGCGTATCCCTATACCACTTCGTACCCCGGGTGGATGGAGTATCCTTGTTAGTCATCCCTTTCATGCGCAGGACTAGCTGCGACTCGACTGTGTCAGTTCTCATAGCGCGCTGCGAAAATTGCGTATCATCCTTTATGGAATCTTCAGAACCCATCCGGCTAGGGCCTGCAATCATCCCAAGTTTGGAAAGGTTGTGAACTTTCGTCGTGTAGCTTTGGTGCCATTCTACATAGGGTTCAAAATCAATTTTCCCTGTAGGGAGCTAGAGGGAAATCAACTTATCAATCTCATCATCCCCAGACTCTCTCAACACATTTTCTGCAGGCACTGGACTGGTAGGTGCTGAAGCGTTTGAAAGGTTAGGGGCTGCCATAGCAGCAAAAGGATAGGCTACCAAATTTGGAAACTCGCAGACAGCGGAAGTAGGTTGATGGGGTATGACCCAAACGCTAAAGGTCCAGACAATCAAGCAGTAGAATAACATATGCAGATTATAGAGACAATATGAAGCCTTGATCAGAGTTATCCTTTCTTCCTTATAATGTTCAGGGCTATCCAACGGTAGTGTAAATCTAACTTGGAACTTACCATCAAGAAATTGGTAAAAACTCACCATAAATTGCCACATTGATTGCCAGCCACCTGTTTTCCGTAATGGTAAGATTCCCTTTTCACCAGAATGCAGTGTTCCGACGGTCATCGCTTGCACCTGATGGCTTTCCCACAGATCTACTGACCTTGGATGAAGCATCCATGCTGCTCGCGCATCCCGAATTAAAGCCGACGTCGGGTGTGTTGTAATGTGATTCAGGTACAACTCAAGCAATCTGGAAACCGTACGCATTCCGTCTAGCATCGTGGTTAGGATAGTTCGGGGATCATTCTTTCCTTTCGTCGGGCTAAGGCTCTAGTATTCAACTGTGTGTGGTACTGGCGTTCCCCTTGATTTTGGTACGATGTACAGGTGTGATCTCCCCTCAGTCAAGTTGTTCGTGTTCGACAGAGCTGCGTCGAGCGCCCCTATGCCATCTTCCACCCTAAACATTTGCAGAAACTCATCCCAAAAATTCTCCCAGTGGCGCATGTACTGATGCAGCTCTACATCTAAATACCATGCAGCTAGATGCAATCCTAGGGCATGGATAAATAGGTGAACTAGTTCATTTGGGTTTTTGTCACACCATTGCGTTTCCCATGTAAGAAAATATCGGCGTGGGTCTTCTGACCCAAGGAACGTTTGGATCCGTCTCCTAGCTGGAGCTCCAAATCGTAGGATCATCTTATCCCGACATTCCTCCCAATTGTGGAAGACCTCCCCATGCGTATCCCACCAGCACACAGGCGTTCTTCGCAGGGCTAGCTTAAGGGCCCCTAGCCTGCATCCCTTGGGAAATTCTGCTTCGAATGCGCGTAAAAACTCCTCAATGTTACGCAAGTCCCCAAAGTAGGGCAGGTCTCTTACCTCGGCGGAGATGCAGTGGAAGTTCCTTGTAACCCGAATACATCGTAGTGTCGAAACCTCATGCAACTGGCCCTGTCAATTCTTAGTTCCCCATCAGAGTCGGAAAAGCATTCACTATCCTTTTCCCAGTAGAGTACTCCTTCCGCCGTGGGGTTAATCCAATCTTCGTCCTGCGTAGTGAGCTTGTAGATGTGATCCACTTCCTCCGCATCCAGCGCTGGCTCTGTATACTGTGTGCCTTCTGCGGGATCCAACGGTACTATTACTCGTGTGCCGTTATTTTCAAACACCATGCTGCGCTTTTTGAGATTGATAACACCCCCATATCTATAGCCCAATCCAGTCCTAGGAGTGCAGGTTAGGGATCCGCATATTCCACGATTTCTATTAGCTCAAAGTCAGCTTGGACCTTTACTCCTGCGATATCTACCATGATTTTCAGTAGCCTTCCCAGAAGGATGATCTTCTGTTGATTTTTCATGCGCAGCTAGATGATGGACCATTACAATTTAGGTCCTCCCATTCGTTGCTATGTTTGCTTCGGTAACACATTCGCATCTGATCTGAGGTCCAAAATAACTTGATCCATCTCATAGTCACCAATCTGTGCAGTCAGCCGCATTTCTCTTCCGATGCGTCTTTTATACCTGTATAGTTTGTGTACATCCTTGGTCCCAGGGGTCAGATCGGACCGTGCTACGCATCTATTCATTAATGCCTGAAGGTTCTCTATAGCCTTTGGGTTACGTAGTAGCTTCAGACATGCCTGCAAAAAGGGCTCAACCCCCTTATCTGTCTTAGGGTGTGTCGGTACCTGTGTAATAGATACTACTTTTTTAACGAGGTCCTAGTCAGTTATGGCCATTGTCTCTTGTCCCTTATTTATGTTCGATCCTTCTTGATAGGTTATAGGATCCCTAGCAGTGTCTTCATTCGATCTTTGGGTGACCATCCCACTACGTGTTATGAATTTCACACTTAGGTCTATGTTCCTTAGCTCGGCTTTAACTCTTTGCACATTCTACGTGGGGATGGGCTGCTTTTCCTGCATTTTGGCTATTAAAATTGGGCAATCTTCAACCACATGGTCCAACTATCTACAATATTTGCAAGATTTCCTTGTAGGATTTGGGAAGTACCTTGCAAAGTGTCCTACTTCCCCACAGTTATAACAAATTAGCTGCCCGTGTCCTCATCCCATGCTTCCTCGCCGAACTCCCCTGCCCCTTGCTGGAGAGCCACCAAAGCTCATGGGGGATCTAGGTGATGTAGGGTCTGAATGTACCCTATACAAGTTCCCGCGATCTATCATCAGGTCATAAGTGTGACAGTTCTACTCATCGTGTCCTACTGATTGGAAAAACCTACACCACCGTTGCTTTAGTTTTGGGACATATGCACCTAGCTGAGGGAAATGGATCGTATCATGTAGCCCCGCTACATGGCAGTCATCACACCACAGTGCAGGTCTGCTCGAGCCTAGTCGTGATAGGATGGGTTCCCCATTCGCTCCTGGGCGGACCGGACTATGTCCCCCTGCTCGCATGTAATTTGCCAATAGAGGGCACTGATCCTCGTATGCCCAGATACCCAACATCGTATGCATCATAAATTTGCGCTGGCTCCTTTTCCTCGTTCCTTTCGCAGGTTCTGAATTTCCATGTGCATAGCTCTGAGCTACTCCTGAATTTACTGTACTCCTAACGAAGTATATTCTCTGGGCGCAACTTCTAGTTTCATAGCGACTTCCATAGCTTTTTCCTGCGACTCAAAGGTTTGGTGACTCATTGGCGTATGCAGGTGGGGAAACAACATAGCGATGAACCATTCTGTATGTTGTCTATCATCATACTCAAATCCTCCTTCCCTGATTGCTTTCTTCAGTCGCTGATCAGCCTCCCATACAAACTCAAATGCACCTTTCTTGAAGTCCTTCACTTCTACTACCAACTCAAAGTACGATTTTGGCTTTTGGAATTGTTGCTTCAGAGCGTCCTTAATATCTTGAATAGATGCACTCCCATTCTGAGAGAGGTATCGCATATACCAATCCAACGCTCTTTCTTCGAACGCCAGGGATAGTTGTGCCCTCTTCACTGTATCGTTTGTCACATTTTTTTTAGTCGATACGGAATCTGCAACAAACCAAAATCGGTCCATATCCTCATCCCTTACCCCCTTGAAGGTAGGTAGTTTCAGGTGTGTAGCCATATCGTTGTCTGGCGGAGGTGGTGGTATGGGCGAGTTCTTACCTTTGTGCGGCCTGGACAGTGGTGTAGCTGGAGGGCTTTGCACAGATGTCTCTTGCAGAAGGTTATAGGCAAATCTTTCCCCATCAAGGTTGGTTCGATAGTATTTACCACTGCGCGTCGTGCTCTTTTTTGGATCCGATGTCATTCAGTCGGTATGACTACACAGAATACTCTTCTCGCACAGTAATATCTTAATCAACAAAGGTAATGTCTTCAGAAACTTGCCTCGAAACCCTTTAAAGAATATTCGCTCAACCTCAAAGTAGGAGAAAAAATGATCAATGGAAAATTCTGTCACAAATCCTCCTAGCGTACTGTCCACCCAGTGATTCACCTTTCGAGTGATGGTATTATCAGTCCTCTCCAGCTGCTGGATCAGCTCTGGAGTCCACTGAGTGACTCATTCATCCTTCCAACACTTCTGGAATTCTACAAGCCTAGCCAGCCACTCCTGAAGCTCGATTGCAAATGTCACAAAGAAAATTTTGTACCTTTCTGTAAGAATGTACCTATTTTTCCACTTTTCCGCCGTTAACTTCGTGCTGCAATTCTATTTTACTGAAAATTCCTAAATCTTCTTTTCAAACCACTCCTTAATTTCCTTCCTTTCAGGCTTCCAATACTCTCTTTTCATTACCTGATCCCTTCCTCAAAATGCTTCGGGTCCCAGCAATGAAACCATTTGTTGGCTCGAGGGGTCCTGACCCAGGTTCAGAGTTCAAGGTTTGCGGAAAAATCCCTATACTACTGGCCCTTTCGGCAGTGACCTACTTGCGTAGGTCAAAGTCTCAACCAAAGTAGTATGGGTGGGTGCTAGAACCAAGTTTCCGAACCCTGAGAAAGGATAGGTAAGGCAATCAGAGCTGCGTCCTGCCTGGTGATGTCCAGATCTCCCCTTCCCGAGCAGGATCTATAGGTCTTTTTTCGCATCCACGTGCGCAAGGTCAACTATACTATGGTGCTCGATGATTATATACTTCTAAGATAGTAGCTCAGTATCGCATAAAATAGAACAAAATAGATCTAGAAGCAGTAAAAGCACTTACACTGAACTTTCGCAACTGAATATAGAATACGCATAATACAGCAATTACCAATGATTCACATAAACAGTACACATAGATTCAGTTCTCAAACAACCTTTCTTATTCATCCATTCATCAATTCCTTCTTACAATACCCGTCCCGACCTGTGCACACAGCAGTAGGGTCCGAACACAGCAGGACTCTAGATATCCACGCACACAGCCAGCAAGAGTCCTTTCCCCAAAAACCAAAACAAATCTACTAAACTACAATTCGCATCAATAGTTTTTCCTTATCTTTTTCCTTTACAATTCAAAATGTTCTTCTATTTATAAAAATCTATCCTAATCTTTCCTATGGTCCGCAAACCATGGTTTGTGGATTCTATGTCTACCCTTTGACCCATTACAATGCTTTCGGGGCTTTGACCCACCCCAAAACCCCTACGTTAGACTAAATATAATCCAAAATATACAAAATCAGATCTATTTCGTAGCTCGTAGGAGACCCTGTTCCAAAAATTAGTTAATTAATTCACAAATAATAACTCATTAATCAACTGAAAAATACAGCAGTTAACTACAGTGCATGTTAGTTCCAGTGGAGACCCAGTGGGGAGATAGGTGAAAGGGAAAGATGGACTATCTGTTGTGACTATAGTGATGCATTGATTGCACCACACAGAAATTGGAGTTTCCAATGAGTATTGCGTAGCCAATGCAAGGGTAATTCGAATTCATTCAGAGCTATTCTTCAGCAGGGATTGCGCAGTGGAGGTAGGCTAGCAGGAGGGAAGAGATCAGTGCATGGATTTGCAGATTTATTTTATGTTAGTGTGTGTCAATTGATTGTACTGAGAGCTTGATGTACTAAGCTTTGTATCATATTGTTACATGATCTACATGATACATAATATATGATAGTTGGGGTTCTCAGCTTCAGGCTTTCCCATTAAAGAATTGTGGTATGTGCGATTGTTTTTATTTATGCTTCACATGTGTTTGCAATTAATTTTCCGCAAAAGATTAACAGTGGAATGATTATGTATTTTGCAAGAAGTTAAATATTGTGAGATCAGGGGAATCTTGATGTATGCATGCTTAGTGTATACTAATTTCTAGAGATGGTTCACTTTGGGCTTTCCTTTTGGGTTTATTGGTGCCCTTAGGCGGAACCCTAACATTTTAATTGTGGAACTGTTGACCTACCTCCCTTGTATTTTCATTTTCTTCCATCAATACCTCGTTCCAATTATTATTAACTTGAGTTTTCTGTTTTTTTTTTTTAGGGTTTTCATAAGGAGGTTTTGCATTCCCTTTTTTCTATGAAACCTCTTGAAACCTCTCTTGATATTCCTGTGGCTTGGGAGAGTCTTTAAGGGTTTCCGGATCCAAAATTCCCATTTGATTCAACGGGATTTCTCTGAACAAATGCTTTTATTCATGAAATTTCCGACAATGAAAAGGAGTGCGCGCATAGTCCAGGGGTTATTGCCATACCTCGTCTTGATATTCTAGCTCAATGAATGCTGAGAGAGGCTCCATTATGTTCATGTATACAAAAATTCAAGCATATGAAGTGTATTTCCTTAGACGATTGGAGTCATCTACTTTATCAAATATACTAATGGAATTTCCAATTCCTTCTATCATTTCTGGATCCCAGAAATCGGCCGGTAGGGAAAACAACCTTACCCACACTAGGGTTGCCACAAATTTTTCTTGGTCTATATTGTAGCATTCTTCCCAATAACGCATTAAGAGACCAACGTTATAAAATAAATATGGACCATTTTCAAAAACCCTCTCCTTATCTTCCAGATTGGTGAATATCACTGTAAAAAAGCATCGAGCCCCCAGTTTCAAATCAATATGTTCTTTTGGCTTTCATTTTAGCTAGATACATTTGATAAGATCTCACTTTGAGGGCCAAATGCTAATGAATTTACAAATAAAGGCATGGTCCTTCATAAACTTGCGGTAGTTTTCCATTTTATTTCTTGCAATCACGAACTTGGTTTTTTTACTACACACAGGAGACATTGGCCCCTGATTCAGGCTTGCCATTGGGCCTGCATCACTAGGCTACCTTTGGATTCTTCATCATTGTTGATTTTCACCGAGGCCCCTCCCTTACTACACGATTCATCGGCTGCAACATTGTGGTAGGAGGGGATATCTCCCCTCCCAGGTAGATCGCTCATCCAACCTATGAGAATGTCTAACACTGCAGAGAAATTTCAGAAAAAAGTAAGGAAAAACCCTAACAAAGCTCATCATCTATCAGATACTATAATTTTTAATTTATTTAAATTTTAAAATTATCAGAATATATATTTATATATATAAATATATATTTAATTTATATAAATATTTATTCAATTTAAAAATAATAGAAATTATAAATATATAAATATATATATAATAGATAGCTCAATGTACAATCTTCTTCCTTAATTAAATCCAAAATAAGTTATATGGGCCAAAATGTTAAGTCCCACTAAATATCTGTTTGGTGAATAGGTATGTGATTTCATCTAAATTTCTAATATCAAAACTAAATCTGATGTGTAGTAAGTTATGTGAGCTAATGTACATTAATAAACGAAAGGACCTTGTCTAACTAGGTCATAAGTTTAAATTTGGTGAATTTTTTGAGGAAATTTTGTTGTGAGTGTTTAAATTTTTATTTAATGGAAAAAATAGATTCAACATTGTTAATAGTTTTGTGGCATTCAAAATTGTGAAGTTTGACAACTAGATTTTCAAAAGTTTCTATTATTTTTTCTCTAAATTAAATCTAAATTTCTATTATTTTTCAGATAAAATTGTAATATATATAGACTACTTTTTAACAAACAAGATAACATAATAATTATAAATTTTTAATATATAAGATATATCTAAACCATATTAAATTAACTCAATTTAATTAATATATATATATATATATAAAATTTTAAATATATAAATAAATTTTAAATTTTGAAAATTCTCCCTATTTGACATAATCGAATTTATTACCTTTTCAATATTTTTTAATCCAATAAAACTTATCAAAAATCATTTTTAATCCAATAAAAGTCATCAAAAATATATATGAAAAAATAAACCAAAAACATCAAACATATTTTTAACCCAATTTACCCTAAAATGTATTAAAAAACCAAAAGTATATAACGAGTATGGTTTGTATTGCAATTCAGTCCATATTTGTACAAGGGGTTAAGGGACTTGAGAAAATTCACTTTTGCAAATTCGCTTCCCTCTGCATTGGGGACTGGGGCTGCTGGACATCCGCACTTTCTCCCAAGCACTTTTAATGAAATCTTTCTGGAGGGCGTTAACAGGATCTGGTCCTCACTCATCCGATCTAAGTATCTCAATGGCTTCTTGCTCTAGCAAATTTTCAGGCTTGCATATTTTCCCCCAGCTCCGATGTGGTTCCTTCATCTGGTTGGGCTTCAGATGGTTGGTGTCTCTTCTCTCAGACAGGCTCTCATTTGAGTTTGGTAACTAGCAGAAAATCCTCTTTGGCTACAATCGTATAAGGGGTTTCAAATTGGGTTCTTTATTGGATGATGATCACCTTCTACATACTTTTGTTCAGAAATACATTTTTTTGTTTTCTCAAGTCATATCTCACTAGTAGCAAGGCTGCCATGTATGGAAATCAGTTTCTCAAATGGGTTTTGTCAGTCTGGAAAGGGGCAGCTATTCTGGTGGCCGACTCATACAATTTCATCATGGCTCAGCGGTATATTAACCTGGACATGTCTCCCTTTTTACTATTTTGGAAGCGGACTATCCCTTACAAAATAATTTTATTCAGTTGGCTTGTATGGAAAAAACAAAATTTTAACTTGGATAATCTGATTAAGTTGTTGGGTTTCTTGGGGCCTGGTCGTCGCGTTTTTTATTGGATTGATTTCTACTCAGTGGCACACTATTTCTTCACCTGTCTGGAAGTTCATGAACTCTGGTATTTCTTCTCCGTTTATCAATTGTGCATGAGGGCCTCAATATTTTACAGTTCTTTGAATCATGGGAGAAAGCACCTTAGAAATTTCGCATCTTGCCTTTCCTTTTCTTCTGAGAAGTTTGGCTTGCCAGGAATCACTGCATTTTTTATGGGAGCCTCTTTGTACACTCTCAGAATCACGATATTATTATGATCTAGATTGTTGGATTCCCCTTCACCTCCATTCCTTTTTGGGACTTATCACATCGCCTCCAACCTTTTCCATTTCCAGTGGCTCTGTTTGCTGGATATTTTGATGAGGCTGAACAAGAAAAGATGACTTCTATGGATGTGGAACCTGAATTAAAATTGATCATAAAAAATAGTATCACATCTTTTGGAAGGGTGGCCCTGGTACAAACACTAAGACTGAATTTCTAGCTCTTTTGAATGCATTGTTGATTGTTTACATGAAGGATGGCCCTAGTACAAACACTAAGAATGAACTGCTAGCTCTTTGGAATGCTTTGTGGATTGTTTACAATCCCTTCATGTGTACAGGAGGAAAAATTTGTCAATACAGTCAGACTCAATTTCACCCTCCTGGTCTCCTGAATTGGACCTATTCCATCAAATACCTACTATTGAGACTACTCGTTCCTCTCATCCATCATATTTCCCGGGAGGTGAAGACTCAGCTAACTGTATTTCAAAGTTGGGCTTGGCTGAACCTTTCGGTTTGAAGAGAAATCCTTTCAACTTCTTTAACATTGCTTCCTTAGTTTTCTCAGGCCTACTCTTTGTTTTCGGTTCTTGCCTTTGTATATATTTTTCTTTATGCTTTCACTCTAGTTTTTTTATTTTTCTTCTGGCTGCATATTTTTTTTGTAAGCTTAGTAGGTCCTCTCTATTTTCTATTTATAAGTAAAAAAATTAGGTTTTGAAAATATAAAAATTAAGTTTCAATTTTCCTGTAGGAAACTCGGTTTGTTGGTCGTCTAAGTGCATTGAACATCATCCAAAACATATATATCCTTAGTCTACTTCGTATTTTCCTTAAGTAACTAGCACAATCACATTTACCAATGTGGTTGATATATGCCAATAGGCCTATATCCACCACCCACCACATGTATTTTACCAAAATAATCATTATATATTTATCAATATAATTACCAATATATTTTATATATCTTCTTAAAATATATTAATAATATTAAGTATATGCATACTATATATTAGACTAATATATATATATATATATATATATATATATATATTATTTGATAATAAAATATTATTAAATTTTTTCAATACATTAATAGTTATAATTCAAACTATATTAAAATTAAAATATAACTTAATAATAGTATTTTATTACTATTTATAATAAGTATATATATCTTACCAATATCCCAAGAGATTATTAATATTATAAGCCAAAATAACTAATAAAACCGAGGAATTGGTGAATCCAAGGGGAAAATATTAAAAACCTAAGAGATCAAGAAGCCCAAGGGATCCATATTAAAAAGATAAGAGGTTAATAAAGGCTAAGAATTTATATTTTAAATACAAATGAATGATAAACTCACATGATCAATAAGGATAAGAGATCAATATTAAAAACATAAGATATTAATACGTCTTAAGAATAAAGATTTCAAAATAAAAAACATGAGAAATTAATAAACCCTAATAATAATTGATATTTTAAATTCAAGATATAAATAAACCCAACAGATTATTAATATTAAAAACAAAAGAGATTAATAAACCCTAAGAATTAATATTTTAAACATAAAAAATAAAAAATTAATATACCATAATCTAATCAATATTTTAAACTTAGGAGATTAATAAACCCATGGGTTTATTAATATTATAAACCAAAAAAATTAATAAACACAAGGGTTTAATATTATAAGCTTAAGGAATTGGTGAACACAAGAGATAAATATTAATATTATAAACCAAGAAATTAATAAACCTTAAGAATTAATATTCTAAACTCAAGATTAATAAAGCATAAAAATTAATACTTTAAACTCAAGAGATTAATAAACCAAAGGAGTTATTACCAAGGGTTTAATATTACAAACCAAAGGAATTGGTGAACCCAAGGGATAAATATTAAAGACCTAAGAGATAAATAAGGCCAAGGTATCAATATTAAGAACACAAGAGATTAATAAACCCAAAAAATTAATATTTTAAACACAAAAACCTAAAAAATTAGTAAACTCTAAGGATTAATATTGGTAACTCAAGAGATTTTAAAACCAAAGGGATTATTAATATTATAAACCAAAATAACTAATAAACCCAAGGGTTTTATATTTCAAACCCAAGGAATTAGTGAACCCAAGGGATAAATATTAAAAACCTAAAGGATCAATAAGTGGAAGGGATCAATATTGAAAACAAAAGAGATTAACAAAGCCTACAAATTAATATCTTAAACACAAAGGATTCAATAAGTGGAAGGGATCAATATTAAAAACAAAAGAGATTAACAAACCCTACAAATTAGTATCTTAAACAGAAAGAATTGATAAAGTCATATGATTATTAATATTATAAACCCAAGGGAATAATATTGAATCTAAGAGATTAATATTATAAACCTTATAAAAACCTTTAGATAAATACTATAAACCATAAACTAAACATGGTTGAGCATGCTTGATTCAAACATTGGGACAATTGTTGTCACAATGTGACATTGGACGAAGAATTATGATAGTTGGCCATGGTTTATTTGCATATTGAGACAATCTTTGTCACAATGTGACATTCGACCATGGAAGACCTTGACCAAATATGAATAACGATGATTAATAATGGTCTCCCATGGTTGGTTTTCCTATTCACATAATGTTTTTCATAATATGACATTGGACCATGAATTAATATTAAAGTGTATGACTAATATTTAATGCCTAAAATTACCAACCCAAATATTTTGAAAACTCAAAGATTATTAAACCCTAAGAATCAATATTTTAAACTGGAGAGCTTAAGAATTTAACAAACCCTAGTAATTAATAATTTAACTGAAGAGGTTAAGAAACCAAAGGGATTATAAATATTATAAACAAAAAAAACTAATAAATCCAAGGGTTTAATATTATAAACTAAAGGAATTGGTGAACCCAAGTGATAAATATTAAAAACTTAAGGGATCAATAAGGCCAAGGTTTTAATATTAAAAACAAAAGAGATTAATAAACCGTAAGAATTAATATTTTAAACACAAAAAACTAAAAAATTAATATACCATAATCTAATCAATATCTTAAACTCAAGAGATTAATAAACCAAAAGAATTATTAATATTATAAACCAATAGAACTAATAAACCAAAGGGTTTAATATTATAAACTAAAGGAATTGGTGAACCCAAGGGATAAATATTAAAAACCTAAGGGATCAATAAGGCCTAAGGGTTTAATATTAAAAACAAAAGAGATTAATAAACCCTAAGAATTAATATTTTAAACATAAAACCTAAAAAATTAATATACCATAATCTAATCAAAATTTTAAACTCAAGAGATTAATAAACCCAAGGGATTATTAATATTATAAACCAAAACAACTAATAAACACAAGGGTCTAATATTATAAGCTAAAGGAATTGGTGAACCCAAGGGATAAATATTAATATTATAAACCAACAAATTAATAAACCCTAAGAATTAATATTTTAAACACAAGAGATTAATAAAGCATAAGAATTAATATTTTAAACTCAAGAGATTAATAAACCCAAGGAGTTATTAATATTATAAACCAAAAGAAATAATAAAACCAAGGGTTTAATATTACAAACCTAAGGAATTAGTGAACCCAGGGGATAAATATTAAAAACCTGAGGGATAAATAAGGCCAAGGTATCAATATTAAGAACACAAGAGATTAATAACCCCTAAGAAGTAATATTTTAAACACAAAAACCTAAAAAATTAATAAACTCTAAGGATTAATATTTTTAACTCAAGAGATTTTAAAATCAAAGTGATTATTGATATTATAAACCAAAATAACTAATAAACCCAAGGGTTTTATATTTCAAACCCAAGGATTGATGAACCCAAGGGTTAAATAATAAAAATCTAAGGGATCAATAAGTGGAAGGGATCAATATTAAAAATAAAAGAGGTTAACAAAGCCTACAAATTAATATCTTAAAGAGAAAAGATTGATAAAATCACATGATTATTAATATTATAAACCCATGGGAATAATATTAAAGCTAAGAGACTAATATTATAAACCTCAAGTATATAAAAACCTTTAGATAAATAATATAAACCATAAAATAAACATGATTGAGCATGCTTGATTTAAACATTGAGACAATTTTTGTCACAATGCGACGTTGGACGAAGAATGACGATGGTCGACCGTGGTTGATTTTCATATTAAGACAATCGTTGTCACAATGTGATATTTGAACATGGAAGACCTTAACCAAATACGAATAACGATGATTAACAATGGTCTCCCATGGTAGGCTTTCATATTCACATAATATTTTTCATAATATGACATTTCACCATGCATTAATATTAAAGTGTATGACTAATATTTAACGCCTAATATTACCAACCCAAATATTTAGAAAACTCAAAGATTATTAAATCCTAAGAATTAATATTTTAAACTCAAAAGCCTAAGAAATTAATAAACCCTAATAATTAATAATTTTAAATCAAGATGTTAATAAACCAAAAAAACTAATAGACCAAAGGGTTTAATATTATAAGCTAAAGGAATTGGTGAACCCAACGGATAAATATTAATATTATAAACCAAGAAATTAATAAACCCTAAGAATACATATTTTAAACTCAAGAGATTAATAAAGCATAAGAATTAATATTTTAAACTCAAGAGATTAATAAACACAAGGAGTTATAAATATTATAAACCAAAAGAACTAATAAAACCAAGGGTTTAATATTACAAACCAAAGGAATTGGTGAAACCAAGGGATAAATATTAAATATCTAAGGGATAGATAAGGACAAGGGATTAATATTAATGACACAAGAGATTAATAAACCCTAAGAATTAATATTTTTAACTCAAGGGATTTTAAAACCAAAGGGATTATTAATTTTATAGACCAAAATAACTAATAAACCCAAGGGTTTTATATTTCAAACACAAGGGATTGGTGAACTCAAGGGATAAATATTAATAACTTCAGGGATCAATAAGGTGGAGGGATCAATATTAAAAACAAAAGAAATTAACAAAGTCTACAAATTTATATCTTAAACGGAAAGGATTGATAAACTCACATGATTATTAATATTATAAACTCAAGGGAATAATTTTAAAGCTAAGAAATTAATATTATAAACCTCAAGTATATAAAAGCCTTTAGATAAATACTATAAACCGTAAAATAAACATGGTTGAGCATGCTTGATTTAAACATTGAGACAATTTTTGTCACAATGCGACGTTGGACGAAGAATGATGATCGTTGGCCATGGTTGATTTTCATATTGAGACAATGTTTGTCACAATGTGACATTCGACCATAGAAGACCTTGATCAAATACGACTAATGTTGATTAACAATGGTCTTCGATGGTTGGTTTACATATTCACACAATGTTTTTCATAATATGACATTGGACCATGCATTAATATTAAAGTGTACGACTAATATTTAATGCCTAATATTACCCACCCAGAGATTTAGAAAACTCAAAGGTTAATGAACCCTAAGACTTAATATTTTAAAACTCAAAAGCCTAAGAAATTAATAAACTCTAATAATTAATAATTTAAACTCAAGATATTAATAAACTAAAGGGATTATAAATATTATAAACAAGAAAAACTAATAAACCCAAGGGTTTAATATTATAAACTAAAGGAATTGGTGAACCCAAGGGATAAATATTAAAATCCTAAGGCATCAATAAGGCCAAGGGTTTAATATTAAAAACACAAGAGATTAATAAACCCTAAGAACTAATATTTTAAACACAAAAACCTAAAAAATTAATATACCATAATCTAATCAATATTTTAAATTGAAGAGATTAATAAACACAAGGAATTATTAATATTATAAACCAAAAGAACTAATAAACCAAAAGGTTTAACATTATAAACTAAAGGAATTGGTGAACCCAAGGGATAGATATTAAAAACCTAAGGGATCAATAAGGCCAAGGGTTTAATATTAAAAACACAAGAGATTAATAAAACCGAAGAATTAATATTTTAAACATAAAAACCTAAAAAATTAATATACCATAATCTAATCAATATTTTAAACTAAAGAGATTAATAAACCAAATGGATTATTAATATTATAAGCCAAAAAAACTAATAAACCTAAGGGTTTAATATTATAAACTAAAGGAATTGGTGAACCCAAGGGATAAATATTAAAAACCTAAGGGATCAATAAGACAAGGGTTTAATATTCAAAACACAAGAATTTAATAAACCCTAAGAATTAATATTTTAAACACAAAAACCTAAGAAATTAATATACCATAATCTAATCAATATTTTAAAATGAAAAGATTAATAAACCGAAGGGATTGTTAATATTATAAACCAAAAGAACTAATAAACAAAATGGTTTTCTATGATAGATTATGGCTCCACATTTTGGCAATGGTAGACCACATTCAATCATATTATCAACCAAAAGGACTAAAATTATAAATCCTTGGGATGAGTATTATAAACTCAATATATTAATAATCCCAATGGTTTATTAAACCCTAACGTTATAAACCTAATGGAATAATATTAAACCTTAGGGTTAGTATTATAAACCAAAGTATTATGAACATTAGGGTTAATATTATAAACCAAAGTATTATAAACCATAAGATTAATATTATAAACACAATGGGTTAACATTATAAATCCTTGGGTCTAATGTTATAAATCCAAAATATTAACAAACCCAAGGGTTTATTAAACCCTAACATTATAAACCCAAGGGAATAATATTAAACCCTAGGGTTAGTATTATAAATTGTGGGATTTGAATATTATAAACCCACAGGATTAATATTATAAATCCTTGATATTAATATTATAAACCCAAAATATTAATTAACCCAAGGGTTTATTTATATTAGAAACCCAAGGGATTAATAAACCATTAGGATTATAATATTATAAATCTAAGAAATTGATATTATAAACCAAGTGGATCAATAAACATAAACGATTATCAAATATTATAAACTCAAATAATTAATAAACAGAAGGGATTAATATTAGAAACCAAACGGATGAAAACAACACAAGGGATATGTGGGATACATATTATAAATGCTTGAGATTAATATTATAAACTCAAAATATTAATACACCCAAGAGTTTATTAAACCCTAACATTATAAACATAATGGAATATTATTAACCCTTGTATTAGTATTATAAAGAAAACTATTAAAAATCCTAGGGTTAATATTATAAACCCAAGGGATTTACATTATAAATCCTTTGGATTAATAGTATAAACCCAAAATATTAATAACCCCAGGGTTTATTAAACCCTAGCATTACAAACCCAACGGAATAATTTTAAACCTTAGGGTTAGTATTATAAAGAATAGCCATGATTAAATATGGTTAAGTAATGTTGTGAATTCCGACAATGAGTAAGAATGATTAACTATGTTGGAAAGGTTTGACCATATATGACCATGGTTGAGTTTTTTTTACCATGTTTTATTAGAATGATTACAATGGTTGATCAAGGATGACCATAGCTTACTATGGTTGACCAAGGATGACCATAGGTTACTATGGTTGAGCAAGGCTGACAATAGACTATTATGGTTGACCATGTTTGACCATAGGCTACTATGGTTGAATACAGCTAACTATGGTTGTGTATATTCGAGCATGAGTGACAATGATTAACTATGATGGCAATGTTTGACCATGTATGGACATGGTTGAGTTTGTTTTACATGTTTGATTAGAACGATTACAATGCAAATCTTAATATTATTATTTATCACTACTAATCTTAATATTATTTATATTAATAGTGTAAATTTTAATATCAATAAAGTTATTTATCACTAATGTTAATATTATTTATATTAATAGCGCTAATTTTGGTATCGATAGTAATATCATTCATAATATTAATCATCATATTTTTAGAGTGAATATAATTAAAAAAAGAATATTAATAAAAAAAATATTTATTATTATAAAGAAAATATTATTAATATTATTTATCAATATTAATGTTAATAGAAGTTATATTAACAATGTAATTAATCATATTAATATTATTAATGAAATGTTATTAATATTATTGTTATAATTTAAATGTTATAAATAATTTTAATAAACCTTAATCATGTTTGAAACTTATTGTTATTAATACAATTATGAACATTAATTTTAAATAAATATCGTGAATATTGTATTAATGATGTTGTTAATAATATTGTTATTATTATTAATAATGTTACTAATAATATTGTTTTTAATAATAATTAAAATGGCATTTTCATTATTAATATAGTTTTTAGTATAAATCATAATCATCATTATTTAAATACTAAGTATTAATATTATTTATAGTGTATATTAAAATGTTAATTTTATTAATGTCATTTTTATTATTGTAGGGTTTTTAATATTGAGTTTATAATATTGGGGTTCTAAATTAGAAAACTTAATATGATAAAAATATGAAAATTAAAATTTAGAAAAACTTAATATTATAAAGTATAAATATATAAAATCATCAAATAATTTAAAATTAAAATAATTAAAAAAATAAAACATAGTTGGTCAATATATACTTTTACCCTAATACACTAAGTATATTAATAATATTAATAAATAATTGATCACTATTAATACATTATCAATATTAATAATATTAATAAATAATTAATCAATATTAATAAAAATAACACTATTAATTAATATTATTAATATTAACCTCAATATTAATTAATATTAATATTGATTAATTATTTATTAATATTAATCAATTAAAAATATTAATATTAATATTAAAATATTAATTATTAATGTTATCAATATTACTATTACTATTTTATTATAAAATTAAAGAAATTATAAAACTAATTTATGGTTTAAAAACTATGAAAAACTAATATATTTTTTTTTTCCACAGAAAAAAAATCGAACTTTCTATTATAAATAGATAGTCTCAAAACATATGCAGACCATTTCAAAACAGAGCCATTCCCTTCTTGCAAAGGGGGATGGTGGGGATGGTGACACAGCTGCTTTACAAGACCTGTGGTGAAGCAAAGCAACCAGTAAAAAGAAAAAAATCTAAAGAAACCAATGCATCTCCTTTAGCTCATCATCTCCCGGATATGAAACCGAAATAGAGGTGAGAATAGAAGGATATAGATGCAAAGGAAATGCCCAAAGCTTCCTTTGTTCGAAAAGAAGGACTTGAAGTAGAAACTATCCCAATCCCCAATCAATAGTTTATATTAAAAAATCGAGCCCAGAACCTCCTTACATAAGGAAAACAGTTATGAGCTCATATAAAGTAGCAGTTTAGAGTTTATAAGAGAAAATATGTACATAAAATAAAAAAACAGCAGAGATTTAAATAAAATTCGGCTGTTCCCTAGCATGAACAGCCCCATTCACCAGCTCAGTTACTGTCCTGGACCCCAAATCTTGCTGAGCACCTTCTTTAGATAATCAATCTGCTTCCTAGTTCCTTTCCCTGTAAATGTGACAAACAGATATCTCAGTGAAGAAACATTTAAGACGACGGATCTCCTTAAGCAAAGGTAACAAAATATAATTTCTGCACTGCTGGGTCCCATTAAACCAATTCACAACATTCCTAGAATCACCAAAAATTTGAATTTTCCTCAAATGATTTGAAATCAACCAGCAAAGAAGAAAATGGAGGGCTTTAAGCTCAACAAAGTTATTTGACCCTTGCCCAAGGCCCACCGAAGCACGAAGAGAGTTATCATGAGATAGGTGAATAATTAAACCAGCACCACATGAACCATTTAACTCAGAGGCCCCATCAAAGAAGGCCCACAGAATTGAGTTGTTGATGACTTCAGGCTGAATGTTTCGTGGGGGGCCTGGTCCTGAAGAAGAAGGAATGTTGTCATAGATGGCAGCTCCTTCTGTAGCCAATCTGACAATAGGAAAGGACTGCTCATTAAAAATAGCCCTGTTACGAGCAATCCATGTTCCCCATGCTATGAGAAGAGGGATAGATCTGTCTTTATCATTTGGGGCATCCTGCCACCACGGGTTCCAAGCCTGAAGAAGATCATCACCACGCCAACTGGAAGGAATATTAATCAATCTTAAAGTTTCTACCCAGAGGCTGGAATTAAAAGGACAAAGAAGGAAGAGATGGATAGCAGTTTCTTCTGCTGACTTGCAGAGGGAACACCAGCTCGGACCCGATTTTCCCCTCTTTTGGAGGAAGTCCCACGTTGGCACTTTATTCTGGAGGATAAACCAAAAGAAAAGTCTAGTCTTGGCTGGAAATTTCAGCTTCTAGATTGGTTTATACCACCATCTCGGGGCTCCCCTCCCCTCTTGGGACATCAACCATTTATAACTCGATTTTGGAGAGTAAAAACCTATCTGTGCATGAACCCAACGCAATTCATCACTTAAATACGAAATCCGAACAAAAGAAAAGAGTAAGGTTGAAACATAACGGTTCCATTCTTCCAATCACCTGTCATCCAAATGCAGATACGTACCTGAGAGCCAGCCTTGTTTCACAAGGGAGGTTGATCTAGGATTAGCTACCTAGTTCAAAGTATAAAAGCATCTTTCATTGAGAAAGGATACCAAAGCCGGAGAAAGGGAGAAACTATCAGAAAAACAAACCCATGGATCGCAACCTAGTCGAACTTGAGTACCATCTCCAACATTCCAGGCCAATCCTTGTTCAATAGTCTGAACCGATGCCACGAAAGCTTTCCAAACAACAGAGGAATTTTTTGAGGACTTGACTGACGAATGAATCTAATCCAGAACAGAAAGTTGGTTGATATATTTCCTTTTGATGACCGACACCCAAAGAGAGTCTGTTGAAATCAAACGCCAAGCAAGCTTTGCTGCAAGGGATTTTGCAAAAGACGACAGATTTTTAATCCCCCAACCTCCCCATTCCCTGGGTTTAGTGATTTTGTGCCAAGAAATCCATGGGGTGACATGTTCCAGTTTTGACCCTGCCCAAGGGAATTTACTGCACAGTTTATCAATTAAGGACAAGATGCCTTTCGGAACCCAAGAGAGGCTGGCCCAATAAACCGGAATGGCCATCAGCACTGACTTAATTAGGACTAGTCAACCTGCCCTCGAGAGCCACCTGAAACTCCAATGATTAAGCCTTTTTTCAATTTTTGCAAGAAGCCACTTCCAGTCACGGATTATATAGTTGTCAAGTTTGAGATAAAAGCCTAGGTATTTAAAGTTATCCTGCATGGTTTTAACTTCAAAATTCAAAAGGCTTCTAACTCTTCCAATTTCTTCAATAGAAAGACCAGAGGGAGTGAGAGTCGACTTTCGTTCATTAATTTGGAGACCTGTTGCTTTAAGAAAGAGTTCCAACAGATTTTTTAATACACGACAGTCCTCCATACTCCCATTGACAAACAGAAAAATTTCATCCACGAAAAGGAGATGGGTAATCCAGAGATTTTGCGCCACTTCAATGCCTTTGAGGTTTCCCAGCCTTTTAGCTTTATGTATCATTAGACATAACCATTCCGCTGCTAGGAGGAAAAAAAATGGAGATAAAGGACAACCCTGCCTGAGACCACGTTTCGGGGTAAAAAATGAGGTTGCAGCACCATTAATCAACAAGGAAATAGTAGAAGAGGATACACAGCTCATGATCTATCTGACAAATTCAAATCGAAAGCCAAGGTGAGTGAGTAAAAGGCGCAGATACATGTAGCTGAATCTATCATAAGCTTTGGACAAATCAATTTTAATTATAACCCCTTTCCTTCCACTTCACTTCAGACTGTGGAGGGTTTCTTGAGCTACTCCTACAGCTTCATAGATTTGTCGACCATTCAAGAACCCAAATTGTTCCAGGGAGATGTGACTGGAAAGGAAAGGCTTAATCCTAGAGGCTATGACTTTCACAATTATTTTGTATACACAAGTGCAGAGAGAAATGGGCCGAAAGTCAGAAAAGGAGTTAGGATGATCAGATTTTGGGATCAAGGTGAGGAAAGTGGAGTTAAAATGGGGGGAAATGGTTCCCGAGACTCTGGATTCTTCTATTATAGCTACCAAGTCATCACCTAGAACATCAAAAAAGTGTTGGAAGAATTCAACAGTCCATCCATCCGGACCTGGACTTTTGTCCCTTTGCATTCCTTTGATAATGTCCTCAACTTCTTGTTTCACAACAGGAGCCATGATAGCCTCATTGCCTTCTTCATCAATGAAACTAGGAAAGAACTAGGCAACTCTGATAACTTCTGCTATGGAAGCTTCAGCCTGGGCTTTAAAAAGGTCTTTAAATAAATGAATACCTAAGGAAGCTAGATCCTCAAAAGAAGAATCTTGTTCACCATTTTCCTTAGGAATTTCCCAAATTGTGTTTGCCTGCTTCCGACCTTTTGCATAATTTTGAAATAATTTAGTATTCTCGTCTCCTTCTTGAAGCCAGATCACTCTGCTTTTCAGACGCCAACTCTCTTCCCTGAGCAGAAGAATGCTTCTCCTGGTGGCCTCCAGCTCCTTAATTCTTGTCCTCGATTCAACATAAGCATATCCTCCCCTTTCAGGGTCTTCCAACAGTGCAAGTTTTGTATTGACCTTCTTAAGCTCATCTTCTTCTTTCACCTTTTTTTGGGTAGCCCATGCTTTGGAGGATGCTTTCATTTTCTTCAGATTGTTCATAAGAAAGGCACTCCTTGATATTTCAGGGCTAAAGGAATCTTTCTCCCAAGTTGCTGAAAAGAGTTCATTGTACGAGTCATCCTTGAGCCAGGATGAATTAAATCTAAAGGGGATTCCTGGTTTTTTCCCATCACCTTTAATTTCTAGGAGAATAGGAAAGTGGTCCGAGACACCTCCTTCACCTACCCAATGCCAATAGTTCATAATTTTTTCCACCAAAACTTTGCTTAACAAAAAATGATCAATCTTCTTACCCACCCAGTCCTGCCCAATTCTTCTGTTTCTCCATGTAGGTTGCAACTTCAGGAGGGGAATATCCACCAGATGGGATAGGGCCAAATGGTTCCTGAAGAAGTCAATTAAAGGGTCAGCTCTGGCCAAGGCACCCTAAGACTCCTCTTCCCCCAAATAAAAGTTCAAGTCTCCACCAATGATTAAGTTAGGATGAGCAAGCCAGGAAGAGCTGAAGATAGAGGTTCAAAAAATCTCTCTGTCCACACAAGGCCCATAGATATTTAAGGAGAGAAAGGTAAGACTGAGCTCACTAGAGAAAAGCTCCAAGGCCAGAACATTCGTAGAACCCCAGGAAGAAACATATTTAAGCTTCTTAGGATTAACACCAGTAACCACACCCCCGGATCTCCCTATGGCATCGAGGGTGAAAAAGGACCAGTCAGGCATAAGTTTGGAAATAGAACAGATTACCTCATCCCCTTTCCCCAGAGTTTCCTAAAGCAAAACAATATCCGGATTTTGAGAACACACAAGTTCTTTCAAGGCTAGCTTTTTTGGTTGGCTAGCTAAGCCTCTGCAATTAAAAGAAAGGAAAATCATGGCACACGTTCTGGGGGTGGTATCTCTGCTCTAAGCACCCCAGTAATAGACATATGTTTTCCATCAGCAATATCCACAACATCTTTTGATTGAGCTTTAGAAAGGTTGGATTTTCTGCCTCTCAATTTCCTAGCCCCTATCACTATAGGATTCGGAGCGAGACCACCTACTGCCAGGCCAGACCCAACCCTGTTTTCTTGAGTTCTAAGGTTATAAGGAAGAGGGTCAAAATAAAAGGCCTGAGGACAAGGGACTAGGGAAAGACCAATAGCTTGAGAGGAAGAACAAATAGGAGGGTCGGGAATAGACAGGATAACACTATCATAGGACGACAGAGAAATATTTAGTGCCGATAAATCATTTAAAATTTTCCTAGAGGGACCAGGCTCAGCAAAATCAGATAAAGGGAAATAAGCAGTGGAATGAATCGAGAGAGGAACAGAGGAAGACATACCCGCCTGAGACGCCCCAACTAGTTCAGCAACTTGTAGGGGAACCAGGGAGTCTGCTAGATCCTCAGGAGGGAAGGAGGAAGGGGCTGCTGCTACCTCCTAGTTCTGTTCCGCATTCACCACAGGGGGAGGAGGAACCTCCTGCACCATAGGACTAGGCTCTGCTACCTTGGGAGGCTCGTCCAAATCTAAGAAAATAACCTTCTCCTTCTTGTACTGCTTTTTCTGTCTGCGCCTATGACGATGACTGAGCGGACACTCCTTCGCCAAATGAATCATCTTATGACATCTGTTGCACAGAAAGGGAAGGTGCTCATAGCTAAGGGTCTGCAAAAACTCCAAATCCTGGTAATAGAGCGTCATTGCATCCGCAAGACCTTCCCTAGGATTCAAACTCACCAGGATACAGACCACACTCCTATCCCTGGTTTGAATGTATGACTTATCAGCTTCTAAAAAGGTTCCTAGAGTGTTGCCTATTGATACAAAAATAGAGTCTGTCCAGAACTGCAGAGGAAGTCTAGGGAGCTTGACCCATACCGGACATTCTTCCATTCTTTCCTTTTGAGCATCAAACAGGGGGATCCATATTCTGAAGAGAATGGGTCTCTTCCCAAAAAACCAGTTCCTTTCGAGAACCCAATCTACTTGTTCTTTCCTTTCAAATGTGATACTGAACCAGCCTCTTACAAGGATTGAAATATCTACAGGCATACCTGGTGATTCTTTCCACAGTGTTTGAGCCCAATCAGTAATATAATCAGTCGAGTACTTCCGACCCCTTACTCTTCCAACAATCATAGTCTCAGATAGTTCCATGGATTTTTCAATGCCAATGTCCACACCTAGCAGACATTTTGGATGAACTTCTTTCGTCTTAATGGATTTGGATTTCTTCCGCGTCTCTCCCACAGCTTTCTTGAAACCCACCTCTTCTACCACCGGGTTGATTTTAGGAACATCAGCCCCTATAGACTCGAGAAAGATCTGCCTGAGGTCCTCAAGGGATTTGGGAGGCACAACTTCCTTTCTTAGGCCCGGCTGGGCACAGGCCCCAGATGCAACTTCGAACTGAGGGGCATGCTCCTGATTTTCAAAGATCGATGATTCTGGAGGAATATTGACCGCCTCGTTCGAGGAGACCCTTGACTGATCCTAGGGGGATAGAACCCCATCCCTCACAGGATAAGCCAACCCACCTTCATTCTGCACAACAGGTGCTAGACCCTCAGCCGCCCGTGGAGGGACAGCCTTCGAAAGCACATTCTCCACCCCAGGTAAACACAACCCCACTGAAACCTCCTGAGGACGTCTGCCCAAAAGAGAAAGACCCACAGGGTTTTTGACCCTAGGTAGATGAGGGCCCGAAAAAAACAGAAAACCACTACAACCCACAATGTCTTCTAATCCTCCTGTAGAAACAAAGGGAGCATAGTTACCTTAAGGCGTCGACAAAGGCAAAGACCTATTTGGGGTGATCGTCACTTTGAAGATTTCTTCGGAAGTCTAAGGACGCCCACTGCGTGGGTACTGAGGACCGAGGAGATGATGCTCACTACTAGAACCGACAAGGGTTTCACCTAACAAACCAACCCCTTGTGACAAACCTCCCAAAGCTGCCTCAGCTGCGAGGTCATGAGAAACCGGGTTGGGAAAAAGGTGCTCAAGGTTTTTCTCCAAGATTTCAAGTCCCCAACAAGTAAGAAGGTCTTCAGGAGAGGGTTCTAGCTCCACCAAGACACTATCAAAACCCATTGTAACCACCGACTAACCCTCTTAAGGAAACACCAGAGAGGCGTAAAACCCGCTTAGCCACAGAAACTCCTAAACTCCGTTGAGGGTAACAGAAAATGCATAAAGGGGAAAGATCCATACTGATAGCTGTATAATTAATCACCGTACGTCTGGCAGCTGACCGCGAGCCTGGAGTGAGGGACGAGGAAGATCGTTGGCAAATTCTATAGAAACCACAGATGAACCCCTGTCACATCCATCCTGAACACTATTCCAGATGAAAAAAAAAAAAAAAAAACTAATATTATTATAAACTAATAAACTTATTATTAATATTATAAAACTCTTAATAAAACATTATATTATTTAAAGAAAAGATTATGTTTACTACATTAATCAAAACTTAATAATAAAAATAATAGACTAAATCCAATAAAGAAACTAAATACCTAAATACAAATTTAATGATAAAATTTATCTTATTATATTAAAACTTAATAACGAAAAAAAACTAACTACATACCAAAATATTAAAAAAATACTATAATAGTTACATTAAAATGTAAATGGAGAAGGCTGCAATAATTCAAAGGTTAGCCTCTAAACCATGTTTTACTGGACATGCCAATATTTAAATTTTCAATGTATTTTTAATTTCACTCTTTAATATAAAATGTTTAATATAAATAAAACCTCCCACAATTGTTTTAACTTGTAACACATACCTTAAGAGGAACACAACCAGGGTTCAATATATTTTTAATTTCAATGCTTAATATAAATAAAACCTCCCTAAAAGTTAAATTTAAATCAAGAGCGGTACAACAGCTCTGACCATCATAAAAGTAATGCATATTTTAGGTTATGGGACACGTTTTAGTTAACAACAGCCAAGTGTCAATGTATTTTTATTTTTAATTTTATATTTATCTTTATTTTTCTCTAATCCTCATACATGGTGATACATAAAAGGCACAGTAAAATTTTAGTATGATTTAGTAAAAATTTATTTAAACAATGTTTAAACATATGATTTAGATATGGAAGGAAGTTATGATTTTGATTTTCATTCATTGATATAGTGGCGACGATGAGAATATACTAGCATATTTCAAATTAGACCATAAGATCAAAAAAATTAATTAGCAAAATCATTAAAGTGGTGAATTCCAACAGGTGGGACGCCTATCGGCGTAACTAATATCAATGTGTGTGCTTACTATCATTTTCATAACATAAAGAAAAAGCTATCAGCTATCATTAACAAAAAATAAATTGGCTGGCTAATCATCATCTATTCACTCTACAGGAGCTTGATATTTGACACTAGAACCATGCATGTCTATTTGGTGTATGGATTGAATTTCCTTCTCGAACCATGCATGACTACCTAGTGCATGGATTCAATTTCCTTCTAGATTTTGTCTAGACGCACATACTAGTGTTGTTGAGGAAGGTTCATTTATGTTGATCTATGACAGAATTATAGTTGCCCTGAGATCCCCCAACTTGTTGTATTGACATAATTGTCTTAACAAAAATACATTTTATCAACCCATATGTTCTGATAATATACTTCCAGCTGCATCTTGTTTGGCCTATTTGCTATGTTTTTGGCTATATTGAACAAATGAATGGTTTTGGGGCATTTTGTAATTTTTGGAACATTCCGTATGTAGACTATTTTTGAAAAAATATGAATGAAATGTTGCCAACTAAAAAAATGTTTTGTTTTTTATATATTAATACAAAAGAGAATTTTTTTTATTTTTTTATTTAAAAAAAAAAAAAAAACAAAATTGCCAGCTCTAGCACAGCAATATAATCTCCATAATAGAATTGAAAGCACATCAGGTATGGTCATCAATTCGCGTATTGGATCGACATCTTCACGGACCTGGACTGTGACTTTGCCCTAAGCATGTAGTGAAGGAATGGACATGAGGTGTACAACAAGTTGGGTGCCACCATTTTCATGGAGATCAAGGAGGACCATACCTTGCACAAGGGGAAGGGGCACTGGCGAATACAGGGCAACCAAATGGCTTACCCAAATTGGGAGCCAGGAAAGCCCCCAAACTACACCTGGTTACACGGAACCTGAAAATGGTCAATATGGAACAGGAAGTTGTGACCGACACTGGTTGCTTGCGATTTGAAGACTTTGTTTTCAAAAGATAACATTATATTGATAGTGGTGTTTCTGCTCCAATGTTGACCAAATCTAAATCACCTAGTAAAGCTAATGGCAGGCCATAACTTGTCATGACGAACTGTGATGGTCAGGCAAGGAGGCAAGTATAAGGGCAGGTAGTCCAACAGGAGATTGCACTCCACTGGCCAAAGTTACATGGCCTAACCTAAATCAATCAAGACTAATTATGCAAGAAACTCAGCAAGGATCAACAAGTCTCAGTTTAAGCTCTTCTGAACGGGAAAGGAAATGGAAAGAGGAACATGATCAAGAGCTTGAGAGAGGAGGAGAAACATTAAGGAATCATATTAAGATTTTCTGTTTCTTTCGACTATTGCAGGAAGATATCAAGACTCTCTCAAACCCCTTCATGCAAATAGTGTAAGATGCAAAACAACTTTTGAACTCTCAACACATGGGACTCGAGGGAAACCACGTTGATAATCAATTTCAAATGGTTGGAGAATTGAGTAAGATCACCTAAAATTCATAATTTGGGCATGAGGTTATGCTTCCAACCATATAAAAGATATCTAATAGATAATTACACGAATTAAATATTTAACGGATAGCATTATTAATAGAGAGCAAAAATACCAAAAAAAGAATTGCTTTTTCCTTTGATTTTGATTTTGTCCAAAACTAATATTTAAATGTAATGCCTCATACCCCATCAACCATGAATCTAATGGGATATGATATATTTTTATTTAAAGAAAACAAAAAGGAATGTTTAATTTATATTTTATAATTACATGTGGTCTCAGGCAGGCAGCATATCTCAGAAGATCAGGCTTAATTTTTCATGGGTTTTCACACTATCTCTAGCCATAAGTATATCAAGGAAATCTCTGGAAGGTTTATAATTTGATCCTTGCCTCGATCATTCTCCTACCCTCATCTCCACAACACAAAAGATTATGTATTCCCTGATCAAAGAAAAATAGAAAATGCAAAAAAAAATCCTTGCTGAGATTGTGGTATAAATGTGAATCAATCACGGAACAAAATTGTATATTACATGTACTGCTTCTCATGCTGCACATTATAACACATATATTGCAACGGTAATTAATTATAATTGTTAATTTCGTGAGAATCAATCATATTATGTTTACTAAAATGATTTCTATTATAGAGTAAAATTATTTCTATTACAGATTTTAAGAATATCATACAATTTCATAATAACAACAAAATCAAGATTGACCATTTTCATAACATATTAAGTGGATCTGACCATATATTAAGAAAGAAGGGAATAAAAGGGTAGAAGGGTAAAGAGCTTTACCAGCGCAATAGAAAGGTAAAGAGAGTTACCAGTGCAAAGACTCTAGCAGAGACGGCTCCCATTTCACCCAAATGCTCCATATGTTTCATGTGATGCTTCTCCTCCTTCCTTGCCTTCTGATACTCATCAAGATTCCCCTTAGCATACAATCCCTATCCCCTTCTTAATCACCTCTTCATCCATGTAGGCTTCTTTTGAAAATGAAAGGAAAATTACTATGAAAATCACTTATGAATATCCACTGGCACACAAAGATCAGGTACTCTTGAAAAAAAATGAAAAGCCATAATCTGGTCTGAGCACCACTGAAAATTTTGAAAAGCCCGAATTGGTTTCTGAATAGATTATACGGATATGAAAACCAAATAAATTACTAAATGCTAATTCGAAAATGAAAGAAAATTTACTTATAATTAAAAATTACTTATGAATATCTACTGGTGCACAAAGATCATGTACTCTTGAAAAAAATGAAAAGTCATAATCTGTTCCGAGCACGGCTAAAAATATTTTACTGTTGAAAATTTTGAAAAGACCGAATTGATTTCTGAGCACGGCTGAAGATTTTGTACTGTTTGAAATTTTGAAAAGCATAAATCGGTTCCCAGCATCACTGAAGATTGTTCCCAGCACCACAGAAGATTTTGTACGGTTGAAAATTTTGAAAAGACTGTGTGTTTCAACACTGAACCTATTGTTGAAAAAAAAAAGAAACCCTGATTTTTGAAGAAGTTGAAACTCCACAACATTGAATCCGTTGATAAGGGTTGAACAAAAGCAGTTAGTTGATAAGAAGTTGGTTTATTATAACTATTTTTAATCTGATGGCATATCATTGTTCAATTGTTAGAATGGTCAACAACTTACTGCGTAAATATAGTTTTTTTCTAAAAATACCCAAAATTTATATAGCTTAATATTTTTGGGAATGCTTGTTTGTTTGAATATTGATCAAGCTTTCCTTGTTTAAGAGGGATGGAGCTCCTCCTCCTCCAACGACATGCCATCGCTTGAGGACCAGGGAGAGGACACATCAAGGTCAGTGCCGCAGCGGTCTTGGGCATCCAAGTTGGCAGGCTTCCACTGCTCAACGAGTGGGGAGAGCACATTGACGACGTAGCCCATGTCAGGGCGCTGCAAGGGGTCCTCGGAGGTGCAGTGCCCAGCTAGCTCCGCCACTGTGCACATGTTTTGGAAATTATCGTCAGTCATGTCAAGGATCGGGTCAACAGCATTGCGGAAACCGTCATGGCTCATGAGCACACGCCAGAACCATGTGACCAAGTGCATGCTCTCCTCTGGTTGGGTTTCATCCAGAGCCTTGCGTCCGGTTATCAGCTCCATCAACACCGCACCAAAGCTGAACACATCCACCTTGGTTGTCACCCTGCCCATCCCTGCACCAAAATAACAATGGCAGAATTGTTAGGAATTTCCCGAGTGCAAAATAATCGCATAATTATTAGCCCAGTTAGACAATCCAAGTGAGAGGAACTAAATTTAATTGATGGATCGAAATAAAAAATTTGGAGTTTAAAGAATGGATGGAAAGAAATTTTGCAAGAAGCTTAAGGAATGGATGGAAAAAATGTTTGAAGTTTCCATTCATATGACAAAGGTGTGAATCTCAGTGGATAAATGGCTTAATGCCAGGCCACTACGCTAACTTAATTTTCACCATGGCATTAGGTAGAAGGAAATAGCAAAAAGCCAATTTGTCACGAAAGAATTGAACTAAAAATTAAAAACAAGTTGATTGGTAAAATGGGTACCTGAATCTGCTGGCCATCGTGGCCTGACTAAGAACTTTCCCTCGGTTGTGAGCTTCACTTACAACAGACCAGACCATAGGTAAAGCTGATTCTATAATGGATTTAGTATGGAAAGAGATTGTCCATTTTTACAATAAGTATTAAATTTCTAGATATGCTGGTATTATATATATATATATATACACACACGGTTGAGATGGCTAATAAATGAGTCAATTTATATCATTATGATAATATTAGAAATGGAAATGGAATACGAAATATAAATTAAAGTAGAAATTGGAGAGACTTGAATTTCTCACTTTTTTTTGGTATAAATATAAGTGATTCGTAATGTACTAATCTAAGTTAGTTGGCACGGGGACATGGAGACCCCAAAACATGACATGTAGGACATGTTATATCCTTATATTATTATGTATATATTCATGATTCAACAAAGATACAAGTTTACAACTAGCACTGACTAGTATATCAATGACAAATACGATAAATTGACATTGGAAAAGCACAAGAAATTAACCAAAAACTGTAATTTTGTCATTAAGTCAACAAAATCGAAATGTATTACATAGGAATTGAGTCTTGAGGACTCCTGACTAGGAATGCCAATGGCAAACAACAAACACAAAATAACGTAGACACTTGAACCCAGAACCGTAGAATAGGAAGGAAGAATCTCATAGGTTGTTTCCAATAAGCTATAGGTTGTGCGTGTATCTCATTAACATCAAAATCAGCATAAGTACCACCATTGCTCTCTTTTGCATCCTGCTTCTCTCTATCCAATGTAATCTCTGCATTTTCTTGTGTGGAGCATGACCCCTCAAGAGTATCACCATCATCAAAAGTGATAGGCTCTAGCATTGGCTCATTAAGATCCAAGTTGGCCAATGCCCCTTACTTGTTTCCCTTGATTGAGCCATGAATGTTGTAAAAATAATGAAAAAATGCATTGTTATAAGGTTGTGCATGTAAACAAAATAGACAGTTAGATTGTTGTATCAAAACTAGAAGAAAATGGAAGGGAAATCCACTTACATGTAGCTTGAATCACCTCCAAAACACTCATATCTCCTTTGTTGGTCATTCCCACAATCCCACAACACCCAAACAATGAATGAAAATAGACAAATGCAACTCAATTTTGGCTTTTATCAAGCATGGAATCAATGTTCGACTCACACGTGTCCAAAAATTGCAATTCTCTTTGGGCATGAATCATACTCCTTCCTGACACAAATCTTGAAATTTGGACAAGCACCAACAACGAATCAGACATGTATCAACAAAGAATCATTTCCAACATGTTGGATTCGTGACACGTTGGGGGGGTGATGAATCCGGTGATTTACTTACTAATATAATGTTAAGATAGGAATCCTTGTGAGGTTGTGGTTTAGTGGTTGAGATGGGGCATTGCCACAACAATGAGCTATATTCAACAAACCCTAGAGTTACACAGTCTTTGATCTTGTGTTTGATTTGGTTGAATTTGATGAACCCATGTTAAGGTGACAAGGATGGTACAAGAAATAATCTCTTATTAAGTCTGTGGGGCATATCGTAATCATGTTGAGTTTAATTTCATAACTCCAAAAAGGAGAGAAATGAGGACAAGAATGGTCCAAGAAACTTGTGTCCTATTAATGTATTCAAGTAACTATAGGCTTTGCAATACTACTACAATGTTAGGTTTCATAACTCCCCATGGATCAAAAATTAAGAAGGAAAAATGATAGTATAAGAAATGGGTCCTTTTTTCAAGTTGTGGGTTTCATTGTGAAATTCTGGAGTTTGGATTCATAACTCCCCATGTATTAAAAAACAAGCAAAAAATAACAACAAGACTTACAAGAAGCCGGTATCTTGTTTAGATTGTGGGCTTTACTACAATAATGTAGGGTTGGGTTTTTTTTAACTCACCATACATTCAAAAACAAGAGAGAAGTAAGGGTTAGTGGTGTATAATAAAAAGGTCCCTTGCTCTAGTTGTGGGCTTTACCTACAAAGCTGGGGTTCTTTTTTCTAAGAGTATCTAAAAACAAGAAAGAAATAAGAGAAAGGAGGGTGCACGAAACAAGTTTGTTATTAAGTTATTTATGTTGTGGGATTTGTAATAATATTGAAGTGTTAGGGTCCATAACTCCTCACAGATCAAAAATTGAGAAGGAAATAAAGACAATTATGCTACAAGAAATAGGTCCCCTGTGTAGGTTATGGGATTTATTGTGAAATTGTAGATTTAGGATTCATAAGTTCCCACAGATCAAAAAACAAGAAACAAGTAACAAATAACAACAAGAGTTTTACAAAAAAACATGTCTCTTGTTTGGGTTGTGGGCTTTACTGCAATAACTCAGCATGGATAAAAAACAAGAGAGAATTAGGGGCCAATATGGTACAAAAAAAAAATCTCTTATTCAAGTTGTGGGATTCTTGTTTCTCAGAGATCTAAAAGAAAAAAAGGAATGAGGCCAAGGATGGTGCAAAAAATAGGTGCTTTATCTAGGTTATGGACTTTAATGTGATCATACAAGTTGGGTTTCATGATTCCCCATGGACCAAAAACCAATATAGGAATGAAGATGAAGATGGTACAAGAAAGAGTTTATTTTTTAGGTTGTGGGATTTACCTCAATAATGTGGAGTTATCTTTCGTAATTTCCCACTAATCATATAACAAGAGAGAAATGAGGACAAGGATGGTACAATAAACATGTCTCTTATTCAAGTTGTGGTCTTTACTACACTTATAGGAGTTGGGGTTCATAACTCCCCAAAGGTCAAGAAAAAATAGAGAGGGAAAAATACAAGGATGGTATAAGAAACTGGTCTCTTATTAAAGTATGGACATTGGCAAAACAATGCAAAAGTGGGTTTCATATAACTCCACAAAATACTAAAAAAACCATGAGAGAAATAAGGACAAGAATGGTACAAGAAACATGTCCCTTATTTAGGTTGTGGACTTTATCAAAATAATACAAAGTTGTCTTTCATAACTCCCCAAGATACGAAAAACCATGAGAGAAATGAGGACAAGGATGATACAAGAAATAGTTCTCTTACTTAGGTTTTGGTCTCTAACATGACAATGCATAGTTAGGTTCCGTAAATCCCCACAAATCAAAAAACACAAGAGGAATGAGTACATGAATGGTTTAAGAAATTGGTCACTTATGTAGGTTGTGGCCTTTAGCATGGCAATGCAGAACGAGGTATCATGACTCCCACGAATAAAAATACCATGAGAGGAATGAGGACAAGGATGGCACAAGAAACATGTATCTCTTATTTGCGTAAAAATAAGAGGGAGTAAACATAGCTAATAACACACTCAAGAAATCCCAAGGGGTCAATAGGTTAATACCATGTTGTTGGGCATTTTTCTAGTTTTGTGCGAATAGGTACCAAGTTGGAATCCCTCTTGATAGGTGAGGCACACTACTCTATGTGTAATGTATCCAACCATCTAATTAAGCTAACATCAACATTTTTACATGGAATTGATAGGAAAATAGAACTTAGCAATGGAATATACAATTCCCAAAAGATATTAATTTAATACCCATGAGTATGATCAAGCATATCAGCATATAAAGCATATTTATACTCTTACATTGAATAATAACAGCTGATACATGGAAATTATGTAAGTATACATAACCAACATTTCTTTAAAAAGGTAATTACATCTCCTTCATGATTCTAGCCTCCTTTTAGGTAACCATAATGTCATTTACAAAAATTGAAATCGTCGGAAATTAAATATATAATGGAGGTAGAATTATTCCCTCCCCATTATAATATATAGTTCATTAACAACCTCAATGAGTATACCAATATATGCTAGAAAACTATAAATTCCCTCTTGAGCCAAACCTTACTTCTAGCATTTCATCCTCAAGAATATACATAATTCTCATATACAAGGACAACAATAGCATTAAAATTTCGTTCCGACAATAATAAAATCTATAATACTTATCTATTTGGAAATTTTCCACCAATTGGATATAGAGGAAGGAAATTCCACTTAACCATAGGTTTCCTATTACACTAGTTCCCTTTGCAATGAAGGCCACCCCCGAGTTGAGACTATGAATCCATGTGGGGCATTCTGTTTCTATGGTTGCCTCTAATTTCTCTTTTCATATCCCAATTGCTAGGCCAATGGTAATCTAAAATAATTCCCAATCCACAGCCTTCTTCCCCATTAGCATCCACAACCTAATGAATGAGATCCTCTTCTTCTTTTAGAAATAACTAGGGCTATCCCACTTCCCTCCAAGGCTCCAACACAAGTTTGCTAGGGCATCTTCTTGTCTGAATTACACGGAATTATTAGTTGTAGCAAATTTTCCTTGATTATAGTTAATACATTTCCATGTAGCCACAATTCTCTATAAATGTGTGGTTGTATCTATCACAATTCAAAAACAGTCTACACATAACGATTCTCTTTAACCAACCTAATTTTCTAGAAAAAGTTCAATTTGTGAGATGAATTCCTAATTCTTGGTGACTTTATTATAATTGAACAATAGTCCTTTTCAAACTCCTCTCTGCATTCAAACCTTCAAATTTGAACCACCATGATCATCACAATCATTATTTTCTCGTTTTGTAACATCAATTGCATGGCATGAATGGACCGCTTATCCCTTCAAGAATTAACCCCCTCGTAAGGTTTAATTAAATGATAAACCATAATTAGGCGATCCTTAGCCTATAAAACCTAGAGGGTAGCCTTTGTTGCAAGGAAAACTATTCCAACAAGGAGTCCATATTTGGGCGGAACATTTTTATTCTGCAACTGGTTTATGGACAATTTCTAGTTATAGATTTTATTATTTACATGTTGAAGATTAACAACATTTTTTTGTTGTAGTATATGAAAATGGTGTACTTATATTCTTATAAGAATCCAAAAGTGAAGTTTGGCTCAAGAGCAAATTCCTAACTATTTAATATATATTAATAGGTAAATTTGAGGTTGTTGCAACCATATATTGTAATAGAGAAGGTATGATTCTATCTTTGCTATAAGTTAAATTAAAACCATGTTTATTTGTTGCCTTGAGTAGAGACTAGAATTATAACAGAAATGAAATTATCTTTCTCAAGAATTGTCCATTATATATATTATTATAATTTCCATATATCAATTGTTATTATTCAATATATGAACAAAAAATATGTTTTATATGTTAATATAGTTGATCATTGAATTAATTTGTTGTGAGCATTGTATATTATATTATTGAATTTTTTTTCTATAAATTCCATGTAAAAATATTAATCTCAATTGAATTAGATGATTGGTTATGTTCCAAAATGAAATCAAAATTATTAATTATAACATTGGAGTTATATAGACTTAAAAATGTTAAAAATTAATATAAAAGAGACAAAACAAACCAACTAGCGGAATTATTATTAGTTATAGCATTAGAGATATTTAGACTAGAAATATTAAAAATTAATATAAAAGAGACAAAACAAACAAACTAGTGAAATTGGCCGCCCTTTTGTTATTGGGCTTGTTACCAATTACAAAAATAAGATTTTATGTTGCAGACCAAACTGATCAACAATTATTATTATTTTCTACCACAACTCCTTGAGTTTCAAAACCATAATGTGACCTAACTGTGTCGATTTTAATTTTTTCTATCACAACTCCTTGGTTTCAAAACCATAATGTGACCTGACTGTGTCTATTTTTACCTATTTTCATTTTATATATAACTTGTATTTTAATAGTTAATTTTTTATATATAATTTATATTTTAATAATTAAAAAAAAAATATTGAATTATAATTTTATTAGACAATAATGTTACAAAATGTTGCGACTAGTGTTTAAAAGGTAAATATTAAATTTTCGTTTTACAATACCACAGTTTATATATATCTATATATAAATTTAACTTGTATATAAATTTAACTTGTATTTGTCTAGGCCAGTAAGTATTTTATGATTGGAAATTTTGAAGGTAGTATATAAGAATTTTTTTGAAATTTAAAGTATATAGTTATGATATGAAGTTTTTGTGAAATTTAAAGTTTGGAATTCAAATTAATATTAATAAATTTATTTAATAGTTCATAAGTAATCTCCAATAAAAAAAAGTGCGTGGCTTAATAGCCCATTCGTCCGAAAAATAAAAAAATTCAAACCTGAAAGGCCCGGATGTGAATATTTTTCCGACAAGGTTGTGGCTGTTTGAGTGGGTATTAGGTATGCAGATGGAGTAGCTAAGAAATATTATATTCAAGATCCTAAATGTTGTCAAAAGGTTTGAAATGTTGCATTCAGAGAGGTTCGATCTTAAGTGTAAGCATAAAATGGATAGAAATGGGTATAATGACCTAGTAGAGGTTTCATCCGAGAAAAGCCCACTTTGATATGGGGGGAGATGTGTAGATTTTAGAGTTTAATAATTGATCTGAAATCGTGAGAACAAAGAATTTCTCATACAGAGATTGACTGTAGGGGCATTCACCGGATATTTCACCTTTACTAGAAAGGATGAATCTGGAGGCTACCTGGCCCTTCTACAGACTCTGCCTAAAGAAATAAAATGTAATCACAGAGATCCGATCAATGAAAGTATTTGTTTTAACTACAAAGTATTCATTGATCCAACTTTAATGTGTGAATAGACAAGTATACATATTCTGCAAATGAAGTGTAGAGGTTTGATGATGAACTGATAAATTTTGTTCTCTGTTTAAACCTGCTTGGGAAAAGTTTGCTTATAAAAATTTACTGTTTAAAGGAGCAGAATCTGAAAATATGCAGCAAAATTATATAGTATGACAGCAAATAATTGTTTAAGCGGTTCACCCCTCTCTTGGGCTACCTCCGCTGGATCAAGCCTCCCAAAATGGGCTTGTCCTCTTTGATTAAATTGCTCAAAATGTGAATACAACTGTATAGAAGCCTAAAATGGAAAAATACACTGCAAAAATAGATTTAGAAGGCTCAAATTAGTAGAAAATGACTAAACAAACACCTCCATTGGATGAAGGTAGTCCAAAACAGCTCTTCTTCCCTTAGGCCCTGATGGCTCGACGACCAAAAACGCTGGTAAATTCTCTTTTAGAGCACTCTGATGGCTCTGAAAATACTTCCAATAGCTCCAGAATGTCGAAGAGACCCATAATAAAAAACAAATTCGTCCAAAAAGGACTTTCCTATCCAAAGTTATGGCTAACTGAAGTTGGCCCTTCAAAAGCTCCGCTAATTCTGGAGAACTGGAGTTAACTCCAGTTAAAATAGCAACTTCCCCCAAATTTTTCAGGCGCGCTCCAAATTCGGCGGCAACATTAAATATGACTATGAGAAAAAGGCACGTTCACATGCGCTCAACCTGGAGCATTTAATTGTTAACTAACGGTTTTGAAAACCGTAATAACTCAACTCCCGTCGTGTCTTGCGTTCACATGGAAAATGGTTACCAACTGTTTTAAATAAATGTTAACTTATCTGTTTCAAACCTGTGTTTAAAACCTCTGCTCCATTGCACTGACCCACGTGCCATAACACGTCATCCAACCACGTTTCAACTCTCCGCTCCAACCTTTGATCACGTTTGAACCCACGTTGAATAGAACACGTGCCTTGACACGTAATTCAAAGCCCATGTGCTCATTTAGCAACCTTAGTATTGTGGGTTTTGAACGAAAATGTGTTTTGAAATGTTTTATAAAATTTCACATTTGTTTTAATACATATGACTTATGGGTTTTAATAATATGGATTTTAATTAATATAATTAATATATATATATTTTAATTAATATTTAATATATATAAAAAAAATTTAATATAATATATGATTTTTTTAAAAATCAAATAAAATATTAAAATTTTTAATATATATAAAACATTAATTAATTTTTAATATATTAAAAATATTTCTCCACATTAAAATCATGAACCCATTCAACATTAGAGGTCATTAGGCGATTTCAGAATGCAATATCTCCTCCATACGGTAACGAATTTGAGTGTCGTTTGCGGCGTTGGGATCGTATCGCCGAGTTCTTTCCAGTCGATCTATTTCGGAGAAATTCTGAGCAACTTCATTTTTTAGCCTTTTTCCATGGCTTGGACTTGAGCTCCTGATCACACCTCCCAAATGAGAAGCTTTTGGACCCCAAAAGCTCACTGAAATTCTGAAACTGAACTGTAGTACAGAAAATGAGAGAATAACAACATCCTCTTCTCTTCAGCCTCCAAAAATTTTCCTGAATTTCCAACTGTTCACATGGCGAATTTTGCTGAATGAGCCATGTACTTGTGCCGAATCCCGACCAAGTTTTCTTGCCATACCAATCTGCCATATTGAAACCAACAATGACACTTGCTGAACTTTGTGCCCTCTTTGCTTGCATGCCTTTCCAACTCATGGAGTCTTGCACTGCTTTGCACTGACACTTCGTTCTCTGCACCAAATGACACCAAAAGCATCTTGTGCAACATATGACATCAACAACCAGTTGACAATGAAATGTGCTATAAAAATGACACACAAACTCTGTAACAAGTGTGCACACAACCGACACAAGTCGATAAACAACAAGATACATCTTGACAAACATATGTGTATGTATCATGTACAATGAACTATATACAGTTCGCTAATTACACATACAACCTCTATGTACATGTGCAACTTCATCTCTTCTTTTCAAATACCAACAAGGACATCATCCCAAAAACATGTGGGTGATTAAGAGCTAAACCAAAAGATATTGCTGCAACATAAGTGAGTATCATACTCATCTTTTACACCTCCATGGCGAAATTTTGCAACAACAAAGAAATTCCTTCAACTGAAACTTCCTAAACATGCAATCTTGCATCAACTTTTCAACTGAAATACATGCATACAAAACTGAAATTTGCATGTACAAAATGAGTAATGACTTACTGCAATAAGAAGTCCATCCACTTCTCACCAAGCCACTTCCATGGCGACTTTTGCTGCTGCAAATTTTCCTCATGTGAAACTTCCCTTTCCACATCAATAATGGACTCCATAGATCCACTTGCACCAAACTGTTTGTCCCTTAGCTGCATGCGCTTTGGACGATTTGTAGGATGCAAAGTCCAACAATGAGAGACATCATGTCCCTTCCTTTGACAAACTGAGAAAATCTTAAGCACTTTCTGAGAAAGTTCTCTTTGCCTCTTCTGCTTCCTGTGTGCTTTCTTTTTCAACCAGCATCTTGAAGCAACATGGTTAACTCCACCACAAAATGTGCAACAAAATTTTCTTTCATTTGAACAAGAAAAATGATCATTCTTTGCAGAAAAATAATCAAATTGATCATGTGAATGATTATACCTCTTTTGCTGCAATGAAGGCTTCAAACAATGGTAAGTAAGATTGCCATCATGACATTGATAACTTGGGACAAAGGTTCTCTTTAAATTTGCATCACATTCTTGAATGCATGTGCTCAAAGCTTCGCCATTAAGCTGCTCATAGCCAAGACCCATATTCTTGGGACGCTCCACAACACAAATAGGCTCAACAATGCCTTGTGCATGCTTGCCCAAACCTTTGCCTTCTTGATAGCCCATTTTCAACATTAATTTGGACCCGATTCCCCTTGTATGTTTTTCAAAAGAACCAACATACTTTTCAATGGAGGAACTTGAAGACAAGTTGGAATGGTTTACCTCTTCCTCACGCTTGTTCTTGGACAAAGCTTCTTGAGCTTGAAGAAGCTGCAACTCCATATCATGCAGTCTTTGAAGAATGGCTTCTTTCTCTTCCTGCATAGCTAGCAACTGTGCATGAAGCTTAACGCTTTCTCTTTTATCCTCAATGAGAATCTGCACCATGTCCTTCACCTTAAAAAACTCATTCTTCATGTCATCATTGAAGAATATCGTGAAGGAGGAAACTTCACTTGTAGAAGAAGATGACATGTTTGTGGCTGATTCTAAGGCTATTGAGGATGAAATGGAAGGTGGATATAATGGCACTCTAGCCCTCCTTGGTTGAGGATTAAACTATTCTCTAACCAATTGGCCTTCCCCTCTTTGCAATTTCAGCCTAGTAAGCATCAAATTTTGCAGAATAACATAATTTACTTGCGCAAATTTCACAAACTCTTAAGAAAAACCTTGAGCTCTGATACCAACCTGATCTGAAATCGTGAGAACAAAGAATTTCTCATACAGAGATTGACTGTAGGGGCATTCACCGGATATTTCACCTTTACTAGAAAGGATGAATCCGGAGGCTACCTGGCCCTTCTACAGACTCTGCCTAAAGAAATAAAATGTAATCACAAAGATCTGATCAATGAAAGTATTTGTTTTAACTGCAAAGTATTCATTAATCCAACTTTAATGTGTGAATAGACAAGTATACATGTTTTGCAAATGAAGTGTAGTGGTTTGAAGATGAACTGATAAGTTTTTTTCACTGTTTAAACCAGCTTGGGAAAAGTTTGCTTATAAAAATTTACTGTTTAAAGGAGCAGAATCTGAAAATATGCAGCAAAATTATACAGTATGACAGCAAATAATTGTTTAAGCGGTTCACCCCTCTCTTGGGCTACCTCCGCTGGATCAAGCCTCCCAAAATGGGCTTGTCCTCTTTGATTAAATTGCTCAAAATGTGAATACAACTGTATATAAGCCTCAAAGGGAAAAATACACTGCAAAATAAGATTTAGAAGGCTCAAATCAGTATAATCTGACTAAAAAATCACCTCCATTGGATGAAGGTAGACCAAAACAGCTCTTCTTCTCTTAGGCCCTGGTGGCTCCACGACCAAAAATGCTGGTAAATTCTCTATTAGAGTGCCCTGATGGCTCTGCAAACACTCCCAGCAGCTCCAGAATGTCGAAGAGCCCCAGAATAAAAAAAAAATTGTATCAAAAGGCCTCTCCTAGCCAAAGTTATGCCACATTTACTAACTGCCAGTTTGGCCTAAAAAAACTCAAGTTAAGTTTAGTTAGCTGGCGCTAATTTGGCAGATCCGCCCTAATTAGCGGGCGCGCTCCAGATTTGTCGGACGGTTAACTGAAATATTAAATGTGGTTTAATCCGGTCACATGGCAACTGTTATAATCGTCGTATTTTGTGCCATCAGATTCCGCGCCAAACGTTAACACACCCGCCGGAAATGTTGTTCGATTCACATGCTAATAGTTTTAATGAATGTTAACTGTTGCCGCTCCAATGCAACGGATTTATGGTTTAAACCTCCGCTCTAAACAAATCCGCTCCAACTTGTATTGACCACGTGCCTTGACACGTAACTCTGCTCTAAACCCACGTAATGCAGCACATTTAAAACCCACGTGCCTTTTACAAACTTTATACTTGTGGGTTTTTACCCCTTTTCATAAAATCTCGAATTTGGTTTTCAACGAATGTGGGTTTTGAAATGTTTTAATACATAGTTGGGTTTTAAATGAATATGGATTTGAATTAATATAATTAATATATATATTTTAATTAATATTTAATATATATAAAAAATTAATATAATATATGATTTTTTTTTAAAATCAAATAAAATATTAAAATTTTTAATATATATAAAACATTAATTAATTTTTAATATATTAAAAATATTTTCCACATTAAAATCATGAACCCACTTTTTCCATGGCTTGGACTTGAGCTCCTGATCACACCTCCCAAATGAGAAGATTTTGGACCCCAAAAGCTCACTGAAATGCTGAACTGAACTGTACTACAACAAATGAGAGAATAAAAACATCCTCTTCTCTTCAGCCTTCAAAAATTTTCCTGAATTGACAACGGTTCACATGGCGAATTTTGCTGAATGAGCCATGTACTTGTGCCGAATCCTGACCAAGTTTTCTTGCCATACCAATCTGCCATACTGAAACCAACAATGACACTTGATGAACTTTGTGCCCTCTTTTCTTGCATGCCTTTCCAACTCATGGAATCTTACACTGCTTTGCACTGACACTTTGTTCTCTGCACCAAACGACACCAAAAGCATCTTGTGCAACATACGACATCAACAACAAGTTGACAATGAAATGTGTTATACAAATGACACACAAAATCTGTAACAAGTGTGCTCACAACTGACACAAGTCGATAAACAACAAGATACATCTTGACAAACATATGTGTATGTATCATGTACAATGAACTATATACAGTTCGCTAATTACACATACAACCTCTATGTACATGTGCAACTTCAACTCTTCTTTTCAAATACCCACAAGTACATCATCCCAAAAACATGTGGGTGAACAAGAGCTGAACCAAAAGATATTGCTGCAACATAAGTGAGTATCATACTCATCTTTTACACCTCCATGGTGAAATTTTGCAACAACAAATAAATTCCTTCAACTGAAACTTCCTAAACATGCAATCTTGCATCAACTTTTCAACTGAAATACATGCATACCAATCTGAAATTTTCATGTACAAAATGAGTAATGACTTACTGCAATAAGAAGTCCATCCACTTCTCACCAAGCCACTTCCATGGCGACTTTTGCTGCTGCAAATTTTCCTCATGTGAAACTTCCCTTTCCACATCAATAATGGACTCCATAGATCCACTTGCGCCAAACTGTTTGTCCCTTAGCTGCATACGCTTTGGACGATTTGTTGGATGCAAAGTCCAACAATGAGAGACATCATGTCCCTTCCTTTGACAAACTGAGCAACTCTTAAGCACTTTCTGAGAAAGTTCTCTTTGCTTCTTCTGCTTCCTGTGTGCTTTCTTTTTCAACCAGCATCTTGAAGCAACATGGTTAACTCCACCACAAAATGTGCAACAAAATTTTCTTTCATTTGAACAAGAAAAATGATCATTCTTTGCAGAAAAATAATCAAATTGATCATGTGAATGATTATACCTCTTTTGCTGCAATGAAGGCTTCAAACAATGGTAAGTAAGATTGCCATCATGACATTGATAACTTGGGACAAAGGTTCTCTTTAAATTTGCATCACATTCTTGAATGCATGTGCTCAAAGCTTCGCCATTAAGCTGCTCATAGCCAAGACCCATATTCTTGGGACGCTCCACAACACAAATAGGCTCAACAATGCCTTGTGCATGCTTGCCCAAACCTTTGCCTTCTTGATAGCCCATTTTCAACATTAATTTGGACCCGATTCCCCTTGTATGTTTTTCAAAAGAACATACATACTTTTCAATGGAGGAACTTGAAGACAAGTTGGAACGATTATCCTCTTCCTCAAGAATTTTCTTGGACAAAGCTTCTGGAGCTTGAAGAAGCTGCAACTCCATATCATGCAGTCTTTGAAGAATGGCTTCTTTCTCTTCTTGCATAACTAGCAATTGTGCATGAAGCTTAACGCTTTCTCTTTGATCCTCAATGAGAATCTGCACCATGTCCTTCACCTTAAAAAACTCATTCTTCATGTCATCATTGAAGAATCTCATGAAGGAGGAAACTTCACTTGTAGAAGAAGATGACATGTTTGTGGCTGATTCTAAGGCTATTGAGGATGAAATGGAAGGTGGATATAATGGCACTCTAGCCCTCCTTGGTTGAGGATTAAACTATTCTCTAACCAATTGACCTTCCCCTCTTTGCAGTTTTAGCCTAGTAAGCATCAAGTTTTGCAGAATAATACAATTTACTTGCACAAATTTCACAAACTCTTAAGAAAAACCTTGTGCTCTGATACCAACCTGATCTGAAATCGTGAGAACAAAGAATTTCTCATACAGAGATTGACTGTAGGGGCATTCACCGGATATTTCACCTTTACTAGAAAGGATGAATCCGGAGGCTACCTGGCCCTTCTACAGACTCTGCCTAAAGAAATAAAATGTAATCAAAAAAGTTCTGATCAATGAAAGTATTTGTTTTAACTACAAAGTATTCATTGATCCAACTTTAATGTGTGAATAGACAAGTATACATGTTTTGCAAATGAAGTGTAGTGGTTTGAAGATGAACTGATAAGTTTTGTTCACTGTTTAAACCAGCTTGGGAAAAGTTTGCTTATAAAAATTTACTTTTTAAAGGAGCAGAATCTGAAAATATGCAGCAAAATTATACAGTATGACAGCAAATAATTGTTTAAGCCATTCACCCCTCTCTTGGGCTACCTCCGCTGGATCAAGCCTCCCAAAATGGGCTTGTCCTCTTTGATTAAATTGCTCAAAATGTGAATACAACTGTATAGAAGCCTCAAAGGGAAAAATACACTGCAAAATAAGATTCAGAAGGCTCAAATCAGTATAATCTGACTAAAAAATCACCTCCATTGGATGAAGGTAGACCAAAACAGCTCTTCTTCCCTTAGGCCCTGGTGGCTCCACGACCAAAAATGCTGGTAAATTCTCTGTTAGAGTGCCCTAATGGCTCTGCAAACACTCCCAACAGCTCCAGAATGTCAAAGAGCCCCAGAATCAAAAAAAAAATTCGTATCAAAAGGCCTCTCCTAGCCAAAGTTATGCCACATTTACTAACTGCCAGTTTGGCCTAAAAAAACTCAAGTTAAGTTTAGTTAGCTGGCGCTAATTTGGCAGATCCGCCCTAATTAGCGGGTGCGCTCCAGATTTTTCGGACGGTTAACTGAAATATTAAATGTGGTTTAATCCAGTCACATGGCAACTGTTATAATCGTCGTATTTTGTGCCATCGGATTCCGCGCCAAACGTTAACACACCCGCCGGAAATGCTGTTCGGTTCACATGCTAACAGTTTTAATGAATGTTAACTGTTGCTGCTCCAATGCAACGGATTTATGGTTTAAACCTCTGCTCTAAACAAATCCGCTCCAACTTGTATTGACCACGTGCCTTGACACGTAACTCTGCTCTAAACCCACGTAATACAGCACATTTAAAACCCACGTGCCTTTTACAAACTTTATACTTGTGGGTTTTTACCCCTTTTCATAAAATCTCGAATTTGGTTTTCAACAAATATGGGTTTTGAAATGTTTTAATACATAGTTGGGTTTTAAATGAATATGGATTTGAATTAATATAATTAATATATATATTTTAATTAATATTTAATATATAAAAAAATTAATATAATATATGATTTTTAAAAAAAATCAAATAAAATATTAAAATTTTTAATATATATAAAACATTAATTAATTTTTAATATATTAAAAATATTTTCTCCACATTAAAATCATGAACCCATTAAGCATTAAAAGTTATTGGGCGATTTCAAAATGCAACAACTTCTTCATACGGCAACGGATTTGAGTGTCGTTTGCGACGTTGGGATTGTATCACCGAGCTCTTTCCATTCGATCTGTTCTGGAGCAATTCTGAGCACTTTCATTTTTTAGCTTTTTTCCATGGCTTGGACTTGAGCTCCTGATCACACCTCCCAAATGAGAAGCTTTTGGACCCCAAAATCTCACTGAAATTCTGAAAATGAACTGTAGAACAGAAAATGAGAGAATAACAACATCCTCTTCTCTTCAGCCTTCAAAAATGTTCTTGAATTGCCAATTGTTCACATGGCGAATTTTGCTGAATGAGCCATGTACTTGTGCCGAATCCCGACCAAGTTTTCTTGCCATACCATTCTGCCATACTGAAACTAGCAATGACACTTGCTGAACTTTGTGCCCTCTTTGCTTGCATGCTTTTCCAACTCATGGAATCTTGCACTGCTTTGCATTGACACTTCGTTCTCTGCACCAAACGACACCAAAAGCATCTTGTGCAACATATGACATCAACAACCAGTTGACAATGAAATGTGCTATACAAATGACACACAAACTCTGTAACAAGTGTGCACACAACTGACACAAGTCGATAAACAACAAGATACATATTGAGAAACATATGTGTATGTATCATGTACAATGAACTATATACAGTTCGCTAATTACACATACAACCTCTATGTACATGTGCAGCTTCAACTCTTCTTTTCAAATACCAACAAGTACATCATCCCAAAAACATGTGGGTGAACAAGAGCTGAACCAAAAGATATTGCTGCAACATAAGTGAGTATCATGTTCATCTTTTACACCTCCATGGCGAAATTTTGCAACAGCAAAGAAATTCCTTCAACTGAAACTGCTTATACATGCAATCTTGCATCAACTTTTCAACTGAAATACATGCATACCAATCTGAAATTTTCATGTAAAAAATGAGTAATGACTTACTGCAATAAGAAGTCCATCCACTTCTCACCAAGCCACTTCCATGATGACTTTTGCTGCTGCAAATTTTCCTCATGTGAAACTTCCATTTCCACATCGATAATGGACTCCATAGATCCACTTGCGCCAAACTGTTTGTCCCTTAGCTGCATGCGCTTTGGACGATTTGTTGGATGCAAATTCCAACATTGAGAGACATCATGTCTCTTCTTTTGACAAACTGAGCAACTCTTAAGCACTTTCTGAGAAAGTTCTCTTTGCTTCTTCTGCTTCCTGTGTGCTTTCTTTTTCAACCAGCATCTTGAAGCAACATGGTTAACTCCACCACAAAATGTGCAACAAATTTTTCTTTCATTTGAACAAGAAAAATGATCATTCTTTGCAGAAACATAATCAAATTGATCATGTGAATGATTATACCTCTTTTGCTACAATGAAGGCTTCAAACAATGGTAAGTAAGATTGCCATCATGACATTGAGAACTTGGGACAAAGGTTCTCTTTAAATTTGCATCACATTCTTGAATGCATGTGCTCAAAGCTTCGCCATTAAGTTGCTCATAGCCAAGACCCATATTCTTGGGACGCTCCACAACACAAATAGGCTCAACAATGCCTTGTGCATGCTTGCCCAAACCTTTGCCTTCTTGATAGCCCATTTTCAACATTAATTTGGACCCAAAACCTCTTGTATGTTTTTCAAAAGAACCTACATACTTTTCAATGGAGGAACTTGAAGATAAGTTGGAACGATTATCCTCTTCCTCACGCTTGTTCTTGGACAAAGATTCTTGAGCTCGAAGAAGCTGCAACTCCATATCATGCAGTCTTTGAAGAATGGCTTCTTTCTCTTCCTGCATAGCTAGCAACTGTGCATGAAGCTTAATGCTTTCTCTTTTATCCTCAATGAGAATCTGCACCATGTCGTTCACCTTAAAAAACTCATTCTTCATGTCATCATTGAAGAATCTCGTGAAGGAGGAAACTTCACTTGTAGAAGAAGATGACATGTTTGTGGCTGATTCTAAGGCTATTGAGGATGAAATGGAAGGTGGATATAATGGCACTCTAGCCCTCCTTGGTTGAGGATTAAACTGTTCTCTAACCAATTGACCTTCCCCTCTTTGTAGTTTTAGCCTAGTAAGCATCAAGTTTTGCAGAATAATACAATTTACTTGCACAAATTTCACAAACTCTTAAGAAAAACCTTGTGCTCTGATACCAACCTGATCTGAAATCGTGAGAACAAATAATTTCTCATACAGAGATTGACTGTAGGGGCATTCACCAGATATTTCACCTTTACTAGAAAGGATGAATCCAGAGGCTACCTGGCCCTTCTACAGACTCTGCCTAAAGAAATAAAATGTAATCACAAAGATCCGATCAATGAAAGTATTTGTTTTAACTGCAAAGTATTCATTGATCCAACTTTAATGTGTGAATAGGCAAGTATACATATTCTGCAAATGAAGTGTAGAGGTTTGATGATGAACTGATAAATTTTGTTCTCTGTTTAAACCTGCTTGGGAAAAATTTGCTTATAAAAATTTGCTGTTTAAAGGAGCAGAATCTGAAAATATGCAGCAAAATTATACAGTATGACATAAAATAATTGTTTAAGCGGTTCACCCCTCTCTTGGGCTACCTCCGCTGGATCAAGCCTCCCAAAATGGGCTTGTCCTCTTTGATTAAATTGCTCAAAATGTGAATACAACTGTATAGAAGCCTCAAAGGGAAAAATACACTGCAAAATAAGATTCAGAAGGCTCAAATCAGTATAATCTGACTAAAAAATCACCTCCATTGGATGAAGGTAGACCAAAACAACTCTTGTTCCCTTAGGCCCTGGTGGCTCCACGACCAAAAATGCTGGTAAATTCTCTGTTAGAGTGCCCTGATGGCTCTGCAAACACTCCCAGCAGCTCCATAATGTCGAAGAGCCCCAGAATAAAAAAAAAATTCGTATCAAAAGGCCTCTCCTAGCCAAAGTTATGCCACATTTACTAACTGCCAGTTTGCCCTAAAAAAACTCAAGTTAAGTTTAGTTAGCTGGCGCGCTCTAGATTTGTCGGACGGTTAACTGAAATATTAAATGTGGTTTAATCCGGTCACATGGCAACTGTTATAATCGTCGGATTTTGTGCCATCGGATTCCGCGCCAAACGTTAACACACCCGCCGAAAATGCTGTTCGGTTCACATGCTAACAGTTTTAATGAATGTTAACTGTTGCCGCTCCAATGCAACGGATTTATGATTTAAACCTCCGCTCTAAACAAGTCCGCTCCAACTTGTATTGACCATGTGCCTTGACACGTAACTCTGCTCTAAACCCACGTAATACAGCACATTTAAAACCCACGTGCCTTTTACAAACTTTATACTTGTGGGTTTTTACCCCTTTTCATAAAATCTCGAATTTGGTCTTCAACGAATATGGGTTTTGAAATGTTTTAATACATAGTTGGGTTTTAAATGGATATGGATTTGAATTAATATAATTAATATATATTATTTAATTAATATTTAATATATAAAAAATAATAATATAATATATGATTTTAAAAAAAAATCAAATAAAATATTAAAATTTTTAATATATATAAAACATTAATTAATTTTTAATATATTAAAAATATTTTCTCCACATTAAAATCATGAACCCATTCAGCATTAAAGGTTATTGGGCGATTTCAAAATGCAACAACTTCTTCATACGTCAACGGATTTGAGTGTCGTTTGCGGCGTTGGGATCGTATCACCGAGCTCTTTATAATATAATTTTAATATATTTTAATATATATTTTTTCTAAATTAATAATGTAATTTTAATATATATACTAAATCTTAATTTAGATAGTTAATTCAATACATTATTTTTTTGAGAATAGCTTTAAATATTATAATTAATAAGAATTATAAAATAAATTAATTTTAATCGATTAAAAATCTCAAAGGTGAAAGAGAGGACAATAGGAAGAGAAAAGGGGTTAAAAAGAAGAGCAAAAACAAGAGAGAAAACCAGGAGGAAAGAAAAACACCAACTAAGAGTGCAATATTTATAAATTTTAAACATAAAAGAAAGAATGAATATTTTAAATTTTATTATTTTTAAAATAATAATTTGTATATATATATATATATATATATAAAATTATATACCATTGTTATTTTTAATTAAAATTATATAGAATTGATATAACTTTAGGGTATGTTTTAAAATTGTATTTGTATCATTTGTTTTCATCAAACATACATACAAATAAGGGTAACCGGGTAGCAAGGTAACTCCATAGTTAAGCGTAAAACTAATGATCATAGATAAATAACTTAACGTAATTGAATCCCAAAAAAATAATATCTAAACTAATTATCTGATTACTTTATTATATTAAGTTTTTCCACCAACTGATTATTTTTATGTTAAGTTTTTCTTAACCAGAGGCATTAATTGACCGAAGGAAATGGAGTGATTGCATGCTTACCTGCATACTCAGGGGCCAGGTAGCCAAAGGTGCGGGCGAGCCTGGTTTCTACAGAGAACTTTCCATCGAGGACCCGCCTGACCAATCCGAAATCGGAGACCTTGGCCCGCATGCTGTCGTCTAGGAGGATATTGGAGGTCTTGACATCTCTGTGAATGAAGCTTACCTACACAAGGCTATGGAGGTACTCAATCCCGCGGGCGACATCGAGGGCAACGCTAAGCCTCTGTTTCTAATCTAGTGGCCTCAGCCCAGCCTCCGCCCATTCATACAGATGCAGGCTCAGAGGACCCTGGGCCATATACTCGTACACCAGAACCTTTTCCCCGCCGTCCATACAGTAACCTAGGAAACCCACGAGGTGCTGGTGTCGAACCTTGGTAAGCACGGCGATCTCTGCCTGGAACTCCTTCAACCCCATGCTGCTCATCTTCGCCCCCTTCATCCGCTTCACAGCAATCTTCGTGCCGTCGTGCAACTCCCCTCTGTATACTACTCTGAATCCACCTCGCCCCAATATGTTCACGTCGCTAAAATTGTCGATTGCCTCGTAGAGCACCTCGATCGACATCACCATGTTGGTGGGTGGCTCGACAACAAGACCGTCGCTTGTGCCACCGTTGCTCATGTAAGGCGCCGGACCGCCGCTGCGGTGAGGATTAGCCGCTATAGTTGTCGGGCTCTGCACGCGGGTCGAACTCTGACACTTCCTCGACGCATAGCAGAAGCACAACCCCAACGCAGTAATGAATACCAGAGCCACTGCGCCGATAACAGTCCCCGCTATCTAGGATTTTCTCCCTGAGCCGCCCCCACCTCCGCTACCGCCGGCATTGCTGCCTCTCGAGGTCCCGTTGCTGTTACCTGGAGAGTCCGGTGAGGCTGGAGATGACCTGGGTAAAGGGGGTTTCCCAATCTGTGGATTGCCACCTATCATAACCCTCACACTGGAGGGGAACTTCGGGATTTCACCCGAGAGATGATTGTTTCTTACATCCAACTTCCATAAACTTGGCAGCGGGGTAAGGTTGAAGGGAATCGAACCCGTGAGGTTGTTTCCGCTGAGTATGATCTCCATGAGCGACGTAAGGCTCGACAACGCCGGAGATATGGTGCCCACGAGATGCTGGTCTGTGAGATTGAGTATGATTATATTGCCCCTAACGCCGCAAGTCACATAAAGCCACCCGGCACATGGATCGGGGCTCATCCAGGCCTTGGCGAGAGCATACGGGTACCCGAGGCCCTCCGCGAAGGCCAACAGGGCACGTACTCTAACATCGCAGAGGGTCCCAGGAACAGAGGTGCAGAAACTGTTGCCGGTTAAGTCGGGCATGACGTTGGCTTTCCAATTTGGGCAAGGCCCTTGTAGCCCGTTGTTTCTCAGGCTGATGTTCAGTGTGGTCAAGGAAAGCAACGACTCGGGCACCGGTCCTGTAAGCATGTTGTCTCTGAGCTGCAAGTCAAACAGTCTCGGCGACTTGAAGTCGGGCACTGGTCCAGTGAAGCTATTCAAATATAACCAGGCCTGCGTGAGCTGATTCATGGCGCCCACCATCGCAATAGATCCGCCGAGTCGCCTACGGCTCTGGCTATTCAGCCACAGTACCTGAAAATTCGACGAACCATTGAACGATGTCGGGATCGACCCAGTCAGATAATTGTCAGCCAGCATTAGCTTCTGCAACCCTGCTATTGTCCCATCGCCCAAAAACTCCGGCAGCTTGCCCCAAATACTGGCATTGTTGGCACTGAACGAAGTGAGAGCCGTGGCACTCGCAAGCCTTGCCGGGATCGACCACGGGAACAGTAAGCTATTATCGTCTATCGCAAACGTTTGCAGATTCATGAGCCCGTCGAAGAAATCCGCCGGTATGGAATCAAACGCATTGCTCTCAAGAAACACCGAATGCAAATTCGACAATCCGCTGAAAGTGGGCAACGGCCCTGACAACAAATTCCTCCGCATGTTAATCGAGGTCAGGGCGCTCAGCTTGTTGAAATTCGCTGGCAGTGTCCCTGCCAAATTCATCTCCTGAATATTGATCCTAGTCACTTTGTTGTTGTTCGAGTAGGAAACCCCCTTCCACCCGCTGCACGGATCGTTGCCCGTCCACGAGCTATCGACTGTCAGAGTCTTCGCCATTTCAGCCATCACCTGAGCATCAGTCGGATCGGTGGCGCCATCGACAGGGCGAGAAAGGCAAAAGAAAAACCACAGACACCACCATAGACAGTTCCCGTTCATTGCATATGAGTTAAAAACCCAGAGTCACACAAATTAGAGGAAGCGGAGTCAGAGATCGGAGGTTTGAGAAGCAAGCTGGCGGAAGCGACTTTCAAACGGAAGTGGAGAAGGGCAAGATTCATTGGCTACAAGCAAGAGGCCGAGAAAGAGACAACTAAGTAAAGTTTCATACAAAACCATATTTTGTACTACCAAACTGGTTAGGCGAAAGTCAAAACTCTCCGAAGCTGAAAAAGGGGCGTGGATCAAGTTTCTCTACGGTGCTTTCTGTCACGCCGGAATTGGAGTAGTGTTGTTTTCTTGACACCCATTTCGCAAAATGTAAGTTTGGGGTTCATAAGCTAGGAGCGGAGGGTGTCTACGCGGTTTGTTTTTAAACCTTCCAAAGCAAACTTTCAGCGAAATTTATGCAGAATGTACAGTAATTGACCTCGACTAAAATTTGTTTCAAGTTCGTCGGACTTTAAATCACATACACGGCAAGAGGGCACCACCTACCCAGACATCGGAAATTCTTTCCTTAATTTGAGCTTCTGTTTTTCGCTATGAATCACGAAACAATAATTCAACTAGATTGAAGTGTAAATGGGGACGGCTGCAGGTTTTTCAGAAAACTCAACTTCCAACGAGATTGAACAACTTTCTACTAGACCACTGCCATATGAATTTTCCAGAAATGGGATTTTTTAATGTACGGTTCTTCGTCAATTTTATACAGAGGACAGAGGACAGGGACAGAGCAGCAAGGGCAGAGCATAGAGTATAGGGACAGTGGGCAGAGCAGCAAGGGAAGAGTAGCTAGTTTTCAGTGGATAGTGGGCAGAGCAGTAAGGACAGAGCAGCAAGTTTTCAGTGGTCAGACCAACAAAGATTGAAGAGTTAAGCATAAAAAAAGGGTCAATTTTGGGCAGAGATTTTGATTTCCCTTAATATCATCATGAGAATGGAACAAGAAACTTTAGAACCCGTAGAAACAAATGATATAGGGCAAGTGAAAATTGCCTCATCAACGAAAACTAGGAAGTGGGTTTGGGTCAATGCCAAAAAATATCAGGGCATTTTAAAAAGGAGACTAGCTCGTCTAAAATGGGAGCAGACAAAGAATAAAAAGTCTCAAAGGGAGAGTATTGTTCGCAAGAAACAACATTCAAACAAGTCTTCTTCGCAGGCATGTGGCAACAAGTCCAAAGGAAAAGAAAAAGTCAGTGATGAGTATGCTTTATATAGTCCCACATCCACACCTCTCACTTGGTCATCTGACCTTTATGTGAGAGAACTCTTAAATGTAAAAGAAAGGTTGGAAGTAGTAGAAGCTAAAGCGCTGGAAAGAGATTGTACAATTCATATAATAACAGCTGAAAATCAGGCTTTAGCAGAAAGCAACAAAGTTCTGAAGGAGCAAGTGTCATTACTGCAGGAAGCTCTCCGAATAGGGAAAATAGAATGGCAACGCATGAAAGCGGAGGTGCAAAACATGAAGAAATTTGCAGTGGAAAACACAGAGGTGATGAATGCGAAGCCACCCCAGGATAAGGGGAAAGCAGTTGCTCAAATAGACAACAATGAAGAAACATCAAGAGAAGGGAGGAAAGAAGATCCCACAAAACTTTCCAAAACTTGGGCTCAAGTTGTTGGAAATTCTGCTAAGAGGGAAGGAGAAATAAACATCTAGGTTAACAACATGCAAGATAGAGAAAGCAAGGAAAGACTGGATAGAGCAACAAACATAATTATTAAAGGGGTGAAAGAGTATGGGAAAAATTAATGTACTCTTGACCTTGCGAGAGACTTCTTGAAAGACAAACTCCAATGGCAAGGACAAGTATGTCAAGCATGGAGAGTAGGTAAGCTCAACGGTGAGAGAGCCAGGCCCATAAAAGTCATCTTGCCCAACTTGCATGATAAAGATATCATTCTGAGAAAGAAACAACTCTTAAGGGGTTCTCGGTTTTTTATAGAAGAAGATTTAACTGTAAGACAACAAGAGGAAAGGAGGGATGAAATGACAAAAGTTAGGGCAGCAAGAGATGAGGGAAAAAGAGCATGGATTTATAAAGGTAAAGTCGTGATTGCGCAATTTGGACCTCCTTCCAAAACAATGCAACAAAATGATAACAAAGAAGAGGCAGCAAACTCTTTAGCAAGAAATGAGGAAGCAAGGTCATTATGGGCAAGCAGGGACAAAGACTCAACTGTGAGTCTTGCATGTCAAAACAAATAGCAATCAAGTCTTACCCAGGTTTCCTTAAGATTATTTTGTTGGAACTGCAGGGGTTACCCATGGAGACGAGGACCTGGGTTAGGGCCTATTGCGGAAGGTAGAGACATAATTTGCCTCATAGAAACACATGAGCATGAATGGTGTAAGACACCTTTGTTTGAAGGGTATTGGAAGATAGCAGTGTGGAACAAGGCAGCAGGGAATGGCAAAGGGCACGGGGGTATCATGGTATTAGTAAGAGAAAAAGAAGGTCGTTTCATTCAGCTAGAAAAAAAAGACCCAAATAAACAATTTGTTTGGCTTAAAATATCAGAAAATGGAAATCTCATTAGAATTGCAGCATGCTATTTTGCACCGCAAGTTTCAAAAATCTACAAAAGTAGAGGGCTTGACCACAAAGATCCCTTTGCAGCCCTAAAAACGGATATTGCAATATATTCTCAGCTAGGTGAAGTCCTTATAGTGGGGGATTTCAATGCTAGAACTGCAAGTGAACAAGCTAGCATTCTTTGTTGTAAAGAAGACAGTGACCCTATTTGGCTTACAGAATAGAGTAATCATCAGTGGAAACGAATTTCAGAGGATAAAGGCTGCAATATCTTTGGAGAAAAACTGCTTATGCTATGTGGGGCTTTCGATTTATTCATTTGTAATGGGTTGACTAGATGGGAAAAGTATGGTAATTTCACTTGCAATACTTACAATGGAGCAAGTGTAGTAGATTATGTAATTTGCTCGCATAGTTTGTGTGAGAAAATGGAGGAAGTGTTGATTGGAGATCAAATTTGGGACTTAAAATCAGATCACAAGCCAATATATTTAAGTTTCTCTTGGACCGGAAAAAGAAATTAGGGTCGAAAAATCAATGTGTTCAACAAAATCCCCCAAAGGGCAGAATTCTTTTGAATCCAGAGAATTGTAATACCTTCAAAATAATGCTAGAGAGGCTCTTCAATAAGGAGGAAATCCCATCTCATGGCCTTCATAGTCACAGATTAACACATTTAATTCAAAGAGCACTTGCTGAGTGCAAAAGAGCAAAAATTAAGAAGTCCGAAAAAAATTGCTTTCCGGTTAATGCTTGGTTTGATGAGGAATGCAAAAAGGCAAGGAGAAGGTGGAAGGAATCAGACACGGATAACATAAATCTCAAAGCTTACAAGTAGTTAGTAAAAAAGAAAAAAGCCGATTTTATGGTTTCAAGGAGAGAAGAACTAATCTTCCTCGGGAAAAATAACCCCATATTATTTTGGAAGGAGCTCCAATCGAAAAAGGTGCAAACTGAAAACAACATTATAGCTTCTAAATGGTTTGACTATGCAAGACAACTTTATGAGCAGGATCCCAAGGTTGACCCTCCTCCCTTGGTCAACACAGACACAAAACTCTTCACGGTGCAAGAGGTAGAGATGGGTATCAAGAAGTTGGGCGCTGGAAAAGCAAAAGACTTAGATGAACTCCAAGCAAAGTATCTAAAGTGGGGCTTAAAATTTCTTTCACCTCACATCACAAAAATTTTCAACAACATCTTACAGCAGGGGTTCCCCACAGATTGGACAACTAGTATGGCAATACCTCTTTTCAAGAGTGGTGATGTCAATAATCCTTCCAATTATAGAACCATAATGATAAACCCCTTGTTTGCAAAGTTATTTGGAAGCATGTTGGAAAAGAAAATTAGCAAGTGGGCAGAAGAAAGAAATAAACGTGCTAAAGGGCAAGCAGGTTTTAGACCTAAACATTCCACGGTTGATCATTGTATAACTTTAAGGCACATCATTGAAAAAGGTTGGGAAAATAAGGAAGAAGTTTTTTGTTGCTTTGTTGATTTCAGAAAAGCCTTTGACACGGTTCCTAGGGATAAGCTTTGGGGTAGAATGGAGGAACTCGGGGTTCCCAAGCATTTGAGAGCAGTTGTGCATAGGTTGTATGAAGAGGTGAAAGTCAAAATCAGAACTTCAGCTGGCATTTCTGAAAGTTTTAGAAGCGATATCGGGGTCAAGCAAGGTTGCCCATTGTCTCCTACCCCTTTTGGGTTATATATTGACAAGCTTGAAGAGTGGCTAAATTCGCAAGGGGGTGACGGTATCCATTTGGGCAAGTTCGTTATCAGGCTTCTTTTGTACGCAGATGACCTTATATTGATTGCTAATTCGGCTCTTGGTTTGCAAGAGCATTTACATTCCCTTGAGCATTTTTGTAGAAGGGTTGGGATGAAAGTCAATATTAGCAAAACGAAAGTAGTGGTTTTCTCTAACAAAAGAAAGCATAACCAACATAAGTTCTATTTTGGAGGCAGCATTTTGGAAGAAGTTGCAGATTACAAATACCTCGGAATTGACTTCAACAGAAATTTAAGTTGGGATGGTTGTAGAGAGAAAAGAACTTTAGGGGGTTGGAAAGCATTTTATGCTCTTCAAAACAGGTGTAGAGAGGCAGAGCTGTGGGACTGGAAAACCACCCTAACTCTTTTTGGGCTTCTAGTGATTACGGTGATTCTTTACGGTTGTGAACTATGGGCCAGCAGCACAACCAAGATGCAGTGGAAACAAATTGAGAAAATTCAGAAACGTTTGATTACAAACAAATTCAAAATTAAAAGTGCGGTTCCTTATGCTATCTTGTTAAGTGAAACAGGGGCTGCTCCTATTGAAGCAATTGCTATGGTGCGAGTCATAAGGTATCTGAAAAAAATTGAGCAAATGGAAGAGGATAGATGGCCTAAGGTTGTGTTTAGTGACAGATTGTGTAAAAGACAGAAGACTTGGATGCGGAAAAATAACAAATGGTTTAGTAAATGGGGTATTTTCTTGAGCATGTGTCCTACAAACAGTAAAGAGATAAAAACTTTTGTTATGGATAAATTCCATAAACATACTTGGAAGAAAGAGCTAGAGAGAAAGAAGAAGTACTACATAGAAGAGTTTAACCCCACACATAACCATCAGCAAAAGTCATACATAGGGGCTGATATTTCTTGGAGATCTAAAATTCTTATTGCTCAATTAAGGACTAATTCTCATCAACTCCGTTGTGAAACAGGGCGCTGGAAAAGGCCAAAATAAATGTGGGAAGAAAGAGTATGTATTTTTTGCTCCTCCAGAAAAGTGGAAACAGAAAAACATTTCATTCTAGAATGTGAGGCCTTCAAGGACACCAGAGAAAACTATGCAGGTATTCTGGCAGCTAATTCTTGGGATAATCTATTTAGCGAAGAGTTTGTCGATAAGCTGGGAGTGCTCATTGTAAAACTTCATAGGAAAAGGGCCGAATACAAGAGTCAGATAGAGAAGCAATCTGTCCCATAGGCTATTTTTAGCCTCGTGGACATTAAAAATTCTTTCTTTCTTTCTTTCTTTCTTTCTTGGCATAAGTATTCGAAAAATCCAGAGGCTTTTCAGCCCTGATAAACGCAGACAATATAAGTTTCTTGAATCCGCGAAAAAGCCGCTGCACGGACAAGAGAAGTCTGCTGCGGGCGAGAAAAGGCAACAACAAAGACCCCTCCACCCCAACTGGTCCCCGTTCATCGATCTGAGTTCGAAAACAATTGTCTCACAAACGACAATCGTATTAGTTAAATCCTCCAGCCCCTGGAGTTTTCTTGGCAGATTCAGTCATGGCGAAGACCTATATCCCCCAAGTAAACATCGACATGGTAAATATAAATCAAGGAGTAGTCTAACTGGGCGGAGGAATTGCCCGGTTTCTGTCACCGGCCGGAAAAATTTCCGGTTCCTTCCCGCTACAGTTTGGCATCGCAAATCCTCCGCCGTCTGACACTGGTTCTCTGTTGTCAGAATAAAAATTTGACCAAATCAGGAAACTGCCAGCAATGTCTCCAATTCGATGCGCCCTCATCGCTCCTCCATTCCTCCCCTAGCTCATTGCACGCATGTTCCTGTTCGAAACAAAACTGCACCTGTTCGATTCACCTTCCTGCACAGGTTTGCACAGCTCCGTTTCAAATCAAAGAACTGCTAACTGTATTTTTGCTGCGAACTGTAACAAGGTACTGTTAATTCTAATGATTTTGCTGCGAACTGTAACAATTGTTGATGGCATGAAAATCTCTTATCCTATAAAAGGGTTGCAATTATTTACAGTTCTATCATGGCTCAAAATTAGTTGTCAATTGGGTGAACAAAACTCAGGCGTGCATGGACATTTATTTTTGGCCTATTCTGAAGAAGTTCTTCATCTAATTTCCAGGTTTAATGTTTTCTCTTTAATGATTTTAAAATTGGTATTTTTAGATTATTACTTGATTATATCGAGTCAACAAATTAATGGATTTACAGGGTAAACATGTAAGATGGAAAGAGTGGGCTCTTGAAATTGTTCTTATTTGACACAATTATATAGACCGTGTTGATCTTATAACAATTAATGGGTTTTACATGGTACAGGTAAATAGATGGATATTGAAATTAGGTATTTGAGATTATTGGAGTGACTGTAACAATTAATGGGTTTTACATAGTGCAGGTGAAAAGTAAATAGTTGGTGTTTGAAATAGGGTAGTTGAGACTGTTGAAGCGGTTATAGGTAAGTGAAAAATAAATAGCTTGTGATTGAAGTTGGGCATTTGAGATTATTGAAATGATTGTAGCAATTAATGGGTTTTATATAGTGCGGGTGAAAAAAGTGAATAGCTAATGTTTGAAATTGGGTATTTGAGATTATTTAAGTGATTATAGGCAGGATAAAAGTTGGAGTATCTTTCTTCACACTGAGATATTTAGTTTTGATCAATTTTAAATAAGATTTATGTTTCAAATTATATTGATTAGAGTTTGAATATATTAATAACTTCGAGTTGTTTTTTTCTCGGTTGTATATCTTGATTTCTGTGTGAAAAGCAAATAGCCGGACTTTGAAATTGGGTATTTGAGATTATTGAAGTGATTATACTGATTATTTGAGATGATTGTTTCCGAAAAAACCATGCCAAGCCTCTTTTCTCCTGGTCCAGGCTCCATCTTGACATGCCAATTTTGTCTAGATACTCAAAAATATCAAATGCTAAAGCATCTTAAGAGTTTAGACAATATTGTGAAACCACATTACCACATATGGTTGGCAATGAGCATCATACTGAGTGTCGAATTCCCAATTACTGTCAGTACACTAGCAGTCAAATCCATTGGATAGCTAGTAGGTATAAAATATGAATGTTGGTGTTTCTAATGGCGAAGATACTCTAGTTTGTAGTAAAAACTCTGCAATGGAAAAATCAGTTATGTAAATCCAAATATGGTCTCCAAAACAGGAACAAAGTGAGTATTAAATGGTGGCTCTAGGATTTTTTTTTCACAAATGATAGTTAACCTCTCAATTTCATTCCACTGTGATTACTTTCAAAGATATCCAATGCAATGGGGAGATACATTACATCATTTCTGCAAACTGCATTATGTCCACTTATACTGTTTAATGGGTTAGGATATGTGACTACCAGTTGAATTCAAGGAATTATCATGGAAAACCTCAACACCATTTGTTACATTTCCTTTATGAGAGCATTTATGTGTGCCATCATTAAAAAATATTTCAGTAACCATCCAATTATGGCATGCCTGTAGCAGACAGATTTCCAAGTCAAACCAGTTCCACTTGCTGCTTGCTTTGAAACAACTTGGTTCACAATAACTATGCCTTGCATCAAATAATTCGAGATTATCTTTTATCCTGAAATGTTTCTGGTTGTAAAACTTTTTATTTTTATATAACATCTCAATTAAAAATTATGAAATATATAAAATACTTGTTAAATTAATTAATTATTATTATTTTAAATTAAGTTACAGTGGAAGTTTTAGGAGTTGTTTTAAGTGCCATTTTTTGAAAAGTTCTCCGGTTTACTTTCCGATCTAATTTGTCTATAATCTCACAAAAATTCATTGAAATCATAAATTTGATGGGTGAACTTTGCACAATCAAAGTGCACCAGGGTTTGAGGTTGTTGAATGACTAGGCTAGGCAAGGTTAGAATAGTCTATGTTAGGCAAGGCTAGGCTAACATAGGCTAAGCTAGGCCATATATGCAATCGAAAAATTAGTTTAAACAACACAAGATATTTATATGAATGGTATTTTAACTTAAGAGATTTATTTACCGAAAAATATGACATCCAAGCAAGTCCATACCAGGAGACTGGTGGCTGCACAAATGTTGGTATTTAATACTGCATTGATGAATCAATGTTGGCAGCATCAGGATCCCCTCCATTAAACCCATACCACCCCATCCATAAAAGCCCTGCTCCAGCCAACATTAGCACTACATTTTTGGGACGAAATCTTTCGCGGTCCTTTGTTAACCAAGGTCCAACCTGAAAGAAGCAGAAATATATATATTGTAAGCCACTTTCTTCAATATATATAATGTAAGCCACTTTCAAAAGAAGCAAAATACATCATATTTTTCTCAAGGAAAACTTGGGAGTCAAATAAAAATACATCATTTTTTCCAGGGAAAACCTGGGAGTCAGAAACTAGAAATGCTCCCCAAAATTTTCCTTTGGAACCTAGAAATGCTCCCCATAATTGTGGATGGCATACTTTGTAAACCCATTAACATTGACATAGATTAATGTGCTTAAGCTAGGGATTTTAATCACACACTGCTAGCAGGGAAGTAACCACATTTCTAGAAACATTGAACTAGCAATTTATATCATATGTTGAATGAGTGATTTCAATTAATATGAAATTAAACATACCCAATAAGCTGTAGTGAAACTTGAAATGCCTAAAGAGACATGGATGAAATAACCTCCTGAATATTCAATCACACCCCATTGGAAAAGGAATCCTCCTCCCCATAAGTTGAAGGTTCCCACCATATATGAGAAGGTGAGCCCTTCCCATCACTGAACCAGCCAATAAAATAAATGTTATTGCTGCAAAAGAAAACTGGAAATACACCATGGTAGCCATAGGAAATAAAGGTGTAATCATAGCGGTCACCACAGTGCCATTATGATAGTTGTGATGTGATGCAGGAAGGTGGGCAGCTCCAATGAGGTACTTTTTGCCTAGTGTTGGACCTGCCTTTCCCCAGAAAGGAAGAAATTTATGCCCAAATGCCATTTTATATGTCCATGTAACCCAGCAAATCATAACAGCAGAAAATGCATAGAGTGCCATAAAAGCAGAATTTACAACCCACTTCTTTTTTACTATGCTGCCATATAGGATGACTAGGTTCGGCATGCTCTGCATACCCACAAACATGGCTGATACCATTTTCCAAGCATTGTCTCCTTTGTTAAGCTAATCAGGAGATGTAGTCACATTCTGATAGGCAGTTGGCACATAAGTTGCCATGGCTAAAGCAATAATTAGCAGAATTCAATACTAGACACCAAGACAAGACCTTGCCTGAGAAACTCTCGGGACCAAAGCCTTACCTGCCTAAGCGGAGCTCAAGTTAGACTGTAGACCCTCTCTTCATCCAGCTACAATCAAAACTTCATCTAAGGATTTCAACTCATGTATTCATTTACAATCTTACTGCGTTCAACTGCAATATTGGATTAATTGCAAAATGAAATTCCCAAGGGCTAATATTCAATTATCACTCACTATGCGATAAGTTCTTGCCCCATAGGCTACAAATACGAGACATTTAGTTACTTCAAAGATAAACTGCTTGCATTTTAAGATCCCTTTCAATTATCATTTTGTAAGAAATATGATGTCCTATTTAATATTGAGTAATCAATTATATTGACTTTCCTATTTTAATCTACTTCTTGTAATTTGAGATCCATTTAGATTGTAATATGATGATCTTGCATTGTTTTTCAAAGTTGAATGGTTTTTACCTATTGTTCTTTTTGCAGTTTAGCATGGGTTCTTTTTAAAATGAATAGTGTTTAATGTACCATTTACCTATTAATTCTCATGTTTGTTCACTCATTTAAATGCTGATAAAAATCCTCTTGTGCTTGACTGAGTTGTTCATTAGTGTTCAAGGCTTGTTGAAGTTCTTGTACCTGTAGCTTCAATTTTTAAAACTATTCTTAATATTCCTTATAATTCCATGTGCACTAGACCCAATTATGAGTTTAGAAATAAAAAATAAATACATTATACAAATATATTATTTATATAATGTGAATCTCAGTGTTTTTCTTGTGCTTATTTGTTGAGTGCAGACTTCTTGCAGTTTTGTTACTGTTTGCGACATCCTCTTGTGTGATGGAGAATCAGTTGGTTCATGTAGTCCTCAAAAGTAGTATTATGGGCACTCATGACAAAAGCAACTCAAAATCAGGGACTCAAAAGCAAGCTCAAAACAAGTGTGCACGTGATCAGGGACTTTATTACACAACCAGTATTGTCATAAAAAATGTGGAGAGATTGGAAAGTTGTACCAACTTATCTGAAGCTGCGAATATATATTTGAACTTCATATTTTATCTATATAGTTAAATTTTAGCCTAAATCTAAAGGAATATATTGACGTGACAATGTATGTGTTTCCATCTCCAAACATTTCTTATTACTAAGAAAACAAACTTTCCCCATTTAACTATTATCAACAAAACATATATATATATATATACTAGATCATAATATGACCTACTTAAGTATCTATCATGATCTACTTACATGTGTGTGTGTGTGCATTTAAGAAAATCATGGCACACACACAAACACTTAAGCATTATACAAGATATCTCAGGGCTCTTGTAAGATTTACGTCATAATTCCATAGTTTTCCACACCAACGAAATTTACCACACCCTTCCAAGGTCTCAAATTAAGGAAAACCTCCATGTCTTCTCACCTCCAAACAAGGATACAACATAGTTGTTCAATTCTAAAGATAACCTAGTAAAGGCCATTCATATAACAGATATTGAAGAGCCTTAGAGCTCAATTCCACACCTTTAATAACTTTCCACCAATTAAGACTATACACATCAAAAGCAGTATAGTAACATATTTTTATGAATATCTTTGTAGTAGAATTCACTCTCATAACAAATTACAACTAGTAATAAAGCACGAGTAAACATTATTCCAACTCATCATTACATACATACTCAACAACCCAACATAGCAATATTCATGAAATTTTGAACAAAAAATGTCATTTCATAGAAGAGAAATAAATACACTTATCGACTTCACTTTAAACTTTGCTGAAAATTAAAGAAGGGAGAGCCACTCTCCACACAACCATAGGCTCAACTCCAAGCTAGATCTAATGCCACAACAGGAAGACTCACTCAAACATTAATAGGTTTCATTGTAGGGTGTATTCATCAAGACAACTCTCCTAATAAACAGAAATAATTATACTCCCTTTCAACTTATTGAGACGAGGTCTATTATAATTCACAGGGTTGCCACAATATGCTTGCACAACACAAAGGGAGTCCTTGTTTGATCCCATAATTCCTCGGTACTTCCACTTTCTTAGTGCTTTTCATGCTTGAATCAAACAAATACTCAACAATTTCCTAGCCCTTTAACTCATATTAAAGACTTCGATACTAACTTCCTTGACCCAAACCAGCTAAACTGTAGTTCCACAGATTGTTGTGTCTTAGAATTTTTTGCCACCTTCTATTCAGAGTCACGGTCTCAAAACCCAACCCTCATGTGTCTCAGTTTCTATTTTCCATGAGTTTTTCTTTAGTTCATGCACTTCTTTGTCTCTCTCTATTACCAACTACAGCCACACACTCTGCAACAACATTCTCTCTAATTTTCTCCAACCACTACTTTGCATGAGAATTTGGGATCCAATACCTAGATTGTTTGTTTAATTCCAAAGTCTCTAGATGGGATAACTACTAGCAGTTAGTAGTTCAACAACCAATCTAAATTCTAAATATAAAGGAAATTGAGCATTTAATTCAGGGTAAGACAAGGAATTTCCCAATCCCCCCTTACAACTTACTCTCGGACATCGAGATTTGTGTAGGCTTATCTCTTCTTCAATTTTTGGTAATATAGCCAAACAAAATGCATTACATCATATAGAATTTTAGTAAGATATCCATGTTGTCCATTCCAACCATATACTTCATAATTACAATTACAAAAAAGGGGTTTAAATAAGGTATTACATTAGCTTCCTAACCATGTTTCACATTGGTGTGGGTGTGATAGACCAAGACCACTAAAGCTAGAGCATACAAGCCATGCAAAATTCATTAGCATATTCATACATTTTCAAAACAAACTTGTAAAATCCAACATGAGCAATCAAGCAAGCTAAGAACATATGCCATCACATTAGTGCTAAATGGCATAATAAAGGATTGATGGTAAGCCTATTGCTACATCTAAATCCCACATTAATTTCAATATCATAAGCCAGCATAAGTTATAAGATCTTATGTCAAGCATGAGCATTACTCATTGGTAACATATTGAATTCAATGATAAAAATGATAAGACATTGTAGGCATTTTAATAAACAAACCATGTAACCATGCATTGGTAAATTGTGGCATATTCATACTTTAGTGCATAGTAGGGGAATAACATATAGTGCCTAGTTGGGAAGATGGGCCATTGATTATTAACTAGTGTGAAATTGATCTTTATTAGAGTTGGGGGGTTTATTAAATTTTTCTATATGCATAGATTCATTATGATACTTCACAAATATGTTTATTTTGACCATTTTCAATCCTAGAGAGCAAAATATTTTTGCTAGAGTAGTCTTAAAAATTTTAGGATAAGGATGAAACAAGATTTGAAATTAATGACCGTGGAAAGCAATTGTGACTTAAAAAGGCCTTGCAAATGAACAAGATTTATTAGTTTGGACATTCAAGTTGGCTTACTATTGTAGGGAAGAAGTTGATGAAGAAATATTTTCATATACTATGTAAGCAAGAGGTTGATGAAAAAAGATTTTCATACATGGGTGATTTGTAGGGAAAAAATTTACATAATAATTCATTGCTAGGAAGAATTGTGCTTCACATACTTTCAATCCTCACCCTCATCCATGAGAGTGCACATGGTGGTGGAGGATGGGGATGCAGTTAGGGATGAGATGGCCTCACATATTAAGGTGCACATATGATATTAAACCTCTTGATATATATATATATATACAATGTGGTGGAGGATGGGGATGAGGATATGGATGGGATGGCCTCACATATTAAGGTGCACATATGAGATTAAACCTCTTTATGTATATGTACAATGTAACACTTGATGTACATGTATCATAATTTATAATAAAATAGAAGAAACAAATAAGTAAAAGAGCGTTCATAGCTTATATGCTCTCTTTTGATTTTGGAGGATGTACAATCTAAGGGTGGGATGGGGATAGGAATAGGGATAAGGATAGGGATGGCCTCACAGATTTAAGGTGTACATATGAGATTAAACCTATTGATGTATATGTGTGATGTAACACTTAATGTAAATGTACTTTGGTGGTTCTATAGATGCCATTAAATAATTCTAACAAATTCCAAGGTTGAAATTATTATTTCCTACATACAATTATCTATTTCATAGAAATACCAAAGTTGAAATTATTATTTATCATGCATATTATCCAATCTCTAAACTAATAGAATGCTCAAGATGCTTAAAAGAAATCTCTTAATAAGTAACTCTGATGGTTCTAGAGATGCAATTATCTAATTGAAATAAATGCCAAGTTTGAAATCAGCACAACCAATTAGTGATATTATTAATAATTGATTAGAGAGGGTGGGATAATGATATTGAATTAAATTCAAGAACTAATCTATAATTCAATTCTAATAGATTTTGTCCAGTGGCACATGTACTGTTTTGTGTTTAATAACATTGACCAAGGTTGCCTTCTTGCCACCAAATATATGATGCTAAACTTGCCTACAATCTGAAATTGAACCTTAAATTGAGTCAAGTAAATTTGAATTTTAAAATGAACAAAACCATATTTTTATATTCAAAATACCATTCCAACTGAGATTGTGATTATATCCATGAGATAGAAAGAGGAGTGAATATTTTATCATAATTTGTATCCAATCTGCAGACTACTCGATTTTCCAATACTTCAATAACTGATACAAAGCAGGAATCTCTGCTTAACTGCATAAACCTATACTGCAACTCCTGCAAAATAAATAAACATCAAATCATATTGAGAAACCATATCCAAGACATACAATGTGCATATACATATATCACTATGCACTAATTCGCATGAACTCTGACAGCATAACCATGGCTCCAAATCTGAGTTAAATTGAGAAAGGTTTAATATGAAGACTGTTACATAACCAAGGAAGACAAACTGCAAAAATGAAACAATTTACTATGATATGGTATTGCAAGGTGACAGATTTTCTAACTGCAATAAAAGGAGAAGGAATCACTAAAAATGATAGCAAATTTGTTAACTGTATCAAACATGGAAAACCAGGTCATTAATTCAGGTGAGTGGTGTCCTTGTGCCACATAGATTTCACATAAGTGAATTGAAATTTTCTACTAGCACTTGGTTTGTAATTAAATTTATTTCTTTGATACATAAATAAAATATATAAATACACTAGTCTTAAACATAAGAAATCCATTTAAATATTTACAAAAAATACTAGCTTAAATCTCTATTTCTATGTCCTAGATTAAAGTGCTCATCATACAAGGTGAGCTACTCACTTTCTGCATAGAAAACAATGGATTTCTAGTCTAATAGGAGTAAGAAAGAGGAATGAGGTTTTGCAAATCATACGAATATAATTCATGTGTTAAAACAACTCTAAAAAATTGTTTGATAGCCTCACCTGTATTTGTTTCCCTGCCTGCAATCTCATGAGATCGATTATAATTCACAAGATCTGTAATTGTGCTGCCAATTCCATAACCTATTGGTAGATATCCTCTTGATTTGGGTGCACTTGATTTCGATTTAAAATCTCTATTTCCAAGACTGTCACTTGTTTCACTGCCTTCTCTTGCATATCTCCAAATAGATGAGCTATATGGTGCAACCCAAGTGCTTTGCCTTGTGTCACCACATCCAAATGAACCATAAATACCCTCTGCAATTCTGAATCCATAGCTCCCATTACAGTGACCAGAGCAATTGCGAATTGCTTGTCTAGTAGCAGTGGGAGATGAACCCCAAGTTTGAGCTCCACCAAAGCAATAAATGTTTGAACCCCCTTGAGCTCCATAACACGTGAAAGTCTGTGTGTTTCCACAACCAATACCTCCATTTCTCCACATGTTTCTACCAGTAATAGGTTACTAAAATTCCCATTCCCAGCATAGCTAAAGAGGTCTCCATACAGAGAAATATTTCCAAACCCATTGCAACTATAGCCTCCAACCATACCAGGCCAATATTTTGCACAAATGCCAAAGCCACCACCTCTAGTCTCTCCTGGAGAATGACCACTAATAATATCCATTCTAGCACTAGAATTTCCTATAGGGTTGCAACTGCATACTTGATGAAACCCAGCGCTGGAATTGCCCCCTCTACCTGCAGCCATACTCAGCCCAGCTGCAGTGCTTCGAGGAAGGCTGACTGAGAGCTCCTTCAGGATTGATTTCTTCACCTCCACAACCTTGCCTTTCAGCTCATGAAAAGTGTTTTGCATAACATTATCCACTGCATCTTCTGAGTCATAGGTGATGAAACAAAACCCACGAGGTCTCTGTGTATTTGGGTCATAAATCACCACCCCATCAACAATTGTTCCAAACTCCTCAAAATATTCTCTGAATTCTTTCTCTGTAATAGTTGAGGCCATGCCACTAACAAATACCTTCTTTGTTTTTGTCTGCAAAACTGGCCCATAGTCACCACTACTAGTGCGAGTAAGACTTTGTTGGTCATCTTTAGGAACAAACCTTTTTTGCTTCCACCTTTATATGGGATACAAGAAAAAGAGATTGCGTTAGAAAATATCTGAGAAACCTATGGATGCAGTGTGCTGGTATCAAATATTTATTACTTGACAAAATCAAACTAACAAAATGTTTTTAAACAGTGAAACAAATATCAGTATGTTTGAGGGTCAGTTTCACAAGCCCATAAATTAAGATAGGTCTTGAATAAAATTATTTTTATTTCATGCAGTATATGCTCAGCAACTCTATTAGGAATAAATTATAGTATCTTTTCATAAAATTATCTGTAAGGATTTTAAGGCAGGAATAAATTTTTTTCTCTAGCACAGGCACATTGGACATTTTCTTGAGTACTCTTTCAGGAATAAATTATAGAATCTTTATCTTATAGTATCTGTAAGGATTTTAAGGCAGGAATAATTTTTTTTTCTCTAGCACACTCACATTGGACATTTTCTTGCCGTGAAATACAATATCTTGTGTTTGCTCACATTTATAAGAAGTAGACCTGAGTAAATACTATGAAAGCAATCTCAATGAAAAAAAGTTTGAAAATTTGTCATATGAAGGAAGATACTTTTGAAAGTCTTACTAGGGTAGCCTTAATCAGAGTAATCTAGTGTGCGAACCAGGCTGTTAGTGTAAACAGAAGAAAAAAGGGTTCTCAATAGGACTGGAATAACTCAACAATACTAATTATTGCACACAACTCCTACTATCAGAGCGTCGGCTTTATTACTCTCCCTACTCTCCCAACGCAAGTTGAATTCGAACTCTATCGTGGAACCTACTATTTTCAACAAGCCACTTGTATACGAGTTGCGGAGGGTACAATACTGAGGGATATACTGTGTTATCTTCATTATAATACACCATCAACAATTGTTACAGTTCGCAGCAAAATCATTAGAATTAACAGTACCTTGTTACAGTTCGCAGCAAAAATACAGTTTAGCAGTACTTTGATTCGAAACGGAGCTGTGCAAAGCTGTGCAGGAAGGTGAATCGAACAGGTGCAGTTTTGTTTCGAACAGGAACAGGCGGGCAATGAGCTAGGGGAGGAATGGAGGAGCGATGAGGGCGCGTCGAATTGGAAACATTGCTGGCAGTTTCCTGATTCGGTCAGATTTTTATTCTGACCACAGAGAACCGGGGTCAGACGACAGAGGATTTGCGATCCCAAACCGGAGCGGGAAGGAACCGGAAATTTTTCCGGCCGGTGACGGAAACCGGGAAATTCCTCCACCCAGTTAGACTACTTCATAAATCAATATGGATCTCATTTGATACTAACCTAGATCCATCTAACTCTGGATCTATCATGCGCCGAGAGGGATCAAATCTCTCGAGGTGCAAACCTATTTTTTGAGTGCAAAATTTGAGGAAAGGTTTGCACCTCGAGAGATTTGATCCCTCTCGGCGCATGATAGATCCAGAGTTAGATGGATCTAGACTGGTTCCAATCAGAGGCATCAACGTCACATTTTTCAGATTATTAAAATTTTTGTATATTTTTGAGATGTAAGATGGATCTAGGTTGGGTTCAGTCGTGTGCTGCCAAGGAAAATCTATCAAAGATATGATTAATTTTATCAATAATATGTAAATATATCAAATATTAATATAATCATTTTAAATATGCTAAATATTTTTGAGATTAACTTGGTCATTTTAATTTTAAATTTTCTTAGTTACCTCAGTTCGTTGAGATGATAAATATTGTTAATAACTATAATGATGAAAAATGATGAAATATTCTTTTTAAATGCAAAGTGACAATAATAGTGTTGAAAGATAGAAAATGTGAATAATAAGAACGTACTCATGTTACAATCAATATCAAACTATTTTCTTCTCCTATTCTTATTTCCTCCCTTGTTAGTTTTGTTATCTTTTCATATCGATTATATGAAAAAGAAAATTTAAATCGTAAACCATTTAAATCTTTAGCTCGATCTGTTGTAGTAAACATGATACCTTGTCTCTCTTTCTCTCCAATATTAATAGCTTAAATTACTATAACACAAAATTCAATCTACATTGTTAATAAATTTTTGTGCTTACACTAAAATCAATGCATATTGTTAATCCAATCACTTTAATATTAATGTACTGTCATATATCCAATTACATCAAATCATAAATCAACATATACATTGAAATCAATGCATTTAATGCAAGCAATCCAAATAAGATTAAATAACTTCTACATTGAAATCAATGCACCTAATGCAATCAATCAAATAAGATTAGAAACCAACATCTACCGTTTTTTTTAGAAATCAATGCATTTACTCAAAGCAATCAAATAGGATTAGAAATCGCCATCTACACTGAAATCAATGCATTTAGCGCAAACAATCAAATAGTATTATGAATAATCTACATTGAAATCAATGCATCTAGTGCAAGCAATCAAATATAATTATAAATCGACGTCTAAATTGAAATCAGCACATCCAGTGCAAGCAATCAAATAGTATTAGGAATCATCACCTACACTGAAATCAATGCATCTAGTGCAAGTAATCATATATCATTAGAAATAAATATCTACACTAAAATCGATGCATCTAGTGCAAATAATAAAATAGGATTATAAATCACCATCTCCACTTAAATCAATCCATCTAGTGCAAGAAATATTCTTCCCTCTCTCCACCCTCCATCCATATCTATATCCCCATCCATCTCTTTTTTTTGTCTCTATCTCATCCCCCTAAACACACACGCTCTCGCACTCCATATATATCATTCTCTTTGTCGATCACCCTCTCTCCCCATCTCTCTCTTCTTCCTCTCTTCCCCTTCTCTCCCTCTCCCCCGCTAATATCGCTCTTTCCTCCTTTTGTCCTCTCTCTCTCTCTCTCTCTCTCTCTCTCTCTCTCTCTCTCTCTCTCTCTCCATATTCCTTATCACTCACTCTCTCTCTCTCTAGAAACCAACATCTACACTGAAATCAATGCATTTACTCAAAGAAATCAAATAGGATTAGAAATCGCCATCTACACTGAAATCAATGCATTTAGTGCAAACAATCAAATAGGATTAGAAATCATCTACATTGAAATTAAATCATCTAGTGCAAGTAATCAAATATAATTATAAATCAACATCTAAATTGAAATCAACACATTCAGTGCAAGCAATCAAATTGTATTAGAAATCACCACCTAAACTGAAATCAATGCATCTAGTGCAAGTAATCAAATATCATTAGAAATAAATATCTACACTAAAATCGATGCATCTAGTGCAAATAATCAAATAGGATTAGAAATCACCATCTCCACTTATATCAATCCATCTAATGCGAGAAATATTCCTCCCTCTTTCCACCCTCCATCCATATCTATATCCCCCTCCATCTATTCTTTTTTGTCTCTCTATCTCACCCCCTAAACACACGCACTCTTGTACTCCATATATATCAATCTCTTTTTCAATCACCCCCTCTCCCCATCTCTCTCTTCTTCCCTCTCTTCACCTTCCATCTATATCTCTATCTTCCCATTCTCTCTCTATCCCCCATTAATATCTCTCTTTACTCCTTTTGTCCTCTCTCCCTCTCTCTCCATCTTTCTTATCACTCTCTCTCTCTCTCTCTAGAAACCAACATCTACACTGAAATCAATGCATTTACTCAAATAAATCAAATAGGATTGGAAATCGCCATCTACACTGAAATCAATGCATTTAGTGCAAACAATCAAATAAGATTAGAAATAATCTACATTGAAACCAATTCATCTAGTGCAAGTAATCAAATATAATTATAAATCGACATCTAAATTGAAATCAACAAATTCAGTGCAAGCAATCAAATTGTATTAGAAATCACCACCTACACTGAAATCAATGCATCTAGTGCAAGTAATCAATATCATTAGAAATAAATATCTACACTAAAATCGATGCATATAGTGCAAATAATCAAATAGGATTATAAATCACCATCTCTAATTATATCAATCCATCTAGTGTGAGAAATATTCTTCCCTCTCTCCACCCTCCATCCATATTTATATCCCCCTCCATCTCTTCTTTTCTGTCTCTCTATCTCATCCCCCTAAACCCGCACACTCTCGCAATCCATATATATCAATCTCTTTGTCAATCCCCTCCTCTCCCCATCTCTCTCTTCTTCCCTCTCTTCACCTTCCATCTATATCTCTATCTTCCCCCTCTCTCCATCTCTCTCCACCTTTCTCTCTCTATTTCTTTCTTCTTACCTCTCTCCCCCTCCCCCTCCAAGTCCATCTATCTTTCCCTCCCTCTCTCTGCTCTCTCACATCCTCTCTCTTCCTTCCTCTCTTTCCCTTTCTCTCCCATCTCTCTCTCCCTCTCTCTCTCTCTTCACCCACCAACTATGTTAATATATCCCTCCCTCTCTCCTTATATCTCCTTCTCCCCCCTTATCTCCATCTCTCCTTATTTGTCTCTTTATCTCAACCCCAAACATACACGCTCTCTCTCTATCTCTCCCTTGTCACTCCTTCTCTCTCTCCACTTCTCACTCTTTATATTTCTTATTTCCTACATCTCTCCCCCTCCAACTCCATCTCTCTTATCGATCCCTCTCTCCTCCTCTCTCTCAAGTCCTCTCTCTCATCCTTCCTCTCTCTCTCTCTCCCTAAATCCCTCTCTCTTCCCTGATCTCTCTCTCTCTCTCTCTCTCTCTCTCTCTCTCTCCAATACTCTCTCTTCCCCCATCACTCTCCTCCTCTCTCTCATCCTTCCTCTCTCTCCCTTTCTCTCCCACCTCTCTCTCTCTTTTCCCTCCAATCCTCTCTCTTCCCCCATATCTCTCTCTCTCTCTCTCTCTAATCCTCTCTCTTCCCCCATCCCTTTCTTTCTCTCTCTCTTTCCACCCCTCTCTCTCCAACTACATTACTATATCCCTCCCTCTCTCCTTCTCACTTCTTCTCTCCCCCCTTCTTTCCATACATCTTACTTTGTCTCTTTATCTCACCCCTAAACATACACTCTCTCTCTCCATCTCTCCCTTATCACGCTCTCTCTCTATATTCCTTCTTAGTTATGTAAACTAATGAACATAAATATTCGTAAATATAAAGCAGATTATGGAGTAAATATGAAAAGAGTTTTTATTTACTTACCATACCTCTAGTTTATTTATATTTTTATTTATTTACCATACCCCTTTTCTTTACTATGGTATTTGGCCCATAGGCTTGTTATATAATTAGATTTTTATTTATAATCATATTTGATATATTGTTATTTATTTACCTTACCTCTTTATGCCTCTTTTATATTCATTTATTTACCATACCTCTTTATGTCTATTTTATATTAATTTATTTATTTATCATACTTGTTTATACCTCTTTTATATTTATTTATTTACCCATGGTATTTGGCCCATGGTATCAATATTAATTTGTCCCATGGTATTCGTCCCATAGGCTTCATCTAAATAAAACCTCTTTTTAACGTTTTTTTTTTAAATATAAGAAGTTTTATGGAATAAATATAAAAATAATTTTTATTTATTTACCATACATCTAGTTTATATATTTTTTTATTTATTTACCATAGCTCTGGAGTAACTATAAATTCATTTTACAAATATTTAATTAAAAGAAATATTAAAAGATTTTGGATTTTGATTGTTTGTGTTGAATTAACTCTTTTCCTTTGATTTAGGAAATGGTATTGACTTTAGTAAAGAGTAAAGATGCTTAAAATATTACTTAATTTGGAAATTCAATGTGGTAATTTTTTTGTTAAAGGTAAATTTATGATCCATTCAAATTCAGGTATATAATTTACTATCCATTCAAATTATATAAATAATACATAATTGTATTAGAAATTGATATATGTTCAAGCACAATGCGGTTTTTTTTTTTTTTTTTTTTAAATTCAAAACTTAATTCGACATTTTGTATGAGGACGTGACCCACCTGACATCGGGGTCATATTGGGCTATAGATGCGCCTCTCGGCGTAATGATATGATATATTTTAATAACATCCACCAGATATATTTTAATAATGTTTACTAGACTCAACGGTTTGACCTACATTCCACTTCAAACAAGACATTACATTTTCAAGTTTCTCTGCAGAGCATTTTTTTGTTGTGAATTTTGATCAAGAAATTCGCAGTTTTGTGAGAAGCCTTGTCTCCTCGAACAACGTACTCAAATTGTCCATTTTTAAATCACTTTCAAACTGATTACCAATGTCCTCATAAGCTGGATCTTGATAAAGTGTCATTTAGTTTCAACTGCTCCTAACGTGCAAAAGATACAAATTCTTTCTTCCCATTCTTCATTGGGTGTTATCCATCTACATGTCTCGCACCTAAGATGGTGAGATCTAGTCTTCAGTTGTGCTATTAAAATTTTTTCCTTTCCCTTGATTTTCGCACTCAAATAAGTCTTTTCTTCATGCAATTATGACGGGTTAAAGTTTTTGACATATATCACTTTTTCTTCTACGACCCTATTTTTCCCACATGGCAGTCCTGAATTTTTCAACCACTTAATTTTTTATCTCCTCTTTAGCATTAGGACAATCTTGCCAATTAATTCCCCATTTTCTTACCCATTTGTCATTTAGTTTCCTCCATGTTTTCTTCCTGAGCTTTAGCTCCTCCGTGTAAATCATCTTGGGCCAACGTTGTGCCTCCATATATTCCACATTTTTAGATAACTTAACAAACGAATGATTGTTGAAGCTTCCATCGAAAACATTCCAGCCTCAGCTAGCAGGATCTCATATAGGACTATTCCCTTGACTTTGATGTTACTAATGATTAACTACTTTTGAATTCTTTCTATTTGTCTCCACTTGTGATTGACATGTTGTTGCCCCAAACTTCACCTCCATATAAAACAACCGAGGTAACCAACACTCCAAATAGAGTTTTCATGATTCCCCAGTCCCACAATTCTGCTTCTGTGCATTTGTTCTGGAGAAGATAAGAAGCTCTCCACCCCCCTTGGATCCTTTTAGTTATGCATGTCTCCCAACTGAGCCTATTGTGAAAAAAAATTCCTAGGTACTTGTATTCTTCCACTATCTCCAGAGGTTTTTACTCAAATATGAACCTAACCTGTTGCTTTTTTCGTTTCAAAGAGAAGATCATGACTTTGGTTTTACTAGTGTTTACTTGCATCCCGACTTCATGGGAGAAAATCTCTAATGCTTTCAAATTCTCTCACAAACCATGCGCATATTTTTCCATTAATATAAGATCATTCGCGTACAGAATTAGCTTTACGACGTACCATGCTAGTTTAATACCTTCTCCACTGGTGCTGTTTAGCCATTCTTATAGCTTATCAATATATAAACCAAATAGAGTGAGGGAAAGGGGGCACCCTTGCTTGACCCCAATGTCACTACCAAAGCATTCTGAAAAGCCCTCTTTAGTTCCGATTTTACCACTAACTTTCTCATACAATTTGTGGACAACCACTCTATATTCATTTGGGATTCCAAGCTCTTCCATTCTTTTCCAAAGCTTATCCCTAGGAATAGTGTCAAAAGCTTTTTTGAAATCAACAAAACAACAAAAGGCTTCCTTACCTTGAATGTCTCATACTTTTTCAATGACGTGCTTAAGAGTGATGCAATGATCAATTGTAGAATGCCTTGGATTAAAACCAGTTTGTCCTTTTTCTCTTTTACCCTCTTTTTCTTCCCAACTACTGATTCTACGCTCCATCATGCTCCCAAACAATTTTCGAAGAAGAGGATTGACCATAATAGTGCGATAATTAGAGGGATTATTGATGTCTCCACTTTTGTAAAGAGGGATAGCGATATTTGTTGACCATTCCACTGGAAATTTTCTTTTTGTGATGTTGTTATTTGCAGAAACCGGATCATCCACAATACCATAAAACAGATGTCGACGTTTCGAATCCTTACGTGGATCCATCTTCAGGACGAGAATTGAATTAAGGAAGAAAGAAGGTCGCAAGAAGTCAAGGTATAAATGGTGAAGGCCAATGAATATGAAAGGAGGAGCCGACACTAAGTCATGTTCATTAAAACTTTTTATATAATATTATAATAATTTAATTAAAAAAAAATTATAAAAAAATTTAATTAAATTTTTTAATCAAATTAATCTCTAACCCTCTTAAGCTTAATATGATAAATCATCAAAATTTTTAAATAATTATTATTAATGAATTAATTCTGATTCTAACAAAAAAATCCTAAAATAATCTAACATCTAATATAGATTAAATTTGTCTAAGAATTATTAATGAGAGGAAAATAACAAGATTTTTTTTAAATTTTACCTAAATATATGCTACTAAATGAGTTTTAATCAAATTTTATTAATTAACCCTAAAAAATATACTAACTGTTTAAAAATTTTCTCCTAATTTTTATTTTAATTAATTCCTAAAAAAAAATAAAAAAAAAATTCTAAAACCTATAATAACCAATCAAACCTCTAATTTTAAAATTAATTATTAATAAATTATTTCTTTTAATTCATTAATCCCTAAAAAACTGTAATACTAAAACTTAAAAATGAGCACCATAAATTTTTATTTTCCTTTAACTCATAATAAATATTAATTAATTAATTTTTATTAATAGAATAAAAATTAATTAATGAAATTAATTATTATGAGTAGGTGGCATAATTTACTAAATTTTTTTTACTAACAAGAATTTTAATTTTATTAATAAAGAGCACCATTAATTTTACACATTTAATTCCTAATAAATTGTAATACTAAAACTTAATAATGAGTACCACTAATTATTAATTTTCCCTTAACTCATAATAAATAATAATTAATTAATTTTTATTAATAGAATAAAAATTAATTAATGAAATTAATAATTATGAGTAAGTGACATAATTTACTAACAAGATTTTTAATAATAAAGAGCACCATTTATTTTTAATTTTCCTTTTACTCATAATAATTAATAATTAATTAATTTTTATTAATAGAATAAAAATTAATTATTATGAGTAAGTGGCATAATAAGAGTTTTTGAGCCGCCACGACCCTAAACTAGAAAACTAAAAGGAGGAAGAAGAATACCTGCAACATTATACCTTGGATGAGGACAAACCTAGGGAGAAAATCTGTCTAATAAGTAGTCGCCAACTATCACTAATCTCATAACCTCCATCCCTGTTGATGTTGTGCGGGTGTTTTATAATCTCCAGCGCTTCTCTAATCTTACGTCTCTGATGGTGTTCCTCCCTTGCAATAATTCTAGCATCCTCAAGGCGCAAGTGATGTTTTGTTTTTGAGGAGTGATCAGCAAGAGCCGAGGTTCGTGATCGTTCATGTTTAATATCGGCACCATGCTCTTTCAAATGATTTTGCAGAGAGCGCCCTGTTTCGCTAATATAACACTTCCCACAAGAACAGACAATCTTGTAAACACCTTTGAGCTAACCCTCACTAATGCTATCTTTAACTGAGCGCATCTTTTGTCTAATGGTGCCTGCTGCTGAGAATTTTGCAAAAATGTTGCTCCTCCCCAAAACCCTAACAATCTTATCTGTCACACCCCTGATATATGGCAGAAAAACCTTTCCACCCCTCTCTTGGGGGTCCTGGCACTTCTTGGACACGACAACGTTTTTCACTCTGTTTATGGCTTTCTTGATTTCTCTTTCCTTATAACCTAAACCTAGGAAAACATGAGTAAGGTGAGAGATCTCTTCCTCCAAGTGCTCCTTGTTTGATATTCTCAGGGCTCTTACAGCAAGAGTGTTGAGGACACCAAATTTTTGAACAGGTTGATGGTAAGAATCAGCATGAAGGTAGCTTTCAGTATGGGTTTTGTGATGTTGTTGAGGATCCTTTTGATGATTGGGGCCAAGATATCAACACCCCATTTTAAGAATTCTGCCTGTAACCCATCAATGTCTTGGGCTTTACCACTCGCTAAATTTTGTATACCTCGCTTGACATCCTCCATCGAAAATAATACAATTGTGGAGTTGGTTATGGTGGGGCTACTTTTCTCTTGATTTCTCTCATAAAGAAGCTTTGCATATTCCACCCAATGAGTAGTTGAGATATTATTATTAATTGCTTTCTCTTTTGTTGTATTTCTCGCCAAAATCCTTTGGGGTTGTGCTTTCCCAAATAGATTAAATCCTTTCTTCTTGCAGTCACATAATTTTTTTTTTCTTTTTATCAAAATTTTTATACTTTTTCTTGCTTTCACTATCTGCCTCCTTCTCCTTGAGGGATCTTTTAGCCGCTTTTCACTCTTCATCAAACCAAGGATTAGTTGGAAAGGTGTTTGAGATCCTCTTATTAGGCTGAGACCTTTTGCACACCTTTAAGGCTTTGTGGATTAGAGGGATCAACATGTTGTTGCCCATGCATTCTATTTTTGAATTGTCTTCATTTTTTTTTTTGTTGATTTTCCCCCCCTGAAAGTGTTTTTCTAAAGCAACAACAAAGAGCTCTTGGTTTTCTTGATTTATGAGGATTCTTGCATTTGCATGCATTTTCTTATGACCTTGTTGGGTCTGCCCTTCCTATATCCCACTTGAGTGTATACCTAATTTAATATAAAGATACATATAGCCATGATTCATCTCTATAGGACAAGCCTCAATATTGAACTCTAACAGCTTGCAGTTAAGGCTCTGAGAGCATATTACATACTCCACCACACTTTGACCATTCTATGTTTTACAGGTGGTGCCATTGGATGTTGGCCAAGCTCTCATATCATTGCATATTACCATGTCATGGAGCCTACATAAGCCTAACAACTCAGCTCCAAAGTGTGACACACTGCCATTCCCATATTGAGAAGCCCTTTTCCATGTGTGATCTTCGTTCTTCTCTAACCAAAGAGGATTTTTTTCCAAATTTCCCTCACTTCCCCACCAAATGCACTGTTTGTTTAGCCATGGTCTAAAAATTCTACAAATTTCATCAAAACTTGGTCTAAAAATTCATCAAAACTCTCACACGGTTAATATAAAAGCTTGGTCTAAAAAGTCTACAAATTTTTCATTAGCCATGAAAATAATGGAAATTCTAGCAAGTTATGAAAAAATCTGTCAGATTTTTTTCAAAATCTAGGTTACAGTTGTCAAACTTCAAGATTTTGGGTGGCTAGGTGTTCTTGATGGTGATAAATCCATTTCCACCATAAAAAAACTATTAAAACACTCCAGCATTCTGATTTTTTTATTTCAAGAAAACTATCATGGAGACAAATTTGTGGTGCCCTATATAAATCAATATAGATTTCATTTGAATTTCAATTTAAAGCTAAGAAAATAGACTAGTCTAAGAGGCTAGAAATTCTGGTACGATTTCATATTTGTTTGAAAATCTTGGGTACAAAGGTACATGTCAAGGGATTTTGGGTGTCTTATAAGTTCTTGATGGTTCCCTATGGGTTCTTGATGGTGGTGAATTCATTTCCATAAAATGTATATCTAGAGACAAAATTGGTCATGCGGATTAAAAACTAGTAATTACCTTCAAGGTGTAAAGAGTGTGTTCTTTCATCTCACATAGTCATTAAATTAAAGAGTGTGTTCTTTTGTCTCACATAGTCATATAAATTAAATAGCAAGGATATGTTTGAATTTAAGAAATAACACAACAATAGTAACTATAAATAGCAAGGATATGTTTGAATTTAAGAAATAACACAACTATATAAATAAAATTATTGGTGTTTGTCTAAATTCAAGAATGAATCACTGCAATTATATAAATTTAATAGTTCTTGAATAGCTATAAACATAAAAACATTTATCTTATGATACATCACATATTGCCAAGATTTAAAAAAATCTCATTATTATTATTGTTATTATTTTTAAAAACCATGTAACAATAATTTTAAATATGGAAATTCATATTCATGGAGATTTTGCACAACCACCCCTAAGAGGTTTGATCCTGGGATACCTTGCTAACAAGGCCCATCCTCAACTTGTTGTTATAATATTATCTTCCAATACATAACTTACTAATATATCCAAAAAAATTATAACTCATATTCATAAAATATGTTTTTAATTAATTAATTTAGTTAAAATGGCAAAAAGAGTATAACTACTTCTAAAATAAATTTTAACCTTTAAATTATGACTAGTAGTAAAAATATTTTACAATATTTTTTGAAAGCCAAATTAAAAAATTAAAATTAAAATCTAAGAATTAATAATGGAAAAAAAGACGTTTCGTGTGTGTGTGTGTGTGTCTATATATATATATATATATATATAAAACACACACACACATATATAGATATAAGTCTTTTAACCTTCATACAATATTCTATTGATTCTTAGATTCTAGGATCCTCATATTCCAGTGATAGAAATAAAGAAGAGAGTTGTCTTTAGTGTGAGTTTTTGGAAGTTTTTCCGATCTAAATCTGAGAGAAATTTACTGAATCCAAGTACACTAGAGGTTTTCTAGGCTGCTAAATCCATATATACAGTAAAAAAACCAGTTTAAATAACACAAATCAAGAAAGGTTTTCCAGACTGCTAAATCCATATATACAGATGTCCTTGTAACTATTAGGAATAATTGTTGAAATGTTGCCCAAACTTGAAACTAGTGACTAGGAGGATGACAATTACTCTAATGAGAGACATTCAAGGCATAAGAAAGTAAGTTGGCTTATGCAAGATATAGAAGATAACACAGACGTACCACCCCATCTAGCTAATAGAGAAATAGGAACGAGACATGGCAACATGCCCTTGTAACTATCAGGAATAAATGTTTCAACAAATTTATCCCTAACAGGGGATGGTGTTGATTACGGAGTCAATCATCCCAAACAATTAACTACTGAGGTGGATGGCGTCAATTACGGATTCCATCATTCCAAACAATCAACTAGTGAGATGAATTAGAGTCTGCGAGGGTTTATATGCTTGGTAAGAGTTTAAGAGGGTTTATACACTGAGTAAAGACAATGATTCTCACGGTTGTTAGAAAAAATGGGACGAGTAAGCGTTGATTATAGCACCCTGACCCGGTACGTTATGAGTGGAACCCCTCAGACATCAACTCAAAACTTTCATGATCTTTTTTCTCAGCCGTTGGGAGAGAATGTACGTTTGACCGAACGTGAGCTGTGAAGTATGGGAAAGACTAATTAATGATTATAGCATTTAAAGTGCTTGGTGGGAATTTGGGAAACAAGTTTTGTTTAAGGGTAAGTTTTCGATTATAAGGATTCAACACTTTTAGGTCAGCTTATGAAATGTTCACAATTTTAACCATTTTCAAATTCCGCTGGAAAATATAACCAAAATTCTCAAAATTTTAACTCAACTCAATTAATAATTGTCCTACCATGAAATTCCACATTCAAAACTCCTAAATTTTATTACTAATTACTTTAAATAAAAATAAAAACTCAGAGCATATTTTTTTGTAGTTTAAAGAAAAGCGACAATAAAAAAAATTTACCTAATGCTTAAAAAACACACATTCAAAACTCGTAAATTTTATTACTAATTACTTTAAAGAAAAATAAAAACTCAGAGCAGATTTTTTTGTAGTTTAAAGAAAAGCAACAATAACAAAAAAAAATATTACCTAATGCTTAAAAAACACATATTTATAGTTAATTCGTCTCACGTGTCAAGCTGAGAACCTCTCCCACCAACAACCACACGTACCACACGTATTTATAGTTAATTCTTGGTCACACTCCTTTTGTGAAATAACAATCACCTCTACCACCAACAAACACACGTACCACACGTATTTATAGTTAATTCTTGGTCACACTTCTTTCGTGAATAACAATCTTCTTTCTCCGGAATGATTCTCTTCCACACACATATTAGGGTTAGCTCCATGATTGGCCCAATTCTAGTAGCAGCTGACATATTTGTCAATGCAAAAGATGTAAAGATATAGTAAAAGAATAGATCGATATAGTAAAAGAATAGATCATACTTATGATGTTATTTCAAAAATGTTGCAGCAAAGGAAAGATAACAAACTAAAGAGTGGAGGATGAATGAGAGAAAATGTGTGTTTAGGGTTGCAATAATCTCAATTGTTACTTGAACTATTATGACATTCCTAGTTAAATCGTTTTTTTCCAATCATATTATCATGTCAAATTCTTATATACATATTATATCTAAGCTATAACATACATTCAGAGTAATGAGGAGAAACATTAGTCTTTAGATATCTAATTAGTCTATAGAACCTTGGATAGACACTCATTGGGTGGGCTGTTAAGAGACTCCTAAATGCTAGGTTAATGGTTCAATTCCCCAATTTATTCTGGTGTTATCTTTGAGCATGCCCATGATGTAGCCTCAGCAAGGGAACTTACCAAAAAAAAAAGATATCCAATTTAAATTTAATATTAAACAATTTCTTCAATGATAATAATTTAATTTAAAATTTGCAAATATAACTTTTTACTTCATAATAAATACATGAAACATAAATATTTTAACATATTAAAATTAATATAAATTTTAATTTCTAATTTAATATATTAATATAACTTTGCCATAGGTCTAATTAGAACGAAACCATTCGAGAGTGACAGGTGCACGGTGTAAGAATACCGGCCCTCTATTCAACAGTAAATATACAAATTGTAAATGGATAAGCCACAAGTGAAAACCCTTGTGAGAGTGCTGCATGCACCTACATGGTAACCGTCTCGGAGCCGTAACTATGCTAAACCCTCACAAAACCACCGAACAACAAATAGAAAATAGCTCTAGAAAACCAGGGCCACAACCCTTATCCAGCGCCACAAAAACCATACTGCCACTAAACAAGAAGGAGATCCAGATGAGAACAAGTCAAGGGGTTGGAACCCCGCTAAGGACAAAGGTACCTGTAGAGTAGACGCATAAGTCAAAACCTCGAACCTGGGAGGAAATTGCGGCCCTGAAGAATCTGAGTCTGTAATAATATGGTGAGGAAGCAGTTTGATACCTGTTACACAAATTGAAGAAGCATTAGAGAGAGTGGGAATAAAACCTAACTCAAATCATGTCCTCACCTATATATATATATATATATATATATATATATATATATATATATATATATAACAGTTAATCATGGTGCCGGAGAGAAAAATTACCTGTGAAACCATGGAGTCCCAACGAGAGCCAAAGAAGGGTTGGACACCTACGCCAGCAAGCTAAATAGATTTGCCACGAAGTCATAAAAATTACTCAGACTTCGAATTAGAGTGTTGCAGCCGCGTAAGAAAAACAATGGGACAAACTAAATCTTTCCTAAATCCTCAAAAAGGAAAAAAAATGAGAAGCAATCACACAAGACATTCAAAAAAGAACGAGCATGGCAATTGTTGGTTACCAGAGCAGGGAGGAGAGCCTCAGTTGAGGCGCCATGCCGCCGCAGTGCTATTGAGGACTAGGAAGACTAGAAACAGAAACCCTGTAACCAAATACCAAACCTTGTAACGCAGAGCCGCTCTCTAGAGCATACAACAGGGAAACAATGCCGAAGTGAATACCGTTACAGCGAGGGTCATTATCCAACCCTAATGAATGAGCACCGTCGGATTGAATGTTTGATCAGCGGTGGAAAGATCGCCAGATGGTGAGCTGTGGAGCCAGTGTGGTTGCCAGCCGCGCAAAAGGGGACGACTACATAGACCTGGTAGAGCCATGGTACACCAAAATAAATTACACAGTAAATGAGCCTTACATTACCAAGATCACAATGACGTGAAAAGCGATTGTAACATAATTTGAAATTAATGAGTTGTTGCTGTGGCAAATATATGACCCGGAACCTTATCAACTTGGGATATGTAGCGTCAAAAACGAGGGTAATGCGTGTGACTTAACCCATAGTCTGGCCATAGTATCTGGCCGAGTATCTCTGCAATAACATGGTAAGAAATTCGGTGTACTAACAGGAGTTAAAACAAAATTATTATGAATGTAATCAACCTTACAACTGTTGAAATGATGGTATAGTTTCAGTGGTATTAATTAGGATGGAAATTATTGTTACATTATTCTATAATTGATAGCGAGAAGTAAAAGTTAAATTTTTTTTATATGGTTAAAGTGTAGTAATGATGGACCTGGTTCGTTATGAGTGGAACCCCTCAGACATCAACTCAAAACTTTCATGATCTCTTTTCTCAGCCGTTGGGAGAGAATGTGCGTTTGGCACCTTAGAGTCGAAAAGAGGTCTAGGTAAAAAGTCTCAGAAGAACAAACAGCCATCTACCAGTACTACTGTCAAAACTGAACCTAGATGCGCTCATTGTCATTCTTCCTTCCATAAGACAGCAGATTGTCACAACCGGTCTCAAGCTCTTCGCATTCAACAACATGCTGTTGAATCCTCTCCTGAGTCTTCCTCCACTGCATCTTCTTCTACCTCTTCTGATGAAGAAGTCAATATGTATTGTCACTGTTCTGACCCAGATAATTGTGCTTGTTCCGATTCTGAGTCAGACTATTCTTCTGATGACTCTTCTCCCGAAGAGCCTGCTCCTAAACTTAAGGTCCTCATGGCACAGATCGATGAAGATGAAATGAAATTATTTGCTCAAATCCGTGCCTTGGAGGAAGGAGATCTTAAAGCTGCAATGCTCAAAGCCTACATGCAGCATGGTACTGGCACCTCCAGTAAATCCTCTGGTAAGAAGCCAAATTTTGTTGATGCTTCTTACGACCGCAACACTAAATCATATCTCCAACACAATTCTAACAAAGTTCGTACACTCACTTTGGGGGAGGTGAGTAGGGAGATACACAATACAAAGTCAAAAATCTCTGCCCTAAAATCTGAGATTGCTGCCCTGAAACTCCAAGTTTCACAGTCAGAGAAGGCCCCACAAATTCAGCAGCCTTCTACTTCTATTTTAGGGAGACATGTCAATTACACTTTGCATTCTGAACCAAGACCAGAAGTTAGAGTTTCTGAAGGTAAATTTGATACCTCAGTTGGGTTCAGAGAAATAAGTGACATGCAGGTTATGGCAGTACAATACCAGCAACACCACATTGAAACAAAAATTTGTGTTGCAGGCAGAGTATATAACGTCACTACACTCATTGATTCTGGTGCAGACATTAATATTCTTTCCAAGAAAATAGTCCCTTCAAGATATTGGGTTACAGCAAAAAGAAAAGTTTTGGGACTAGGAAAGAAAAATTTAGAGTTTGAAGTTTCTAAAGCTGCTGTTTGTTTTGATTCTAGATGTGTTAAACTCTCATTTGCAGTTGCTGACATTCCAGTTGATTGCATATTGGGAAATATTTTTCTAGCAGTAGTTGAGCCCCATGGTTCTCTTAGATTTCCTGACAATTCTGCAGAATGTTTTATCACAGTCTCTGGCGAAAGAATTGAAATTCCATATGTCTCCAACACCAGAGTCTCTACCATGGTTCAGGCTATGCAAGAGAAACTTCATAAAGCAGAAAGTAGCCTAGAATAACTTAAAGACCATAAGAGTATGATCCCGATAGAAGACCAGTTAAGTTCTCCAAAGATTCAGAAACAGATTTCTGAATTAAAAGATGAATTTGAAAGAACATGCTGTTCAGAAGAACCGAATGATTTTTGGCACCGGAAGCAGCATTGTGTTGAACTGCCCTACAAAGAAGGTTACACAGGCAGACCTTGCAAAAGCAGAGCTATCCCAATGTCAGAAGAATATAGACAGCTCTGCCAAAAAGAGATTGATCAGCTTTTACAGAGAAAGCTGATAAGAGAATCTAGCAGCCCTTGAAACTGCTATGGATTCTATGTGAACAAGAGAAGTGAGCAGATTAGAGGAGTTCCTAGGCTGGTGATAAACTATAAGCCTCTAAATTCTGTTTTAGCAGATGACACATATCCGATTCCTCACAAAGGAGACCTCATGCGTCGGATATCTGGAGCCAAGATATTCTCTAAGTTTGATTTAAAATCTAGTTTATGGCAAGTAGCAATTGCTGAGCATGACAAGTGGAAGACAACGTTCAACATTCCTGCAGGGAATTACGAATGGAATGTGATGCCATTTGGGTTAAAACATGCACCTTCTAAATTTCAGAAGGTAATGGATTCTATCTTCAGACCTTATGATGAATGGTTACTTGCTTACATTGATGATCTGCTAATCTTTTCCAAGAACTTGCAGGACCACTTTAGACATTTGAAAATCTTTATGAAATTGGTCCAAAGAAATGGTCTGGTATTAAGCAAGAAGAAAATGGAATTATGCCAGACAAAGATCAAATTTTTGGGGCACACAATTGAAAACGGGAAAATTGCTTTACAAAGCCATGCACTTGAGTTTGCAGACAAGTTTCCTGATGTCATTTTGGATAAAACTCAATTGCAAAGATTTTTGGGATGTTTGAACTATGTGAGCAATTTTTATCCTTCTTGTGCCATTGATAGGTCTCTACTTAATCAGAGACTCAGAAAGAACCCGAAACCTTGGACACATGCTCACACTCAAGCTGCCAAGGAGATAAAAGCCAAGGTTCGTAATCTTCCTATTCTTTATGTTGCTGATGATACTGCATTTAAGATTGTTGAAATGGATGCCAGCAACATAGGTTGGGGAGGTGTGCTAAAGCAGAAACCAAGTGAAGAAAGCCTGAAAGAACAAGAACAAGTGGTGCAGTTCGTCTCTGGAGTCTGGAGCAAGGCAGAAAGAAATTACGCTCCTATTGAGAAAGAAGTTAAAGCAATATGGAACTGCATCAGTAAGTTTTCAATTCACTTGGCGAATAAACATTTCCTGCTAAGAACTGATGCCAAAGCTCTGGCAAAGGTAATTACAAAGACTATAAAGAATCCTGAAGATGCAAAATTTGCAAGATGGCAGGCGCTATTTGCATATTTTGACTTTAAATTAGAACATATAAAGGGTTCTGAAAATTGTCTGCCAGACTTTCTTAGCAGAGAATTTATCCAGCATCAAGAACAAGATGATGACCCAGAAGCAGACTTACCACATGTAATGGTCATCATCACAGAATGGGACCAAGCCCATCAAAGAGAACAGCTCAGATACATCTCAGATGAGGAATCATGGCCGGTCTATGCAGAAAAATGGAGTCCTACTTGGCAACTCCGAAACACCAAAGTGCTAGATGCAAATGTTCAGAATCACAATGATCTTAAGCACTTTGTTCCTGAAAGAAGAGTGTACCATAAAGGGAGCAGATGGATACATGATATGATGTATTCACACAGCATGATCGCTTCCTATGAAGCTGAAAGGGCACTCTCTCAAGACTTTTGGGACATCTCTGTCATTTGTACTGGTGGAGGAGATAGAACAAAAGTCTATTACAAAACATATCATATAAACAGAACCAGGAACCCTGGCCAATACACAGGCGGTAGATTCCAAACTTGGCCAGGTAATGATCTCAGTTTTGTTTTTCCTGACACTGTTTATAATTTTGCAGGTTATAAAGATTTATGGTGGGATTTGTTAAATAAATATGGACGTGAGGAAACTCACTACACCAAGTTAAAATTCTCTCCCACATGGATCAACTCAAGAGAGCCAGCCGCACCATGGTTAGAAAATTGGTGGTATGATTATGGTGTCAGCCCGTTTAGTATGGATCCGCACTACTATGAAGCCTACTTTCATGGAAAATGTACTTCATGCCTTGAAAGTCCAGTAGGAGAATGCTTTCACTATCCATGCCAAACTGTGAAAGAAATAGCAGGACTTGAACATAAAATGAGAAACCCTATTTTAAAGTCCTACATGGAGATGCACCACCAGTGGCTCATCATGACCAAGATAAAGCATCAAATCATCCTAAACAAGCCTATGATCGTCCGTCGTATCTACACCAAAGCTTGGGATGATGAGTTCTACGGCAAGATCCAATACCCAGATGCCCAAATCTTGGATCCTCCTGCAGCTGCAGCCAGTACAAGTGGTTCACGGGAGCCCCACTAAAACAAAAGCCTTCCCTGTGTATAATGATACATAGTCACAGGTTTATTGTGACAAAGCTTTTCTCGAGGACTTTTCATCTGTCTGAAAAGTATCCTCTCTGTAGATAATTATTCTGTTTCCTCGTGGGCCTTGTACTTAAAGGCATCCACAGTGTAATAATCACACACCTTCACATGTGTATGTCGGAAGGATTGAATCTCCGTGCGGATGTCACTTCGGTGTTACCCGAAAAGGATGATCCACCTTCCAAGTGTCAATAATCTGATGGTTCAATAGGAATGCTTGTCCCCTCTTCCATCCTATATAAGGAAGAGTAAGGCTCATTCGAAGGCAGGGGCATTTGGAGTGTTATTTTTGCATTTTGTGTGTTTTGATTCTGAGTTATTGTTCCCTGCTATGCATCTGCGCAAAATCTTGCGACCTGCTTGCATCACGGAGAACTGACTCATAGTCCTTAGAGAACTGAGAAGCCTGCGTGTCTATGTGCTCGGCATAGGCAAGAACCTAAAGTGGCCAGTTCTATAGATTGAGTCTGTATTTATATGTTTGAGTGTTTTATGCTCTGAGACAGAGTCTGCAATTTGGCTAGGAAGCCTCCAGTATCGCTCGCTCATTCACTGAGTAGCATCAGTCTGGTAAATGCCATTGCAGCCAATCTCTGATAAAGAGATCTGAGTCCATAAGTCTGTAATCTGATTGTAATATCATTCTGAGATCAATAAAAGAGAGAATGTTCATTATTCCGCATCATTAAGTACTGTTACTCTGTGCATTGTAAATTGCTGCTAAGACACTGTTTATCTTCTCATACTCTTGAAAGTTCGCTAGAAGTTTGCCAGAGGTTCGCCAAACCACCGAGGGACGCCAAGGCCGTAAAAGGCGAAGGGAAGCCGCAGAATAGGCCGCTAGTTGCGTGAACGTGGGAGTAGGTTCGTGTATGGGTTCATCGCTGGGTTCACATAAAGTGGTTTTGAGAAGATAAAGGAGAAACTTAGCAAGGCCAAGTCTGCCTGTGAGCAGCAAGCAAGCTTGTTGAGAAGCCTCTACTAGAAATTGGTAGAGCCGTGAAGTATGGGAAAGACTAATTAATGATTATAGCATTTAAAGTGTTTGGTGGGAATTTGGGAAACAAGTTTTGTTTAAGGGTAAGTTTTCGATTATAAGGATTCAACACTTTTAGATCAGCTTATAAAATGTTCACAATTTTAACCATTTTCAAATTCTGCTGGAAAATATAACCAAAATTCTCAAAATTTTAACTCAACTCAATTAATAATTTTCCTTATGTACCATGAAATTCCACATTCAAAAATCCTAAATTTTATTACTAATTACTTTAAATAAAAACAAAAACTTAGAGCATATTTTTTTGTAGTTTAAAGAAAAGCAACAATAAAAAAAAAAAATTACCTAATGCTTTAAAAACACACATTCAAAACTCCTAAATTTTATTACTAATTACTTTAAATAAAAATAAAAAGTGAGAGCATATTTTTTTGTAGTTTAAAGAAAAGCAACAATAACAAAAAAAATATTACCTAATGCTTAAAAAACACATATTTATACTTAATTCGTCTCACGTGTCAAGATGAGAACCTCTCCCACCAACAACCACACGTATTTATAGTTAATTCTTGGTCACACTCCTTTTGTGAAATAACAATCACCTCTACCACCAACAAACACACATACCACACGTATTTATAGTTAATTCTTGGTCACACTTCTTTCGTGAATAACAATCTTCTTTCTTCGGAATGATTCTCTTCCACACACATATTAGGGTTAGCTCCATGATTGGCCCAATTCTAGTAGCAGATGACATATTTGTCAACGCAAAAGATGTAAAGATATAGTAAAATAATAGATCATATTTATAATGTTATTTCAAAAATGTTGCACCAAAGGAAAGATAACAAACTAAAGAGTGGAGGATGAATGAGAGAAAATGTGTGTTTAGGGTTGCAATAATCTCAATTGTTACTTGAACTATCACTGACATTCCTGCTTAAATCGTTTTTTTCCAATCATATTATCATGTCAAATTCTTATATACATATTATATCTAAGCTATAACATACATTCAGAGTAATGAGGAGAAACATTAGTCTTTAGATATCTAATTAGTCTATAGAACCTTGGATAGACACTCATTGGGTGGGCTGTTAAGAGACTCCTAAATGCTAGGTTAATGGTTCAATTCCCCAATTTATTCTGGTGTTATCTTTGAACATGCCCATGATGTAGCCTCAGCAAGGGAACTTACCAAAAAAAAAAGATATCCAATTTAAATTTAATATTAAACAAATTCTTCAATGATAATAATTTAATTTAAAATTTGCAAATATAACTTTTTACTTCATAATAAATACATGAAACATAAATATTTTAACATATTAAAATTAATGTAAATTTTAATTTCTAATTTAATATATTAATATAACTTTAAAAGTTTTAAAGTTTTCATTTCCATTAAATAAATAATAGATATTTAAAATTTTATGAAATATTTGTGAATCTAGTGTGGTCAAATATTTTTGAACTTCATGGAAAAACAAATTTGTTTTTGAATGATAGCATGTGTGCTACATATATTGGAAAATATAGATAGTATCATTTTTTTAAATAATAATTTAGTTTTATAAATTTATAAATAAAATATAAAATTATAATAAGAAATAGTATATGAATTTATATATAGAATTTAAATTAAAAAATAAATAGAAATATATAATGTGATTTTAATATTAATATATAATATTTGTTTTATAATAATATTTTTATTTAAATTAGTTTTTGACACAATTTAATTGGTAATAGTGAGTTTAATTGGTAATGGTTTTGTAAGTTTAGTTAAAAATAGTTATGTTATGGATTATTATACTAATTATGAAATGATAATATTAAGTTTAATTGATAATGATTTTATAAATTTAATTAATAATAATTTTGATATAAATTATTATGTAATTTAGTAATAGTGAGTTTAATTGGTAATGAGCTTGTATTGAGAATAATTTTGCTACAAATTACTATATTAACTATGAAATAATAATAATTTAAATGATAATGATTTTATAAATTTTAATTTTTATATGAATGATTATATAAATTATGAAATTATAAATTTAAATAATTTACATAAAAAAAATTATATTAAACCAATCCACTTACCCATTAATTAATAATAATTTATATAATTTTGACATAAATCATTATATAAACTATAAACTATGAAATTAGAAATTTAAATGGGATGTCATGCAGAGGAAACAAAATCTAAAATTATAAAGATACGCTATACGGAGAAAATTGGCTTAGTAAAAAATACTTTCTGTATAATTATAATGAATGCAATTTCAGTAATATTTTGCATGCCACTAAATAATTGAGAATTAATGGTATGAAGTCGACTTTAGCTTTGACGTTATTTAGTTAACGGGAAGGGAGGTTGAAAGTAGACGCTCCTCAAGCTCATAAAATTTAATAAGGACTGAATTGCAACGCAAGCCATACAAGCCATATTCGTTCTGTATTTTTGTTTTTTAAATGTATCTGGATTAAAAATATGTTCAATGGTGTTTTTGGTTTCTTTTAGTGATGTGTGTATGAGTTTCACTCAATGAAAAAATAATTGAAATAGTAATAATTTTAATTATTGGAATCTAAACTTTTGTGATCCATCATATAAATTAGTAGAAATTCTTTCGGTAATAATCACATGCACAGGAACATGGTCCACGTGTTTCGAACCAACCAGTGTGTTCATCACATAGTCCTCATGATGAACCACACTAATTGGTTCGAAACGCGTCGACCACGTTCCTGTGCATGTGATTATTACCGAAAGAATTTCTACTAATTTTAATTATGTTTATTATGGTGAAAATTTAAAAATTATTTATATATTTTAAAAAGGAATAATAATTTTGATTAAAATTATGTATTTAATTATATAAAATAAATAAATGAAGTTAATTCAATATGATTTATATTTAAATTTGGATTTTATATTAAAAATTTATAGTTATTATGTTATTGGATGGTTAAAGAGTAGTCTAAATATGTTATAATATTATTTAAAAAATTAATAAAAAAAATTGAAATAATTTTTAAAAAAATTTGACAGATTTTTTTGAAAATCTAGATTATAATTGTCAAACTTGAACTTTTCGGTGACTGAAAAATTCTTCATAACGCTAAATCCATATTTTTCATTTAAACACTCAATAATTAAAAAAAAAAAAAAAATCAAATTCTCTATCAAAACAAAATTATGACGTTAAACAACACCCTATGTTAAAGTGCATTAGTTCACATGATTCACTACTGATTGGATTTAGATTAGCGTGCATCCACTCACATGATTTACTAAATTGAGATGTAATTGCAGGTTGCGTAATCAATAACCTAAATTCTAAATGCAAGCATAGCATACTTATTCACCAAATACATATTTACTGGGTCGTAACATTTTGGTTTATATAATTAATTTTGGATTTAATTAAAAAAGAGTAAAAGAGTAAAATTTGAAAATTGTATGTATATGGTTATTGTGAAAATTGAAAATTAAAATTTTAAAGATATTTAAAAATAAATTAATATAAAAAAATTGAGGAAAAAATAAAATAATTTTTATTATTTGATGATGGTAAGAGTTAACATAAAAAGGAATATTGGAATATGGTAGTTGCTATGTGTGTTTTCTAAATTTTTTTGTCCATATTTCAAAACACTAGAATAAGGTGTTTTGTTTCAGCTTATCCATGTCTCAAAAACTTTACATATCAATTTAAGCATGAGATCAAGCTATTAATAAAAAGATTATTGGATAAAAAGATTTATAAGCATGTAAAGACATGAAATGATTTTTCCACCAACAAATTCAATGTTGCAACTACCAAAAAAAAATCTTATGTGTAATATGGAAATTTAAATGCAAATAAAAAATCTTATGTATGATATGGAAATTTAAATGCCAATAAAAACTAATTGGACAATTTTAAGATACGTTCTTGCACACTCATTTAGCTTTGAAGAAGAATGTTTAAAATCCCCTCACAAACAAAGCTCTTCATGTTACCATTCATCCATATAATTCTTTCTCTCACTCTAGTATGGTTAATGTATACAGAACACATTCTACTCTTTGTTCCAATTTTTACATTTTTACTTTGAGTTGCATTGTATTGTATACATTTTAGGTCAGATGTATAAAATATGGATATTTTCATTTCCCCACATTGATAATGCCAAAACCTTCAACATTAAAAATCTCATTGGTTTCATTGTGCCGAGAGGGGCATTCTACAACCAAAATAAGAAAACTAAACAAAATAAAATAAAATAAAATCTAAATAATGCCGGCTGAAACAATGACTTACATAATCATATAAATAAACAATATAAATTTAAAATATGAAGAAGTTTGGGAACATTAAAAAAAGAGATATGGTTAATAAACAAAAATATAAATAAACGAGAGGGATGGTAAATAATTAAAATATATTTTTATACTTACTCTGAAAGTATGGTAAATAAGTAAAAATATAAATAAACTAGAGGTATGGTAAATAAATAAAACCTCTTTTTATATTTACAAAAACTCAAAAAAGAGTTTTATTTAGGGGAAGCCTATGGGCCAAATAACATGGGACAAATTATTATTAATACCATGGGCCAAATACCATATTTATAAAAGAGGTATGGTAAATAAATAAATATAAAAGAGGTATAATGAGGTAAGGTAAATAAATAAAGATATATCAATACCATAGGCCAAATACCATATTTATAAAATATGTTTGGTAAAAAAATAAATATAAAAGAGGTATAAAGAGGTAAGGTAAATAAATAAATATATATCTCATAGGATTAGAAATCAATATCTAATTATATACCAACCCTATGAGTCAAATACCATCCACCAAATTATTATTAATATGATGAAAAAACATTATTAACCCTAACATTAATATTAAATATAATATTCATATTAATATATTATAATTTTAATATTATTAACTTTAATAACTTTAGATTAATACAATATTAATTTGTATATTATAATATATATATATATATATATATATATATATATATATATATTAACTCTAGATATTTATGGGAGGGAATAACAAAGACATATGATAGAGGTGGACAAAGAGGGTGAGTGACAAGGGAGAAATAGAGAGAGAGAAAATGATGGAGGGAGAGAGATGGAGGTAGGTGAGAAAGTGAGAGAGAGGACTTGAAAGAGAGGGAGGGATATATGAGGAGAGAGTGAGGGATAGACAGATGGAGTTGGACGGGGAAGAGAGGGAGGGATATAGATATGGAGTTGGGTGGGGAGAGCGGATGGGAAGAAGAAATACATAGAGAGTGAGTAGTGGAGAGAGAGAGGGAGTGACAAGGAGAGATGGAGAGAGAGTATATGTTTTGGGGTGAGATAAAGAGACAAACAAGGACAGATGGAGAGAAGGGGGGAGAGAAGTAGAGAAAGAGGGATATAGTAACAAAGTTGGAAGGTGAAGATAGAGAGAGAGAGGTGGGAGAGAAAGGAAGAGAGAGAGGTAGGGAAACACAGATGGAGATGGAGAGGGAGAGAGAGGGTGGTAAGAATAAAGACATTGAGAGTGAAATGTGGAGAGAGAGAGAGAGAGAGAGGGAGGTAAGAATAAATTCATTGAGAGTGAAATGTGGAGAGAGAGAGAGAGGGTGTGATAAGGAAGAAGGAGATAGGATAGAAGTATGTAAGAGAGATAGAAGTGGGGGAGGGGGAGGAGGATGGAAGGCGAAGAGAGAGAGGGGGGGGGGATAGGAGGAGAGAGTGATAGATAGATATATTGGAGAAAGAGAGTGTATTTTTGGGGTTGATATATATATAGAGAGAGAGGGAGGTAGAGATATAGATGGAAGGTGAAGATAAAGAAGATATAAATGGAGACAAGGAGAGAGGGACAAAGAGATTGATAGATATGGAGTGAGAGAGCGTGTGTGTTTGGCGGGCTGAGATAAAGATATAAAGAAGGATATATGGAGGGAGATATAGACATAGATGGAGGGGGGAGGGAGGGAAGAGGATTTATTGCACTAGATGCATTGGTTTCAGTGTAAATGGTGATTTCTAATCCTATTTGATTGGTTGTACAAGATGCATTTATTTTAGTGTAGATGTTCATTGCTAACGATATTTGATTACTTGCACTAGATGCATTGATTTCCATGTAGATTATTTCTAATCATATTTTATTTCTTGCTCTAAATGCATTGATTTCAGTGTAGATGGTGATTTTTGATCCTATTTGATTGTTTGCACTAGATGCATTAATTTCTGTAGATGTTGATTTATAATTATATTTGATTTCTTGCACTAGATGCATTGATTTCAATGTAGATGATTTCTAATCCTATTTGATTGCTTGCACTAAATGCATTGATTTTAGTGTATATGGTGATTTCTAATCCTATTTGATTGCTTGCACTAGATGCATTGATTTCAGTAAAGATATTGGTTTCTAATCCTATTTGCTTACTTGCACAATTTCAATGTAGATGTTTATTTCTAATCATATTTGATTACTTACATTAGATGCATTGGTTTGAGTGTAGATGTATTTTTCTAATCTTATTTGATTTCTTGCATTAGATGCATTGATTTCAATGTATATGTTGATTTCTAATTTGATGTAATTGGATGTATGACGGTACATTAATTTGAAATTCATTGGATTAATAGTGTGCATTGATTTCCATGTAAGCATAAAAAATTATTGACAATGTACATTTATTTTTGCGTTATAGTAATTAAACCTATTAATATTGGAGAGGAAGAGATACAAGGTATGATGTTTACTACAACAACTCGATCTAAATATTTAAATGGTTAACAATTCAAACTCTCCTTTTCATATAATCGATATGAAATGATGACAAAACTAACAAGGGTGACAATAAAAATAGTAGAAAAAAATAGTTTGAGATTGATCACAATGAAGACTATTTGTAATTGACTACATTGTTATTATTCACATTTTCTATCATTCAATATTATTACATTGTCACTTTGCATTCAAAATTTTTATTTCATCATTTTTCATTATTAAAGAGGTAACTAAGTAATTTTAAAATTGAAATGACTCATAAATCTCAGACATATTTAGCATATTTAAAATGCTTATATTAATATTAGATGTATCTACATATTATTGATCAAATTAATCATATTTTTCTCATATTATCGATAGATTTTCCTTTGCCGCACACAACTCAAACTAGCCTAGATCCATCTTAAATCCATATCTATCAAGCACCGAGATGGATCAAATCTCTCGAGGTGCAAACCTTTCCTCAAGTTTTGAACTCAAAATATAGGTTTGTGCCACGAGAGATTTTATCACTCTCGGCGGTTAATAGATCCAGAGTTAACATGGATCTAGGATGGATCCATATTAACTTCCAGCCTAGATCCATCTTAACATGTTGAGGTAAAATCCATCATAAAGACCTACATCCATAATTGAGACATCGAGCTCCAGATTAAGCACCGAGAGGGATCAAATTTATAAATGGATGGTAGCTTTATGATGGTCAATAACAGGATCATGTTAAGATAGATCATAGATCAAGCAGAGGCAAAGATGATAGGCATATCCAAGATCTATGTTGGATGGTCAAGCATAGATCAATGGTCAAAGATGATAGGATATTGATCATCCTATGATCCAGCCTAGATAAATTGATGAGATATCATAGGATGGATCTTTCTATCTAGAGTTAAGATGGATCTAGGCTGACCATATCTTTCTATATTGATGCAATACTAGTGATAGCCTATTCAACCTAGATCCATCTTAACTTCGGATCTATCAAGTTCCGAGAGCGATCAAATCTCTCGAGGTGAAAACCTCTTTTTTTAGTGCAAAAAATGAGGAAAAGTTTGCACCTTGAGATATTTGATCCCTCTTGACGCTTGATAGATCCAGAGTTATTATGGATATAGGCTGACAAAATATGATGTTTACTACAAAAAATCAAGCTAAATATTTAAATGGCTTACGATTCCAACTGTCTTTTCATATAATCGATATGAAAAGATGAAAAAACTAACAAGGGTGACCATATAAGAATAGTAGAAGAAAATAGTCTAAGATTGATCACAATGAAGACTATTTGTAATTGAATATATTCTTATTATTCACATTTTCTATCATTCAATCTTATTACATTGTCACTTGGCATTCAAAATTTTTATTTCATCATTTTTCATCATTAAAGTTATTTTAAAATATATATCATCTCAACAAACTGAGGTAACTAAGAAAATTTAAAATTAAACTGACTCGATAAATTTCAGACATATTTAAAATGGTTATATTAATATTAGATGTATTTACATATTATTGATAAAATTAATGAAATTTTCCTCATATTATTGATAGGTTTTCCTTGGTCGCACACGAATGAAACCAGCCTAGATCCATATTAATTCCGGATCTATCAAGCACCTAGAGGTATCAAATCTCTCGAGGTGCAAACCTTTCCTCAAGTTTTGCACTCAAAAAAGAGGTTTGCACCTCGACAGATTTGATCCCTCTCGGTGCTTGATAGATCCGGAGTTAAGATGGATCTAGGCTGGTCGTAAACACCAATTATAATTCCATATATGAAATTAGTAGAGAGAGTGCACATTATAATAACAACATGTAAACAGACCCAATACTTGATCTCTATATAATAAATTAAAAATATCACTGTACATTTGATTTGCACTCATAAGGTGATACTCATAATTAAGACTTCCTCACCCCCAATTTTTCCTTTCCCATATAATTCAAATTATTTTTAAGTATGTGCATTTCATTACCACAAATAACTTAATCATAAATTGCAAGGGAAATAATATTAGTTATGAATATAAAATATTAGAACAATAATATGATAACAAAACAAATCTTTCCACTTGAAAAGAAAAAATGACTTCTTACTTCTAAGTTTTAAAAGGAGACTATCACCACTATAACGGATGTTATCTACTAAAAGGTGTGAGATAAATTAATTAGAGTTGTGTTCAAGCAAGTGAGGTGCAATTATCATTGATTAATTTAAAGAAATTAAATCTATTATAATATTGTTGGAGAAATTAAAGATGATTGACATACAAATGTCTTCTATTAATAAAAGCAACTCTTTTAAAATATTATTAAAGAAATTCAATGTTTGTTCACATCTTCAGCATCAAATCCCACATACATATTTAAACATATTCAACTTTATTTTTAGACATATTTCTTTTCTTTTACATTATTGTTGAAATATTTATTTTACAAAGAGATTTTCAATAATTCTTCAATAAAAATATTCAACAACAAACCAAACACATAAACCAATTTAGAAAACAATAATATTGGAATATAATAGCTAGCCTTAAAAAACTAAATATTGCACTTAATGAAACAAACTTACATTTCAAACCTTTCAAAAAAACTAAATATTACACTTAAATGAAACAAACTTACATTTCAAACCTTCAAAAAACTAAATATTATACTTAAATAAAACAAACTTACATTTCAAACGTTTAAAAATTACATTTCAAACCTTTCATAAGAATAAGAATACCAATATAAGAAGGTAAAGAATTATTATTTGAGAAGGAAAAATTGATGAATGAGTTGTAGTTTTCTTCCATTTCTAGTTATCCTCTCTGAATTATGTTTAGCATTAATTTAAAAATTTTGGAATGGATGGTATGAGTTTAGATAAACTCTTGTAATGAAATAATTAAATTTACCAACTAAAATTTATCTTTACATTATATAAGGTATTAATATTTTTGTGCGTTTTTTCCTTTTACATTGAAGGAAGGTTTTAGAAAAAGAGTTTCTTGTTTGTGTTTCATTTTAGACAATTGTATTTTCATATCACATTTTGGTGAGTTTAATTAGTTCAAATTTCATATATATGATATTTTTTATTGAATAGTTTTTCTTTCACTTTTAGTTATCCTCTCTGAATTATGTTTAGCATTAATTTAAAAAATTTAGAATGGATGGTATGAATTTAGATAAACTCTTCGAATGAAATAATTAAATTTATCTATTAAATTTTATCTTTACATTATATAAGGTATTAATATTTTTTTTTTGGGGTCCTTTCCTCTTACATTGAAGGAAGGTTTTAGAAAACTTGAGTTTCTTGTTTGTGTTTCAATTTTGACATTTGTATTTTCATATCACATTTTTGTGAGTCTAATTCGTTCAAATTTCATATATATGATATATTTTATTGAATAAAAATAATTTGAGAGAAAAATAATTAATATAAGGAAAAACAAATTATATGTATGAGCCTATAGTAATCCCAACATATCCATTGCAAATTTAAAACTTTAAAATCTTTTCAAATTTCATATATATGATATATTTTATTGAATAAAAATAATTTGAGAGAAAATTAATCAATATAAGGAAAAAAAACATTATGTATGATTTTATAGTAATCCCAACAGATCCATTGCAAATTTAAAACTTTCAAATGTCTAAAATTCTGTGTAATAATTTAAAACTTTGTAAAATAATTTCTTAGAAAAAAAATGATATAAGTGTATTAAACCAAATGTTAAAAAATAAAATTTTCAAACCAAATGATATAAGTGTATTAAACCAAAAATAAATAAAAAATGATATAAGTGTATTAAACATTGTCAAACATTTGAACAAGTATCCTTTAATGTATGTGGTATTTCTTAGATCCCAACCAAATGTTGGTATCTTGGGCCAGTTATATCTGAAATTTACGTTGGTATCCCTAGTTGCACTAGTATATGCAATTGCACCAATGCATTGTCTCAACAGGAACTCAATGGAAGTCATGAATAGAACTCATGTTTGTCACATTGTTTGAATCTATTAACCCCCTGCTAGTATACTATTCTTAAATTTGTTTATTTCACCAAATTGATCTTTTTATTTTCCATTCTAACTTCAGACTACTAATTTTTATATAAATACTAGTTCCCTCTAGTGCATGGGGACGATCATATGAACTATGTTATTCTCTATGTCCATTCTAACTTTATACTACTAATTTTTATATGAATACTAGTTCCCTGTAGTGCATGGAGATGATCATATGAACTATGTTGTTCTCTATTTTGATTATACATGTATACTAATTTTTGTGGGATTTTTTGCAATTACATTTTATGTGCTCTCATGAATGAATTTGTAGACTTGCCTCGATGCTTGTTTTGATCTTGTGAAAGCATTGAGGCATAAACTAACCTTGGGAAAAATCCCACTAAAGGTACAATTTTGTGACAATATTTTCTTTAATTTGTAAATAGGCCCAGGTCGTTGAGCTCGATTTTAAGTATTTTAAATTCATTTAATGTTCAATTGATTTATTTATAGATTTATACAAGTTTCGTTGATTTCTTTTATGATTTCATATAATTAGTGGTCTGGGGAATTTGAGTGGATGTTATAGAATTGGATGTCGCAAAAATTCATAGTTTTGATGTCCACTAAATGACATTGATCTAGTCACCCCTAGAAAACAATTGGGTTCTTAAGGTGCCATGTAACCAAGTAGTGAATTGTCTGTAAATAGATCCTCCCATCCAATCACAAATTCCCATGAATTTATTTTCTTAGTTGATCCAAATAAGTGTGAGCGACCTGTCTCTTATGTATATTGCATGGAGATCCTATCAAGTCTACTAACCTTGGTATTACAATTAAAATGAACTATATATCCTAAACCTCATCAAATTAACGAACATATAAACACACTATCATTTTTTGTTTCACTGTAGGGGAGGCAACTAAAAGATTCAAGATACCTCACATAATTAGTATAAAATATATTATGGATATAAGCAACCAAATGGGTCATTAATTACACCATTCAGTAAGATATTCCCCCACAATATTTTTTCCTTGGGAAATGATAGGTGCATTGTGTTGGAAAGTGTAACTAGGTTTGGTCTTCATAATGACTTGTAATTATGAATTTATGTAATGAAGAATACAAAGATAATAAAATGTATTTTTTAATGCTTTCCTCATGGGTTTCATGAGAAAGGATATTTTATTATAGGAAAATGACTTCTTCTTGATGTATTTAGAATTTTTTCGTATTGTCATAAATATAATTTAGAGTCATGTATATGAATTGATGTTACACTTTTAAAGAGACAAATTATTGATGTAAATATATACTCCAAACCCTTGTCACTATGTTTCATGAAGGTCGGGTCAAAGTATGTTGTAAATACCCCTTGGTAAATTTGGCCTACACTTATATCATCATGCCAACATAGAATAGTGGAGACAACCTCTATAAATAATGACTTTGCGGTCTCATTTGTACACCATAAGTTCAAATTAGTTCTGCAATTAAGTGTGAGCTAAGGAATATGATTTGGTGCAAGGAAGGTAGTTGTCCAGTGAAGAAATAGGAGGAAGTCGAGTGAAGGAAAGGAGGCTCGGTCTTGGGCTCAACCCTCTGCAATTTAAGTTTGCAGTGTGTAAGGAGATGATTTTACAATGAATAAAATGGATTGTGATGGGGTCAAGTTAAGGTGCGTAAGGGAGATTGAGATCAATTCAGAGGAGAGTCAGTGATATCATATGAATTGAGATCATACTTTTTGCATATATTAGAAGAATCACAATAAGAAGAAGGAAATCTCCTATCTTAGCCTTGGGAAGCCATATACAACGTAAAGAAGAGCTACAACAAAAAAGGAGATATATGTCTAGGGAATTAAGGACGAAGAAAGGTAAACTGAGGAGAAGTGTTTGGGTGACCGAGGCTAAATCAAGGAAGAAAGAATAAAAGGCTAGGGACTGAGCTTCCCTAGGGCTGGTGCAATGCAGTGCATAAAATAATATTAACATAAGGAGCCTAGAAGAGCAAGTGAATATTCATGTTTATGGTACTCATTAATTGAAGCTCTTTAAGAAGAATTACTTTCTAGTTTTCCTCTCCAAGAGGGAAAGGTTTTGGCCCTGGCTTGCTAGCCTAAATTTTGTGTCTCTTGTGCATTTAACAATTGACTTGATGAAGAATGTAATAATCTAATGAAGATAAGATCTAAGTGCAAGAAGCATAATGAAATGAAAAGTAATTATCACAAAAGAGAAATTTTAATAAAATATGTAATTTCTCAACATGGTATCAGAGCTAAGGTGTTGAAGAAAAGAAAGTGAAATTTAGCAAGAAGACAAAAGGATCAAGCTATGGAAAGAATATCAAAGGTCATTTTTCAAGAAAGAATTAAGAGAACGGATATGCATTGAAAAGTCAAAAAACTTAGATCCAAGGAAGAAAACCATCATTCAAGGAGAAGTTTTCAAGGATTTGGTGAAACCCTCAAGCCATCTCAAGAAGACCTAAGCCATTACTTAAAGGACTTATACATCAAAGTCTTTTCTAGAGGAAAAGAAAGACCTAGAAGGTGATCTTTATCTTCAAAAGATATTTTGTGTTGAATCAAAATCAACATTTTTGGAGAATTTATCAAATCATCATTTCGTTGAAGCTATCATCAAGCCATCCCTGCTCATCATCATCAAGGATCCAAGGTGATCTACTATTTTACAGCACCCTTGAAGAAGTCAATCTAAGAGGGAGCTCTTGCTACTATCTACATCATCAACTAGGAATAATCCAGTAGTGGAAGAAAGCATTTGTTTAATTAAGTATATTTATAACTTCATTTGAATCTGGAAATTTTTATTTTTGCAAAGAAAGCAACAAATTGGTTGGGGTTTCAAACTTTCTTGCATGGAAGAAAAAGACATATCTAAATCTTATTAAGAATGAAGTCATGGACTATATCCAAAGGTCAGAAGCTATACCTTCCAAGGAAGATACTCAAGCACATGCCAAATACATGAAGGGATACATAAGAACCCATAGGATTCTTATAGAATCCATAAAGGACTCTCTCATCCCCTATGTATCAAAACTATAATATTCAAAAGAAATATATGACAAATTGGTGGAGCTATTCTCGGTGAGTACTACAGGGGAAGTAATATCTCTGAGACAAGAAGTATACAAGTTGAAGTTTTCAAGAGAGGAAGGAATCACTTCATATTTTATGAAGATTTATGAAATTCAAGGTCAATTACAGGAATTGGGAGAAGTAATGCCTGATAGAGAAATGAATACAGTGATACTAAATGCTCTAGCGGAGCGATGGGGAAAATTCACTTCAATTAACTAGGAAGAAAGAAGCAACACCATTCCAAGATATATGGTATCTATGTAAAATCCAAGATACTAGATTAAAAGATAAAATTGATACATGATTGAATGAATAAAATCAAGCCTATGTTTCCATGTAAATAAGTAAGGGAAGATTTTGTAATTTTTGTCCTCGGAATAAAAGAAGAAACATCAGCAAGATACGATGTTATGGATGTAATGAACTTGGGCGCTATAAAAAGGATTTTTCAAAATATAATAAGGATAAAAAGAAAAAGGAAGAAGCCCATGTTGCCAGAGAAATAGAAGAACCATGTTATAGGTCAATTTGGGCACCATTCCCAATGACCTGGTTAAACTGGACATCATCCCCAGAACCAATGAAATAGGGTCTATCATCCCCTATCATTTCAGTTGTTACATTCCCTAAGACAAGAACAAGAACAAATCATCCATGACTTCCATTGCAAGGTTTCCAAGATTTGAAGTACATGTTATATCACCTATGAGCTCACCAACACAGCCTCTTAAGGGACTAAATTCTTTGCATATGCAGTTACCTCCATTCAAGGGTGCTCTATAAAGCACTTCCCGACATTCAAGAGTGTGTTGGTCAATTTGGAGAGAAACTCTCATTTTTCTGAAATCTCCACATGGCCACTACCTTCTAGAAGAGTCCATATGTGTCAAAATTTGAATCAATGTGTCCATCTAACACCTATGAGCTTGGGAACATGTCTTTCCTATTATTAGAAAGACGTTGATTGAGAAACTACCTTCGTCTGCTCTATAAATTGAGCACAGATCCTAGTGCTTGAGAAGGAAGAATTTGGGTAAATAAATGTTGTTAGATTCACATTAAACAATGATAATACAGACTTGGGCGTCCACGTAACTTCGGGTATATTTGGGAGGACAAATTTAGATTGATATCCATCCATAGCGAACCGATTCGACTGCCTTGTAAATTTTGATAAACCAAACACAACATTCAGGGAGATTTCATGCCCATACTTATTGGTTCACCAGGAGGTATTCTGCAGTTCACTGTTTCTTGGTAAACCTTTTTCCTAGCATTACCATTTTATTTATTTATTTATTTATTTTCATAAAATAAATCAGTCATCATGGATGAAGAATATCCCTTTCCCTGTCGTTCACGTAGACTTGCATTGAAACCACCGTTACCACCGGAATTTACTTCTCGTCGACGAAGGCAACATCACTCTATTGAAACTAGTACCATCAGTACCTCTGGTGAAGAATCATCTTCATGTATACTAGAGTCAGCACAAGTTGTTTCTACAAATCCTGGTTCATCTACTTTTGTTGAGACGGAGTCCTCACAGCTACCCGTGGTCATGATCCATCTAATCAGTGAGACCATACCTCCCGAACCCGATGTTGTTCAACCGGAAGTTGATCCAGATCCCATCGCGCTTTAGGGGTATTTTTTATTGGTCAAATTGGACATCATCCCCAGGACCAATGAAATAGGGTCTATCATTTCCTTATATTTCAGTTGATATATGCCCTAAATGGAGAAAATCTTGATCCCGAAGTTGAACAATTGGAAGTTGTTCCTGTATTGGTCACTCCACAATATATTGTAGCCATTGAATCTCCCATATCACGCATTAAACCACCTAAAATATAATTCGGGCCTAACAACGAATTTCTTCCACTTAGTTTGATTTCGATTGAAGAAATACCACAAGACGAGACACCTTTAACTCCAACTCATTTTCGGTAGGAGCTTTACTTGTACGAGTCTTTTCCTCAATCACCTTCCTCTGTTTTTGTTGATCCTATTTCACTTCGAGTTCCTATAGATTCTATAGGGTATGCACTCGTTCATTTGACCATGGCTGAGATAGCATCCGCGACTGAACCATCTATTTCAGTTTCGACAACATCTACTATTACTTCATCTTCGATGTTTTGTAATTGACTTCACCCATGTCATCATCTGCAATCCTATCTGGTCCCTACCTTATGAGTACTAAACAACTTGATCCTTTATTCTCATCTTTAGTGCCATATCAAGCTAGTCCCATCAATTATTCTCCTTGGTGGCCAGTAATTTCATAGAAATTACCCTCTGAAATTCCAAAATTCAATGAAAACCCTAGAGAATACTTGTTAATGAATTTTATAACTTATCTTTTATGGTGATCATCAAACTCCTTAAATGATTACTCTGTTAGACTACGTCTTTTCCAACGCTTGGGAATATCATTATCAATGAATTATTTCAACCCATTGTCCTCCAGAACTGCCTCCATTCTGTCTTTCCATGAAATATAATTAGAACTTCCCTCGAGTGCATATTCCAATCTTAAGCCATTGGAAGCCATCTTGATCCGCCTGTCGCACCAAAGAATATTTTTGCAAATTCGAATGTTGTTCAACACAAACTCAATTTCTTCTCCACTATAGTGATTTCTTGCACTCTTATACCATGTAGAAATTATACAAACAATAGGTATACCAATGGATTCAATCCGATCATGTGATATGCTAAAGCAAGATACTAAATCCTTCTACAAATAAATTGCAAAAAATAAACCTGATCGCAAAATCATGCCAAGTAAAAGAAAGAAGAAAATTAATCCACAACACAAATATTTCTCTTGGGGAAAGCTTGCCGCTCAAAACCCATATATCTTCTATTGTATAGGAATCATGAAACAATTACAATTCACTCTTCTCATAAGATTCTGTTGTACTCTACCAACTATCTCACACTGATCCGGAAAAAATCGACTAACACTTAGCCAATTTCCTGCCTCTGCTCAGCCTTCCTGCCTTGTGCAATCCCTGTAGCATTAAATCCATATTCTTTAGGAATTTTATCCTTCCAAAACTGTGCAATGCTCATGGGCAATCCTATGGGTGTATATTTCATGTGAGCAATTTTCTAATAATACAAATGATAGTTAACATCTCTTTAACCTCTGTCTCAACTGGGTCTTCATTAGAACTAACATGCATGCATCTACTAATAGTAAATCATTAGTTACTTGACAGATCACTACATGTGAATTAAATCTGATTTAATTCACTTGACCTCTCACTAGGGAAACAATCAGTTACAACTAGTTAAACTAATTTTAACTCAATTAATTGAGTTAATTGATGAGCTAATTGAGTTTATCACACTCAGTTAACTATTACAAGTGATTATGAGATAATATTACAATTTATTGTACAATTTAATTAAGGTAAAATTAAATTAGACACACATTTCTTGTTGACTTTTCAACAAGTTTGATCCGGTTCCCAGCAAAGGAAAGTTGTTTTTAGTCATCCTCTACCACAGTTGCATGGATCCAAGCTAGTGGGAATGGCTGAAAAGCTCCAGTCGTTGGCAGACATGCCTATGGGAGTGACTATGATGTTCCAGTCACATGGAGTGAGTGCTTGTGTGTGCAACTAGGCTTTAGAGCTAAAATCTCTGTGCATTCCTCGCGCTCATCGGGTGTTTATTTATTTTTTTGGTTTGCCTTGTTTGCAAGTCATCGTGTAAAGGTCTAGAAAATGTTATTGAGATTATAGAAGTTGATAAAAAGAGAATACTCATTAGTAAAATAAGTTAGTGGCTTGATTGAGTCAAGAAGAATTGAACTAAACCACTTCTAGCATATGAACGAAGCTCCACTCTAGGGTTGGAATTAATTGATTTAATCATCTTCAAAAACTACAAATATGTGGAGAAAGGTTGCGCATTTGGTTGGTTCTCTTGTGAGAGAAAAGTGTCATAATGTTTTGGGGAGCCATTGGTGAGGAATGTCAATTTGTTGAAGTGGAATGTGGATGGAGGTATAGTTTTAGCAAAGACAAAAGTATGCATTGTTGGAGACTATTCTTGTGTGGCAGGGCTACAAAGGAGTTGCCAATGCATTTTTTATTGCCGGGGAAAAGTTTTTATTTGAGTTTATATGATTGTGTAGATTGGTTGCAGTAGTGTCTCATGTTTTCACATGGTAGTTTTTCATATGGCGGTTACATATTGCATTTTTGTGGTTTTGAATCTAGTTTGTTTGCTGAAAATGTAATGAGGGTATGTGAGTTGAGGATGATGTATGAATTTGAGAAAGGGGTATGATTTGAATTTGAATCATTGATTGATATTTTGTGTTGATAATTTTAATTATGTGCTATGAAGATATTGTTGTTGTGGTGTTCATGTTGAGCAGCTCAAGAGTTCCAGTTTGAAAATGCCTGAAAGGTGAACCACATAGAGAAGTGGGGTGGGTGCTCCAACAAAACAAGGATTGAGAAAAAAAATTATTCATAAATATAATGGGTGTTGGGAAAGGCTTGTTGATCAGATGGGTGTATGTCGATTTGTGAGATGTAGGTCATATCTCCTTTCATATATTTTCCATATTGTACTCTTTATGTAATGGTTTGCTTGACTGATAATAAAATATTTTGAACAGTGCAACATCAAAAATGGTGGTTTTTGCCCCGTAGTGGGGTTTTCTACCATATATCTTGTGTTCCTATGTAATGTGGTGATTTTTGTCTTATTGTGCATATTTATTTCTTATGTTATGGCTATCATGTGTTGATTCTAGTTGAAGTTGCATGTTCAAATCTAATGCTTATTTGTTAATAGATGAACTGATTAATATATTGGAGAAAAATTTTTAATCATTGTTGAAATTTATATCACTACTGATTCACCCCCCACTCAGTAGGGATCCTGGTTACAACAATTAGTATCAGAGCACAATACCTTTGTTACAACTTCACTACTAAAAGGTAGATCATGGGAAATCAAGGAAATTTTATTGCAGATAGAGTTCTTATTCTTCACAGATCAAATTATGCACTATGGAAGGTGAGATTGGAAGCGTACTTCATTAATCTTGATGAATATGTTTTTCTTGCATTATAATACAATGCACATGATGAATCGAATGCAAAAACCAAGAACATTATTTTGAAAACCATATTATATCATGATGTTTCTATAGTGAGACACTGCAAGACTGCAAAATAGATTATGGACAAGTTGCATTCTTGAAGAGAAAGAGAATGATAAAGAATACTCCACATTCATATCAGTAGTGGATCAATTTTTATCTCAAGAATATAATGAGAGTATCCATGAGAGTAATGACATACAAATCATTGATCTCAAAATCAAGCATGAGCAAGTCATCAAGGAAAATGATAATTTGTCAAATCAGCTTCAAGACCAGGAAGCCTATTATGCAAGGCTGGAAAAGGAATTATCCTCTTTGAGATGTGAACTTGAAAAGGAAAATAATCAACTATCGCAGTATCATAAGTTGGAGAAAAGCACCGAAATTTTGGTTGAAATCCTCATTAGTCAAAGATCTCTTCTTATTCAAACCATATTGGGATTTGAAGAAGAATCGTGCCTTGTGAAATAAAAAGAGAAAGTAGAGGAAAACCAAGGATCATACAATTACAAGTCCACCACCTCTAAAGTCGATCAAGGATCTAGGAAGTTACACCATCAAAAGAAGCCAAAGAATAAAAGAGATTATTAACAGAAGCAAAGAAAAGAAGATCATAATCACAACATGCAGCAGTTCATGAAGACAAGGAAGCAACCAAGTGTTGATCATCCAAAAAATCAAAGAACAAGGTATCAAAATTTATTTCATGGGTATCGTTTTTCTTGCAATCATTATGGTCATCATGCTAGAGATTCAAGAATGTAAATTTTTTACAAGAAAACAAATTTTTTTGGATAATCGTTGTTTCGAGTGTGGAAATATGGCCACAAAGCTCTATCTTGCAGGTATGAAAAGATCAAGCCAACAAAAAGAGCAAGCCCACTATTAAAGACAAAGAATGTATGGAGGAGAAAAGATGAGCTGCAAAATAGTATCCCTTTAAAGGACATCAAAGAAGAATGTTTTGTTTTGTAAAGAGATAATATACTCAGGGGGAGTAGATATTTATTTTGTGCCCAATAATAAATGGCTTCAAAGAGAAGCCAAACTTGATAGGTTCATGTGATTAAAAGGAGGAAGTTTTCAGCTTCATGCATCTATTTAGGCATAAAAGGAGAGCACATGGGTCCAGGGGGAGTTATACAATGTTGATTTATTACATGTCTTTTATATTTTTGTTGATAGTTCTAGTCATGTTATGTGAAGATCATTTTTCTATTTACGCACACTAACATAAGTTTATGCAGCAAGCAATAAATGTTGACGGAAATATGGCATACTCTTAGCGGGATTTTGATGGGGCTTTATGTCTTTTCATATACAACACTTATGTCATGCAAGATACTATGCCTTCCATGGGAATTTTGGTGATAGTTTGAGAGAGTGATGTTAAGCCTTGAAGTCAACTCGGTGGAGGACACGCCCTAATCGCCTGGTTCCTCTTAGTTTTTTTCCATGGGTTTTTTTTGTCCCTCTGCTATCAACATCTTTATCACTGTGCTTATGTTTCCCGGCCCTCGAGGGCCCTCAGTCCTAACAAGGCCAGGCAAGCCTTCAAGTATTGTACAAATTTTGTAACATATTTTTGCCCCTCTGGAAAGTCACCATCAAGAACTATTCTAGAAGATTTTGGTCACTGTTTCGACCCCAATCCAACATGTAATTTAAAAATGTATACACAAGCTACTCCAAAAATCAGTCATGATTAGATCTTTCTTGACTAAAGTGCTAAACCATGTTGCTCGCACCAACTATCTATAGATATAAATACTTTTCTTCTTCTTTTATAATAAAACTATCTTATTTACAAAAAAAAAATTACAAACATAATGTAACGAGTTAAATTTGAAAACTTAAATAAATATATAAACCTATTATAATTATTACAATAAATCTTTTTCTAATACATATATAAAATAAATTACAACAAAAATTTCATAAGGAAAATGCGTATATTTAATAATTATCTTGTTTAATTTTTAAATTTTGTTAATTTAAAATCAGTTTCTATTAAAATTATTGTATCATAATAGAAAAATATTTAATTTCTTTTTTTTTTCAAATGGTAAGAAAATTTACAGTGAATTATTAATGAAGATAGTTATTATTGATTCTGGTCTACAAATATGAATAACGTTATTACTTTTATTTAAAGAAAATCAGATTATCTAAAATTATTTATAGGTGCTCCATTAAAAAAATAAAAAACAAACTCTTGTGAACCATTTGGGTTGTTATCTTATTTTCTTATATTTCAAGAAAATGAACTTTAAACTAAATAAAAACAATTTTGATCATTTTTATTTTATATATACATTTACATTTGTAAAATACACATTTTTAGTTATAATTTTTTTTTGAGAAAATTTTAGTCTAAAATAGTTTTCGAAGGAAAAATGATAAAATAAGAGTTATGAATTTTGGGGGAAAAAAAGAAAATTATGTTTTAATTATATTTTTGGGTTATCTCCTTATAGGTTTATTCAAATTTCAATTTTAGACACTGATTGGATGCAGAATTAAATTTCACATCCAATGAGTATCCATTATGCATACTTATGAGAAGACCCACATTGATAAAAATTGAAGATACATTTAAAAAAATGATTTATCACTCTTATTTAAATAAAATCAATTTATCTAAAAAATTCATAGGTGGTTCAAAAAAAAAACAAGGTTTTTCTCTTACCAAACACTTCTAAACTTTAGGTTGTTATTCAATTTCCTTATATCCCAGAAAAACAAACTCTCAACTAAACAAAAACAATTTTGATCATTGTTATTTTATATATACACTTATATAACATTGTAAAACAAAAATTTTCAAATTTTAAAAATGATTAATCTAAAATATTGATTATCGAGTAATTAATAGGTGGATGGTATAGATTTAGTCTCCATGAATATGCTAGAATATTCATAATAATATTCACAAATAAAGGGTTAAGATTTATTTTCAAGTTTATTTTTTGTTTGCTAGACTCTCACCTTTAACATGTGGTTTGAGAAATCAACATATGATTGGATATTTTCCCATGGAATTTCTAACTAGTGACCTTTTCACCACGAATTGCCTTAACAAGATAATTTGTCACCATATGCTCTAGGCACATGGGTAAGATTTATCTCCAAGTTAGTTATATTATTTTAATTCATTTATCTCAAATTAATTAATTTAAGAAAATGTCATATCAACATATCTCATATCGACCATGTATATTGATAAGCCATGGTATTAGCCCATGATATTGTAACAAAACTTATTAACAAATTAAAAATAGCTATTGTAATTTCCATTGTAAAATAGATTGGTAAAGTGAGGTGAATATCCATAATTGAGAATATTATTTAATTTATATATTAATTCATTTTATAATAATAATAATAATAATAATAATAATAATAAAGTTATAATTTAATTATTTTTTATAAAAAAAAAATTAATTTAAATAATATTGTAAAGCTAAGTGTTTTGATAAGTATCATAAATTTATACTTATTTACATTTACTAACCATGACCATGATGTGATATAATAGTTTAATATTTCACTTTAATACAAAAAAACTTAAAAAAAATACGCAATTATATTTATATAGCTTAATATTTTTTTCTAAACTAGCAATTGCACCACGTGTTGCAAAGGAAACGTCGTAAGTTTGTAGTATAGGAAAGAATAACATATAAGAAAGAAGAGGTAGTAGGAACTTTCTCGGCACCAAGTCATCCTCTAGAATTAAGGGGTAGAGAATTATGTTTACTTGACGTCAAATCAAAATATCCATATTGGGTAAATGATGTGGAACAACTTCTTTGTTATTATGGTATAGGAAAGAATAACATATAAGAAAGAAGAGGTAGTAGGAACTTTCTCGGCTCGAACTAATCCTCTAGAAAAAGGGGTGGAGAATTATGTTTACTCGACGTCAAATCAAAATATCCATATTAGGTAATTGATGTGGAACAACTTCTTTGTTATTAATTGCATGCAAGATGTGTTTTTTCATAATGGATGAGACATTTTGGCCAAAGTCCTCAAGACCCCTATATGACGAAATATGCATGTTTATTTATTTTTTCTCCATCAAGGATGCACTTGGTTTTTATGACCAAATTGGGCACACTTCACCCTTCCATGAAATTATTTGCTTCTATCACATTCACAATGTTGAATTCCTCTGATACTACTCCTAGAACTCTGACTCTGCTCTACAACTAGAATTATTTAATGGAATAAAAACATGTTCATAAGAGACTACTAAGAAGCTTAAGTATGGTAAATCCACCTTCACCTGTCATTTGAACATAGAGCATAGAGTTATCTTAGTGGAGTGTAAAAACTCTGGTAAACTTGAATAAGTATATATTATTATTGATAAAAGATGAGATGATTACAATTTTGAATCACCAAGTCTTTAAATACAGCCTTACGGTGTCCCTTGGCGAAGAGGCATGATCGTTGATCATGCCCTTCCACATTAATAAACCTAAGACAACTATATTTAACTAATAATTAATAATTTATACATAAAATTTCCCCTCTCTTAAAGATGCTTTGTCCTCAAAGCATAAGTAATGATGGACATTGTTAACGAATGTTTGGGTTTCCTGAGAGGCGAGCTCTTTCTTTTTGAGACGACCCCACATTTTTAAAATATCTTGGAGCATCTTCTCAAGTTCAATCTTTTGGTGATGTGGATAGCGATAATATTTGATGTTGACAGGGTCAGATCCTGCCTTGACTTCTATTGTATGTTCGATTTCCCTATTAGGAGGCATTTTCATTGGCAGGCCTTGGAATACTTTTTCGTGTTACTGAACTAGTCCTTGTACTTCTGGTGACCCTTCGTTGATCCTTTTTGTAGATAACATTTCTAACTAATGACATTATACTATATAAGTTGGCGCTTCTTTTCGAATCATCTTCATCATCTAGGATGATGACATGATTTAATTTTCCGGTGCTTGGAATCCATACAACTTGTGCTTCTGCCCTTCCAACTTAAAGCTTATAAACTGCTTCTGATGGTTGGCAGAATAAGTACCTAAGGTTTGTAGCCATTGAATTCCTAAGACCACATCTACTCCTCTAATGGCATGGTGTAGAATGGAGATTCTAAATTAAAATTTTGAATCTGCAATTTGACTTTATGGAATTTCCCTACCTTCTCAATTTTCTTACCATCGACCATCATTACCTTCATATTGGGCATGGGAAACGTAAATATGTTGAGTCTTTTGGCCATGGTCAAAACTAAAAAATTGTGGGTACTCCCAGTGTTAAGGAGAACCATTACATTGTTCTTCTTAATATGTCCTTTTAGTTTTAGTGTGTGAGGTTGTGATATACCTGTCATAGCTGATAAGGACATTTGGGTTCCGTAATCAAGTTCTGGAGGGAACTCTAGGGTGGTTGCATCTTATTCATCATTGTTAGAGTCATTATTTGCTTCACAGTTATACATATTCTTTGTCTCATTTCCTTTAGCGCACCTATGCTTAGGGTCCCACTTTTCACCGCAACATTTGCACTTTCCCTCTCTCATCCTCTGTATTTCCACGTTAGATTTTTCTTCTTCACGAAGATGGTGTGGGACATATTTTGTGTTATCTATATTTTCGGATTGAGGAAATCTTCACCTCGAATATACTCTTTCTGATTTTGACCAAGATAACCTTTCAAATTTCTTTTCAGCAGCTTTTGCTTTTTTCCTTAATAGTTCTACTCATGTAATGTCGTGAAGTTCGAGATCTTCTTGTATATGGATTTTAAGTCCTGAGATGAAAGACTAGATTAAATGAGATTCTGACAATCCAGGTACTTGTGTCACTAAGTTCTCCCATTCTCGAGTGTACTCATCCACATCTCCTTTTTGGCATAATTTGATGAATGTTGTAAAAAACTTTTCTTCTTTTATACCTTGAAATCTTTTAAAGAATGAATCCTTAAATTTTGTCCAACTAATAGCAAGCGTCATCTTTTTCCACCACATATACCAATTATATGCTTCTCCTTCCATTTTCATGGAAGCGTGCTTAATTTTTTCGTCATCACTATTAATGTCATAAATCTCAAAATATTCTTGATCGGTTATGTAGGAGGCACTAGCAGGCATCTGATAACCATAGATGCGGAGATCGTGGGAAATAATGCTTCATTTATTAATGAATGAATGGCTATGATAAGCTTACAAACATAATGGAAATAAGCTAGGGCGACGTGACGTATCTCCCCGAGAAGAGATGTGACAATGAATACTGTGAGCCTACGAGCTTTGTTACATTAGAGGCTGTGATATGTATACAGAGACATAATGGAAATAGATGAGCTAGGGTACTGGCAGCGTATCCCTGAGAAGAGATGTGGTGGCTACCAGCCCCTGAACTGTGTTACAATGCAGACATGATAGAGATGTGGCGAGCTAGGGCATTGGTCGCGCTTATCTCTGAGAAGAGATGTATTGGCTCCCAGCCCCCTGAACTGTGTTACAATGAGGCTCGAGGGCCTATTTATTGTTGAGAAACAATGTAGAATCCGAAACGTCCAAAACCCTAACCGTAGGAGATGAAGTGCCAAAACTGTGGGTCCCGTTTGGGTAAATTGGTGGTTCAACTTCCCGAGGACGTAACTTTGGCATCCGATCTCCGTTTGACGCGCTCAATAGCTCGTTAGAAAGATCTGTCTGAGGAGTACAACTTTTGAACGAGCAACATCGGTCCATGGACCCATGTTGCTCTCCATTTTCCCAAAAAACGTCGTTTAGGGCCTCAAAACGGCTCCGGAAGTTTAAGACCCGAAAAACTGCTAAAAATAGTAAGTTGTGCCGAAACTTACAAACTGAAATAACTGATGGTGGGGGTTCAAATGGACTCGATGGGTGACCACCAATATCCACCTGGATTATTAATGCCCCAAAACGGCTCCGGGTGTGCAGGACCCGAAAACCTGCTATAAATAGTAAGCTGTGCTGAAGCTGAAAAACTGAAAGAATTGATGCTGCGGGTCCGAATGGAATAGGTGGGAGGTACAGGTATGCACGGATCATTCCTCCCTCCTTAGAAAGCAATGGTCTCCATTGCGTTAAGTTCCTCCATGGGGGGGGGGGAATTTTGCTGAACTTGTTGTTTGATTTGTCCAGGATGTCGCGGACCTGTTGGTAGACGTGCTGGATGTAGATGTGCCACCGGTGGGTAGCCATTGAAGGATCTGAAAAAAAAAAAAAATTTCCATCATCGCGTTCCTCTGTTTCTCGAGGGCATCCTCGAGCAATATTTTGATAGGATCTCCTGCTCCCTCGTCTTTCTTTCCTTACATGCCATGGGGGTCGTTGAGGTTAAAGTTGGAACTCCTTATACAGCGCGTTAGGGGACATGAAGAGAAAAACGAAGGAGGCAGACACTACGACTCTGTGATCGGATTTATGTAGGAGCATAGCAGAGTACGGATAACCATAGGAGAATGCAGTCGTGGAAATAATGCTTCATTTTATTAATGAATGAATGAGCCACAATAAACACAAACATAATGGAAATATTAGTATTGGTAGCGTATCTACGAAGAAGATGTCCAAAGAGCGAACTATACGAAGCTTGTGTTACATTGAGGCTTTTTGGCCTATTCTGATTATAATGCTTATAGATGGGCTGAGTCTTGTCGGCGTATCTTTGAGAAGAGATGTGGTGGCTACCAGCCCCTGAACTGTGTTACAATGCAGACATGATAGAGATGTGGCGAGCTAGGGCACTGGTAGCGCTTATCTCTGAGAAGAGATGTATCAGCTCCCAGCCCCCTGAACTGTCTTACAATGAGGCTCGAGGGCCTATTTATTGTTGAGAAACAATGTAGAATCCGAAACGTCCAAAACCCTAACCGTAGGAGATGAAGCGCCAAAACTGTGGGCCCCGTTTGGGTAAATTGGTGGTTCAACTTCCCAGGGACGTAACTTTGGCATCCGATCTCCGTTTGACGCGCTCAGTAGCTCGTTAGAAAGATCTATCCGAGGAGTACAATTTTTGAACGAGCAACATCGGTCTATAGACCCATGTTGCTCTTCGTTTTCCCAAAAAACGTCGTTTAGGGCCTCAAAACGGCTCCGGAAGTTTAAGACCCGAAAAACTGCTAAAAATAGTAAGTTGTGTTGAAATTTAAAAACGGAAAGAATTGATGGTGGGGGTTCAAAGGGAATAGGTGGGTGGCCACCAATATCCCCCTGGATCATTAATTCCCCAAAATGGCTTCGAGCGTGCAGGACCCGAAAACCCGCTAAAAATAGTAAGTTGTTGGAAGTGAAAAGCTGCAAGAATTGATATTGTGGGTCCAAATGGAATAGGTGGGAGCCAGATATCCACACTGGATCATCTTGACTTTAGTAAGCTATCGTCATATTTTTCATTACCGTCAAACTTGGGTAGCTCGATTTTTTCTCTTTGATGATATGCTAACGGTGGAACGAGAAAGGGGTATTGATTAGCAAATGCATTCCAAAGCTGTTTATTTTGAGAATCTACATTACTATCTTCGTGATGGTGTGGGGAATCGGTTTTTTCATGATGTTCTTATGAATTCCCTGAATCTATTGTTCTGTTGATTATGTTCCATATTGGGGAATATTGGTCGTTGTGTTTGATTTATCTTGTCGCAGAGTTTTGTTAGCTTTTTCATTGCTTGGCTATGATTTTCTATGGCCTCGCTATGATTTAACCAAATTTATCTTTCTATCCGATTTTTTGTATCTTGAAGCTTTTTGATGTCGTTGGAATGTCCTGCAACTATATCCTCGAGATCGACTAGGGGGGTGGAGTATTGGGGGGGAGTGCTGTGTGAGGGGGCCGAGGGAAGAGGAAAAAAAATCGGCGGAGGAAAAATCTGCAATTTTTTAAACAAATGTTGCTGCCCACAAGCACTTTTAAACAAATCTGCAATTTTTCTCTGTAATTTCTTAATCTCTTTGATGGTCATACAGATCCTGAAGAGCGACTGCTCTGATACCAATGGAGTGTAAAGACTCTAGTAAACTTGAATAAGTATATATTATTATTGATAAAATATGAGATGATTACAATTGGGAATCACCAAGGCTTTAAATATAGCGTTACGATGTCCCTTGGTGGAGAGACATGATCGTTGATCATGCCCTTCCACATTAATAAACCTAAGACAACTATATTTAACTAATAATTAATAATTTATACATAACACTTAATCGTCAATTTTATGGATAAGAGACATTTGGGCCATTTTTAACCCTTGGGGATGATTAATTAATCTCAGTTCCGATAATTTATATTAATAAATTATCTACAATCATATTTCCATAATTCCTTTTTGAACTACCAATATTCCACTTCTTTGGACCTTTTCACCTCGGTCACAATAACAAACATCATGAAGACCCAAAAGTTAGAAGAAAAAATTAGCTCATAATCAGGGAATCTAGAGACTTCTTTAAGGATCATAATTCAAGACTTTAGTGTCTTTTAAAGATCATTTATTTTCCCATCAAATAAAAAGCAACAATCAAATTTTGTAGTGACAAGAATGGGAACAAATTTTAATGTAATAACTCCCTTCCCTAGTGATATTACATTTTTGTTTTGAAATGAAAGTATTTTCCTGATCTTTTAAATAATATATTCCTCCCCAAGTGACCCTTTAGAGATACTTTTTTTTTTCATCTGATTGCAATAGGTAAGTGCCTTTTGTCTAGTATTTTCTGAGTCATTGCATTTAAGGGAAGAGGTAAAGAGACTACTAGACAAAAAGGAGCAAAGTGACTAAATGTCAAATGAAAATAACATTGAGGAATCTCTTCTGATTTTCTCACGTGAGAGGTAGTAGGAACTTTCTCCTCCAGAATAAGTGGTGGAGAATTATTTTGAGTGGACTACTATTGATGTAACTTTGACGAATCCTTACAATTGGAATGTTTCTCTTCCCATAAATCTATCTCAGGTTATAATTATAGCTTTCTCTTGTTTAGGAATAAATTGTCTCTATATCACTATTGTCTATCTCTTTTTGAGTGCTTGCTTGAATCAGTGAGATAATGTAGCTCATCTGGATTCCAAAATCCTTGAGTAACCCATTTTCTGAGGAGGGAATATCATATGTTTTTAATTCTGCTATTTAGTTCAAACATTTGAAGCAAATATATATATTATGTATCATTTCAATACTTTCTTATTAAAATGTGTATGAGGTGAAAGTCCATCACTCTCCATCATATTGTGATACTTTATTTTCTTTTCAGATTTCATGTAATTAGGTAGAAAATCAAGGAATAATGTGCGACAAATTTGTTAGGTTGCCTTGATTTTTAATTAATTTAAAAATTTAGATCATTTCAAGAGTAATTTCTTAGAGATTTTCAAAGTATATTTAATTTTAGAAAAACTGCCTTATATTTTCATTGTAAATGATAAAAATCTTTAACACTTCTACTTTTTATCATGACTTGAAATTTTTAAGAATTAAATAATATCAAAGTTAATTAAGGTAGTGACTAGTATTTTTGGTGAAGGCAATGACTAGATATTGAAGGATTTGAATTCAATAAATTGATTGTACCCCTTAAACAATAAACTCGTAAATGAAATCTCTCAAAGTGCAAATCTATAAATCTTGAGAAACAATTTCCATCTCAAGAGATTTGATTTCTCTTGACCCTTACAAATCCATAATTAAGATGGATCTAGGTTGTTTATATATATATATATATATATATATATATATATAATATTAGTAAAATCAGTGGTTGTCAAAAATTAGAACTCAAAATCAAGTAATGATTTAAATAAATTCAACCTATGTTATTTTAAATAATTTGACCTTTACAATTATATTATTATTATTATTTATTTATTTTTTATATCTAGTCAAAATATTTACATAACATTACAAAATTTCTTAAAATGGCTCTAAACACAATAATTAATATTAACTAAATATCTAATGCTACATTAATAATAATTGAATTTATATCATAAAATCGGGTATTATAAAAAATGGCTAACATTTAAATTCGTATATGAGATTTGGATAGAAAATTAATATATAAGACTTGGATCGAAAATTTTTGTTACAATTTAATATCATATAATGTTACCATTCAACAATTAATATATGTTAGGGTGTACTTTCAAACATCATCCCATCACAACACTACCTTACTACCTCATACTTCTCATGATGGGACATGTGTATTTTGGTTTACTAATTAATAACATATAGCATAGTCTAAAGAGGCCGCGTTTTGACCCAAAATCCGGGAACGATTTTCAGAAAATCCGGCAAAGATTTTCAGAAAATCCGGCAAAGATTTGCCCAGAAACTTGTTTATAGTTGTTAAACATTAGTATTTTGAGTGCCCCGGGGGTTTTTGATAGTGTTGAATTCATTTCCACTATCAAAAATGGATTCTAAGCACTGCAACTACCTGATTTTTGCAAATTTAGTTGATCGGATTCCGGCGGATTTCTGCCGTCCGGGCCAAAATGCGGCCTCGATAGACAACTCCATAACATATTAATATATTTAATAGTCAATGAAATCAATGAAATTGCAGAAAAAAAAAAGAATATTTTCTGCAGATATGCTAGTTCAATTTAAGCTACATATTCAACAATTTTGCAAAATTTAAAACTATCCATAGTGGTTTAGAGAAGAATATTATTCAATGGTATTGGTTGTGATATCACTTCAATGGTTTTGGTTATGATATCACTTTCTTCATTCAAATAATTTTGGATATGATTCTTCAAAATTGATATGGGTTAAGACTCTAAATCTTCCACCAAAAATTGTAGGTGGAGGATTTTTATCATAATCTTTTGTGTCTATAATTCATGTTCCAATCAAAGGTCTTGTGTCTCCTTTTTTTGTCTTTAATTAATATATTAATTACATTTTTTCTTAATTTGTTAAAGATCTATAATTTATCTTTACACAAATATAATAGTTTCAAACTTATACAAAGTTTGAAACTATGAGTATTGGTTGAAAGAAGAATATTATTAATAATATTGGTTGTGATATCACTTTCTTCATTCAAATAATTTTGATATCAAAATTTTTTATGTCTATAATTCATGTTCTAATCAATATTGGAAAATTAAAAAATGCATTTACAGAAAAATAAGATAATAATACATATATATTGATATTTTTATTTTCTGAATAAATTAAGAGCAATTTGGAAAAAGCTTGCAATTTCACGAAGTGAATGATAGAAATCACCAAAAACTAATTCACATACGCATATGAAAACAGAATAAATTATCAAATGCTAATCCGCAAATGAAAGAATATTTGTCCTCTGGTGAACGGGTTGAAACTTAGATGCAATTCCTTCCACGAGTCAATTGCAATCACAGCAGTTGTTGCTTCGGTCCAAAGATAAAATTCCTATTGCAGGTAAAACTAACTTCAAGGGCATTATTTTTAAATGATAGTTTATATAATGGGCTGCATAAGCTTTTCAATACTTCAAGAGTGAGATTAAATACTTCATAATTTTTGGGTTACTGTCAAAAAAGACTGAATTTTTTTTTTTGAAAATATAGAAATCAATATAGATGAATTTGATTGACGGAAATTATGGTTCCATATTTAGTTTTGAGTGACCTGCTACACACAGCAACTTCACATATAACATGGAAGAAAGTATTCGGAATAAAGCAAGATTTTCGAAATTGATTATTACTTTTTATTTTCTCTAGCAAAAGCACGAGAGCTATTTTGAACTTACAAAACGATTGCAAATTATTTTTTTAACACATTACAATTCTCCCTTATTTTTGCTCAGACGTTAGATTGAACTAATAGGTCATGAAACTCTGCTTCACTGACTCCTAATCCAATGTCCTCTTCAAAATCAGAGATCTCCTTAAAAAAGTGTCAGAGTGAAAGCAATTGGCCCATGAATATTACAGGTTGGAAAATAAAAAAATACATTTAATTATACATATCTATTGATATTTTAATTTTCTGAATAGATTATACCTATTAATAGGAAAATTGCAGAGGTCATGAAACTCTGCTTCACTAACTACTAATCCAACTTCCTCTTCAAAATCAGAAATCCCCGTAAAAAAGAGTGAGAGTCATGAATGTTACAGGTTGGAAAATAAAAATAATACATTTGCAGAACGATAATATATATATATATATAGATATATGAACTGTTTTAATATATAAAAATAGTTGTTTTTTTCTCTCTTAAAATAAATAAAAATATATTGACATTTTTATTTTTTAAATAGATTATACTCATATGAAAACCAAATAAATTACCAAATGCTAATTCCCAAATAATGAAAGGAAAATTACTATGAAAATTACTTATGAATATCCACGGGCACACAAAGATCATGTACTCTTGAAAAAAAATGAAAAGCCATAACCTGGTCTGAGCACGGCTGAAAATTTTGAAAAGCCCGAATTGGTTTTTGAATAGATTATATGGATATGAAAAGCAAATAAATTACTAAATGCTAATTCGCAAATGAAAGAAAAATTACTTATAATTGAAAATTACTTATGAATATCCACTGGTGCACAAAGATCATTTACTCTTAAAAAAATTAAAAGCCATAATCTATTCCGAGCATGGCTGAAAATCTTGTACTGTTGAAAATTTTGAAAAGCCCGAATTGATTTCCGAGCACCTAAAGATTTTGTATTGTTTGTTGAAAATTTTGAAAAGCCCGAATTGATTTCCGAGCACCTAAAGATTGTACGGTTGAAAATTTTGAAAAGACTCTATGTTTCAACACTGAACCTATTGTTGAAAAAAAAAGAAACGCTGATTTTTGAAGAAGTTGATAAGGGTTGAACAGAAGCAATTAGTTGATAAGAAGTTGGTTTACTATAACTGTTTCTAATCTGATGGCAAACCATTGTTCAATCGTCTAACAATTGATCTAACATTGATCTAATGGTCAACAATAATTACAGTGACTTCTAGTTATTTCAAATAATAATATAGCATAAATATATATTTTTAGACAATGATACAAATATGAAACATTATTTTAATTTCTATGGTTAAATGGATCCTAAGTTATAATTACCATTTATATTAAATATTTTGCATTTCTATATTTAGAAATATATTT
>JAXQQM020068133.1:0-77779 GCA_034641835.2 Pinus albicaulis | reverse complement strand
TGTAAGAAGTATTGTAAGCAGCACTGATACAAATTTTAAGGAGAAAATTGAACATGAAATACAACATTATCCTTTGTATTAGGAAATGCAAAAAAAAAATACAACAAAAAGACGTTATGGTATATGCTCTGAATTCTAAAAAAAAATGTTAACCTACCAAAACAGATTATATATTCCTAATGTGGATATGTTAAAACAAGTGATTTTGGATGAATATCAAAAAATACCATATGTTGGCTGCCTAGGATATCAGAAAATGGTAGCAACGTTAAGGAAATTTTTCTTTTTACCAGGTATGAAAAATAATATGGCAAAATATTTGGAAAAATGTTTAGAATTCCAGTAGGTAAAAGTATAACATCAACATCCTATAGGGTTATTAAATCCATTACCCATTCTGGAATGGAAGTTGGAGGTAATTTCAATGTAATTTATTTTAGGTTTTCCCAAAACAAAATACCAACATGATTCAATCATGGTGGTAGTAGACACTTTGTCTAAGGAAACTCATTTTATACCAGTGTAGTCAACCTTTGGAGCCACTCAGATTGCCAATATTTTAATGAAAGAAAATTTTCGGCTACACGATATACCAAAAGTTATAGTGTCTAACGGGGATGCTAAATTTTTTTGCAAGTTCTAGAGGGCTCTACTTAGGGGCTTTGTGTTGAGATTTTTTGTATATTAATTTGGAGAAAATCTCTTGGATATGCCAACAATAGGTTTTGTCACAAAACTAATGGCATCAAATCAGCATGAGGAGATATTCTATCCTAGTTTGGTGTGATAGAATTAATTATTCAGTTTCTTCTCTCTTCTATAAATTGTAAGCCTGTAGCGACAAAACATATGAGATGTGAGGTGTGTGAAGAAGAAGTGCAGATGAGTAATTCTGCGGTTGTAATATTTTGTTGATGAATAAGATTGTCGATACCTCTGTTTGGTGGATGTAGCCCAGATTGGTTGGGTGAACGACATTAATCACTGTCTTCATGTTTGATCGTTGTGTGTATGATTTTATTTAGTTTTCCGCTGTGTAACTCCTACAATTGGTATCAAAGCTCCATTGTGTATGTATTTGTATTTGTTTCTGCGTAGCTGTGGTGGATGCAACCGGGTATGCTGCGTGAGACCGTGAGACTGAGTTGCTTCCAGGCTGTGATAAGGCTGCTATTGATAGTGAAATGAAAAGTTCCATGTGATGAATGGGGACTGCGGCATTGAATCAAGATGCATATTGATGTGGTATCAAATTGCTGCGGTTGGGAGAAGAGCCGAACTATTGCTGTGAGCGTCCATGAGGCCTGAGTCTACTGCGTGTAGCCGTGTCAAGCACTGTAACCGTGACTTGAACATCGTAGCTTTGAATTAAAGGTTGTACAACGCGTTAATTCACTGCGTGTGAATTGGAGGTGCTGTGAGCTGGAGTTTTTTGAGGTTCTCGAAGTATGCCCCCTGGTTCTGCATCGCGTGACTTGAAAAAAGAATAGCACGTGAACTGAAATATTGGGCAGCACACATTCACACTCATGACATCTATTGAAGAGCCAAGGGTTTTGAGCTGTTAAGCATTGGGCTTCCAAGATTTGAAGCTGCCGAGCTGTGATATGGTAACGAGGTGCATTAATATGTAAAATCTATTTTCATTGCAATGCCTTTTTTTTAAATCGATTATATTGCAATTCCTTTTTCTTTTTTTATATCGATTTATTGAAAAGCCAATATATCAATTTATTGTAGTATGCCATTATATTGGGTAGGGCCTAGTGCCTAGGAATTAGTTTTTCGACGGTGGAATGTGCGAAAGGAATTGCATATTTTTTTTCTAAAAGGGCATTTTTTAATCAAAATTAATAATTTTGATAAAAAATAAAATCTTCATTTATTAAGATTTGAAATTGGAAATTCTTGACACAAACTACTCAATATGGCAAAAACTCAAAGTACTCGATTTGAGATCGAGAAGTTTAATAGGATATATAACTTCGAGATCTGGAAAGTGAAAATGCACGATCTACTCGTACAACAAGGTGTGGCGAAGGCACTTTTGGGAAAATCCAAACAACCTTACACCATGACAGATGACGAATGGAGTGACATCGATAATAGAGCATTGAGCGGCATATGGTTGTGTTTGGCAGATGATGTGTTATTTAACATCATGTCAGAGAAAACAACTGCTAGTTTATGGACAAAGTTAGAAAAATTGTACATAACGAATTCCTTAACCAATAGGATTCTTCTGAAAAGACAGTTGTATAGCTTGCACATAAAGGAAGGTACATCAATAAATAATCATTTGAATACCTTTAATACTCTCTTGGTGCAGTTAGATAGCATAGAAGTAAAATTTGATTCAAAAGATAAAACAGTGATTTTATTATGCTCGTTGCCCGAGTCATGGGATCATTTTGTTACTTCTATAAGTCTTAGTTCATGAGAAACTCTTGAATTTGATGATGTTGTTGGAGCTATGCTCTCTGAAGAAACCAGGAAAAGGTCAAATTTAGAAACCTCTACATCAGAAGCAATGATGGTTAGAGGTCGATCTAAAGAAAAACACTTCAGTCAGAAGAAAAACTCTCGGTCAAAATCGAAAGGGAAGAAGAGTAAGCTAAAATGCTGGTTTTGTGGCAAATCAAGACATTTGAAGAAGGACTGTTGGAAGAGACAACAAATATCCAAAGGAGATTCTTCAACAGAAAATAAAGAGGCAAACACGGCAGATATAGGTTCAGGTTCGGCATCTGGTTCAGGGATAAGTGAGGAAGTTCTATCAGTTAATTTGTTAAATCAGGATCAACATTCGCTATTAGATTCTGGTGCGTCCAATAACATGTGAATTCATAAATAATGGTTTAAAACTTATAAATCAATCAATGATGGAGTTGTTTACATGGGTAATGATTTCTCATGTAATGTTGTGGGAATTGGAAGCATCCAGATTAAAATGTTTGATGGGACAAATAAAATCTTAACTGATGTAAGACATGTGCCTGAACTCAGGAAAAATCTTATTTCTCTAGGAGTGTTAGACACAAATGGATATAAAACTTTTATTCAAAGTGGAGTAATGAAAATTTACAAAGGAATCCTATTAGTAATGAAAGCAAAGAAGGCTGGAAATCTTTTTCAGTTAGAAGGAAGAATAGAGTCAGATCATGCTTCTACTGTATCTGAAAATGACAGTGATTCTATTTGACTATGGCATCAACGGTTGGGCCATATGAGCGAAAGAGGATTAAAATTTTTATCTGATCGTATGTTACTTCCTAGTTTAAAATCTTCTAAGTTAGATTTCTGCAAATATTGTATATATGGGAAACAAAGCAAACAAAAATTTAAAATTGGAAAACATACTAGTAAGGAAATCCTTGATTATATCCATTCTGATGTTTGGGGTCCATCGCCTACAACCTCATATGGAAGATCATCATATTTTGTATCTTTTATAGATGATTTCTCTAGAAAAGTATGGGTCTACATGTTAAAAAGAAAGTCTGATGTATTCACAGTTTTCAAGCAGTTTAGAGCATTAGTAGAAAACATCACTGGAAGAACCATTAAATGTTTAAGTATTGAAAATGGTGGTGAGTTTACTTCAAAGGAATTTGATAATTATTGCAAGGAATTTGAGATCGAAAGACATAGAACTACTTCTTATACTCCTCAACAAAATGGAGTTGCTGAACGCATGAACATCACTCTTTTAGACAGAGCAAGAAGTATGCTGAGTAACGCCAATTTGCAGAAGGAATTATGGACAGAAGTAGTAACTATAGCTTTCTATTTGATAAATCGATTACCATCCACTGCAATAGGATTCAAAATTCCTCAAGAGGTATGGAAAGGTCATCTTTATGATTATTCTAAACTGAAAGTTTTTGGTTGTGATGCATATGCTCTAATTCCGAAACATCAACATTCTAAATTAGATCCTAAATCAAAAATATATATCTTTGTTGGATATGGTGATGGGATTATGGGATACAGGTTGTGGGATCCTACAACTCACAAGATCATCATCAACAGAGATGTTAAATTCAATGAATCTTCACTTAATAATCCAGATGTAGGTAATAAATTGAAACAGGAAAATGTACCTAAGTTTCAACATATTCAGTTTGAAACTAGTTCAAATACTGATGATAATTGAGATGAACAAGTTTCAGATGCAAATCATGAACAAGTTTTAGATGCAGATTATGAACAAGTTTCAGATGCAGATCATGAAGAAGTTCCTACATATAATAATCAGCAAATTGTGGAAGAACCAAAAACATCTTTAAGGAGGTCCACGAGAATTATATGTCCTCCTAAAATTTATGATGATTATGTTACTTCAGTTGCTTTAACCGCTAATGATGATGAACCTTTATTCTATCAGGAAGCTATAGAAGGTTCTAATAGTGATAAGTGGAAAGAAGCTATGAAGGATGAGATGAAGGCATTAGACAAGAATGCCACATGGGATCTGGTGGAACTTCCTAAAGACATAAAAACTATGGGATGTAAATGGGTTTACAAATTGAAAAGGGGTGTTGATGATAAAGAAGACAGGTACAAAGCGAGGCTGGTCACAAAAGGTTTTTCTCAGAAAACAGGAATTGATTTTTATAAGATATTTTCACCAGTAGTTAAAATTGTTTCAATTCAAATTGTCTTAGCATTAGTTGCTTTACTTGATTTATAATTACAACAACTAGATGTTAACACTGCATTTTTACATGGAGATCTAGATGAAGAGATTTATATGGAATAACCTTAAGGGTTTGTTCAAAATCGCAACAAGAAATTTGTTTGCATTTTTGTAAGACATGTTATTGTTGAACGGGGAGTCTCTCTTGAAAAAGTGCATACGAAGGAAAACTGCGCAGACATGTTCATGAAACCAATTTTATTAGAGAAGCTACAATGGTGTTTGGCTTCTCTTGGCTTGCAAAGAAAATAAAATAATAAAGGAACGAAGTATCAGGCTAATTGTTGTCAATGTAGAGATTGTTGAGAATTTTTGAATATTAATTTGGAGAAAATCTCTTGGATATGCCAACAATAGGTTTTATTGCAAAAATGATGGCATCAAATCAGCATGAGGAGATATTTTATCCTAGTTTGGTGTGATAGAATTAATTATTCCGTTTCTTCTCTCTTCTATAAATTGTAAGCCTGTAGAGGCAAAACATATGAGATGTGAGGTGTGTGAAGAGGAAGTGCAGATGAGTAATTCTGTTGTTGTAATATCGTGTTGATGAATAAGATTTCTGATACCTCTATTTGGTGGATGTAGCCTAGATTGGTTGGGTGAACGACGTTAATCGTTGTCTTCATGTTTGATTGTTGTGTGTATGATTTTATTTAGTTTTCCACTGCGTTACTCCTACAGTTTGAGACTTAATTAAATTTTAAAACTGCTTATCATCCCCAAATAGATGGAAAAAAAAGAAAGGATAAATCAAATTTTAGAGGATAAGTTATGAATGTTTTTCATGGATAGGCCTACTAAGTGGGAGGATTTCATGCACTTAGCAGAATTTTTTTATAACAATAGTTATCAAACATCCATCAAAATGTGCCCTTTTGAGGCTTTATATGGTAGAAAGTGTCTTACACGACTCACTTGGGGTCAACCTGAAGATATGTAAATATTGGGGCCTATGGATTTGCAAGAAATGGAACAGATAGTACGAAAGATCAAATGGAATATCAAAACAGCACAAAGCAAAAAAAAAAGTTATGCAGATAGAAAAATGACTCATAAAGAATTTAAAGTTGGAGATCATGTGTACTTTCGGGTAAACCCAGAAAAATTACTCTCCAAACTGGTAATTGTGCTAAGTTAGCACCATGATTTTGTGGTCCTTTTGAAGTTTTGGACAAATTTGGTCTAAAAACATATCAAGTGACTCTACCCAACCATATTAAAGTTCATAATTTTTTTCATGTGTCTTTACTAAAAAAATATATTCATGATAAGTCTCATGTAATTGATTGGATTTTTTTACATGTAGAACCCAAAAGAGACTTTCCACAAGAGCCACTCCCTATCCTATATTGGAAAGAGATCGCGCTCAAGAATCGAGTTGTCGCTTGGGTTAAAGTACATTGGAGGCACTTTGCACCTGAAACGGGAGGAAATTATGAAAGAATATTACTCAATGTTGTTCAAAAACTAAGGCAACAACCAAATGAACATGGAAGATAGTGTTATTTTTTTAGGGGGGAAATGTAATACCCTATTTATTCATGTAAATATTCTTTATTTAGAGTGAATTATTTTTAGTTATGACTAGAAAGTTATAAATAAATTCAATTTAAGATAAATATGATGATGTAAGGAATATAATTTATTAATATGATGATGTAAGGAACACTTGAGTTAATGAGATCATTATCTAGATCCAAATCCAATGAGGATAGATAGGATTGGAAAAAATTCCTTCAATTTAGTGAGATTTAATATGATTGGAACATTAAGAACTATTAAATCACCCGGCCACGAAGAAGAAAAAATACTGAGTAATGGATGAATAAAGCATGGGGAGGAAAAGGTAGGCTTTAGCTAAAAAGGAAGATACTTTTTTGAAAAACCTAAAAAAAGAAGAGCCTAGTCTAAAGGGTTAGTAGACCATAGAAAGCTAGACGTCTAAGTAAATTCTTATAGGGAAACAAAGATAAAATACCTTAACCAAAAATCATGTGGAAAATTGTTCCTTCCAAGTTAATCTAATTGTTCCCTGTCATAATTCTCGTAGATGGGTGTTTTTATGTTTATATTAATTTTACCTAGAATTAATTTTAATTCCAAGTTGAAAGGATTAATCAAATTTATTAGATGTGGAAAATCTTGTAGCGTGGATATTGAATCATTAGATAAGACTCTGGAAACTGTGTGAGTGGAATTGTTTACTTATAAGTAAATCTATGGGAATTTTTACTAAATGTTATTCTGAAGTGATGGAAGCAAATCAACTCATTCTTTAATTTCTTGTAAGTTTATATGAAGGTTGTAGAGACTTTGTCTTCCAAGAATTGTTACAAATTACATAAATTTAAGTAGTATGTTTTAGTTATTGGTTAATGGATTATGAACACAGTATACATATATTATATGGATAAGAACCTAATACACGGATCCCTAATTTCCGGACTGGTTCAACTCTTGTAAAAAAGTTGAAAGAATAATAATAGAATTCAGCCCTAAGGTGATGCTAAATAAATGAAAATATATATATATATATATATATATATATGTATGTGGTAGGAAACCTAGTAATAGTCGCTGAGAAAACCTAACTTACTGGGGCTTCGCGTGTACAATTACTAAGACGGTCAATTCCTACCTCGTTCCGGCTAGGAGAAAAACTGATATGGAAGGACAAAAAAAGAAAAAAGATTCAAAATTAATTGCTAGAGACAGAGAGCCCACTATAATCGTTACACTGTCGAATAGTACTGTAGGGTGAAAATATTTAGGAGAAACTGAAGTATTCTAGAGATGTTTGAAATTAATTATAATTCTTTAATACAGGAAAGCATATGAGCTTGAAGTTGAGTAGGAAAAGTAGACAACTCTAGTTTGAATTTTGTAGTTTAATTCCAAGAGAATGCACATCGTAAGAATAAAAAAATTTAACACTACCAACACAGAATAATTATCCGAACGTATATTGTCAATAAAGTCAATAAATGCAAATGATGTTATTCAATTTCAGTATATAAGAATATATATATATATATATATATATATATATAAACCATACAATCTTCACTGATATCTTTCCATTTACCTAATTCAAGTGTATGCAACTGATAGAAAACATTAAGTAAATTTTAGCCAAAATAAATAAGGGCAAATCCTGAACTCTCTAACATCAATTGTGGATAGAGCCAAGTAATATTGGAAAGCGTGAATACTAAATCAAACATACTTAGAACAAATCACCATTTTTGCAATTTTATGCACAAGACTGCTATTCATTGCAATCATAATTATGAATAATTCAAATAGCCAAACATACTTAGAACAAATCACCATTTTTGCAATTTTATGCACAAGACTGCTATTCATTGCAATCATAATTATGAATAATTCAAATAGCCATAGAAATTCGAGTCTAGTTATACATACAAAATCTCTTAGGGTCGACGACAACATAATTTTAATGCATCAAGGGGATTTGACGATTCCAACTAACAGTGGAAGTAAAAATGTTGAAAATAAGTAGATACATCAGATACATAACGAACGCACAAATCTGTATGATTGAAGATATAACTATAGTATAACCAACTGAAATTAATATTTTTACTCAGAAAATGTATGCCAGGTAGTAATACCAAGTGCAAAATTCTAGAAAGAATATCGTAATGGAAGTGATGGTTTCGACTACGAAACCATCCAAAAATAAACAATATATACACCGCTAGTAAGAAATGTTGTAAGCACAGAAAAGAGAATGTGAACTTCCCTTAAGGGAGAAAAACCCTGGAAAGTAACTCCAAGTTCCACGCTGGTAAAATAAACCCCTCAACATTAAATTAAAATAGAATTAGATATCTCGCCATGCAATTGTACACTTAAGAACTGAGATAAAGTCGACAAAGAACATATTATGTTTTCCTTTCACGAAATCGGTATCAATGGACTGATCTATAATAAAACAGGGTCCCATTAGATGAGAAGTACAATTGCAATGTTGAAAGAGAGATTGATGCTAGCGAGAACCTAAGTTCATCATACCTGCAGAGAAGTTATAGACATGAAAGAAATCAAACATAGTATGTAAGGCTTATAGGAAAAGAAAAATATATTATTTACAACTGAATATAAGTAAAATTCCTCTTTGTTGGTTGAAGATTCAAGCTTACCAGGTTACCTGTGCTTGATCCAATGCCACTGGGGTACCCTGTGGTTGTAAAATAAACCCAATAAAATCAGAGGAAGCGTAAAAGTAAATAATGGTTGGAGGAGTACAAATGAAAAGTAAAATCAAGAACCTATAACAGAAAATTATCATGCATAATGTGCCTAATGAGACGAATCCCTGGTTGAGCACGGCTGCAGATGGGAACTCGGAAGAAGAATATCCCAAGTTCGGTGGACATCCTTCTTGTTACCTCCGAGTCCAACCAAAAAAATCCCAAAATACGAATTAAACACCTTGACCACGAAAAAAAAAGAGACTAAAGAAAGTTAATGTTAGAAGAATAGAGTTATAATGAGGGTGTTTATGTCTAAGAACAAATATGGGACTCTTTGTCAATACTGAGGACTCACGCGTGAGTAACTAAAGAATTCAACACTGAAGGATGGTATTCTTATGGAACAAGGGATATCATGTGGTGGTGGAGTTACCACCTCGCTTTGAGTAGTGTGTAAGCGATAGAAAGAACCCCATGACACCTGGGTCGAAGAAGTTAGGCAGTTGGATGACCAGGAAGCCTTCGCTTGATTTTGCTCAGAGAGGCGCATCTTACAAATGAATAGGGGAGTTCAAGTTTTGTTATGTTAGGGTTTGCGATGAGAGAACAGGTACTATTGGATCCTTGCATTAAATCCTCACCGTCCACACATCCTGATCCCTACCCCTACCCATGAGAAGTTCACGTGAATCCGAATGAGTTGGAGAGAGGATATTGGTAGTGCGCTATCCCAAGACTGGCAGGACCTTGTACTACTCACCTCGATCTCGTAAATTCGGTTGGCACACACCAATAAATTTATAACTCCAGCAATAATTTTAATTTAACTTTGGAACAATGAAATTGTACATATAATGGCTCATAAACCTTAATAGTTACATGGTTCTCCTAGTGATTCATGGTTAGGGTAAAAACAATATTTGAGGATCCTTAGCGATAAAGGTCGAATGACAAGCCCACAAAATATTCTAGCAGGAAACCCATTCCCATAAGTGTTAACATTGTAGAGGGATTTATGTTATATTCATAAAATGGAAACTAGGAATACCAATAATATCTTTAGGAAATCATACCAACATCACAATAGGTGAAGGAAGTTAAAAGGAAATACATAGAAGTACAATGTTGAGTGTGTGACCAATGTAATGCTATGTATAGCATAAGAGATGTATTGCATGGATTTAGCTTATTAGTGAAATGTACTAATTAATGGAGTATATATATAATTAATGGAGTATATATATGATGTAATAGTGGGTTTAATGGTTAAAAGCATGTGTTTATTCCTAAAAAGTCACAAGTTAAAAACTATAAGGAGTAGAGTATATATGCCTTCATAAAATTAGTAGTCAGATCGTTGCCACGAAGTGGGTCCATTGTCCTACAAATAAGGGGATCTCATACACCAATTGGATCTCATACCACAATCTGGTGTTTGGATTGGTGGTGGCCTTAAAATTGGATAATAATAATAATAATATTACAATCTCATGGATAATAATAATATTACAATCTCATGGATAATAATATGATTCATATGAGTGGATGCTACTCTCTGTAATAAAATAGAAATTTTGAAAAGCTTAGTTTAACTTATAGAGGAAATGACCTTTTTCACAACATTTTTTCTAGTTTATTTTAACCAAATGGTGCATAATCCATTTATGCATTCAAAAATATATTTTAGGAAACAAAAAATCACATTCACCTATAAATGAGACTACCGGATTTAATAGAATTAAAAAATTGAAAAGATTTAAATTTAATTTTTATTTATTTAATAAATTGAAATTTTTAATAAATCTTTATTAATATTTTATTTAACATAATAAAACCATAAAACCCATGGCATCTAGATTAACATTATAAAATATAAGTTTATTGTAACTAATAGATAAAATGATCTCTTTTTGGACATTTTTTAGAGTAAATTTAACTAAAATTTGGTAGAGTTTTTTAAAAACTAAGTTGTTTAATTTTTAGATTTGAGTGTCTCACACTTTTCAAAACACTAATTCCATTTATGCTTTCAAAAACATATTTTAAATCACCTAAAATGACAATCTTACTTGAAATTGTATCACCAAATTTTAATGAAAAAAATCATTTTATATATTAACAACTAAATTATATAATAAAATTTAGTTATTAAATTAATATTTTATACCATTTAATTATTTAAAATAACCATAACCATATGCCTTTATGATTCATATGAGTGGATGCTACCCTTATGATAGAATTGAAATTTTGAAAGACATAGTCTAATTTATAGTGGAAATAGCTTTTTGCACTACATTTTTTCTGATTGCAATACCCTATTTTGAAATATATATATATATAACCATTTTAATATTTTATCAAACATTTTAATCTATTTAATGACGCTTCACCTATATCATGTTAATTTTGTGATTTTGTTTGATGAGTGCTTGACCATCATAAATAAAATAGATATAGTCTAATATAATAAAATAGATCTAATTTAATATATAGGTAAAAATGTTTTTTGGCAATATATTTTTTTTAATTGAAAATCTTTAAGAGATTTTTAAAAACTTAAGTTTAAATTATTTAATTAACAAAATTTAAAAAAAAATAGAGTTTTAAATCTATTTATATATTCAAAAATGTGCTTCAAACAAAAAAAAAATCATATTTTTAATTGAAATTATATGAAGGCAGATGAAAAAGACTAACTACGCCAATAAAATATATAGGTCATTCCATCCCCACTTTCCCACCCATATGAAAAAGGGACAACTTCTCCGAGCACTATTTAACATTCATAATCTCCCTCCCTCCATAAAAATCACTTCTTCTCCTCTAGCAGCTCTCCCTTCCATCTCTGAGTACTTTCATTCCACATCCCACATCTCTGAGTACTTTCATTCCACATCCCAGGTTTCATAGGAAATACTAGTTTAACATTGTCTAACATCATAATGCCCATGGGTTCAGAAAAATTTTCCTCGCTTCCAAATGAGCTTCTGGGTTTTATCCTCTCTAAAATCCCAATTAGAGAAGCAGTCAGATGCTCCATTCTTTCAAAAAGATGGAGGTTTCTCTACACTGAAATACCCCATCTCATACTCTCTCCCTATCTCCTCTTGGGCTTTTTCAAACCAAATTCATTATCGATCTCAAAGGCGGAGAATATAATCTCCAGTATTCTGCAATCGCATTCCCTAGATCTAGAGGCCTTTCATCTTTTCAATGACACTACAGGCACTCACACTTATCCAGTTAGAAACACATGGCAGTTTTGCCGCTCAAGTGTATGGAAACGGGTGCAGTATGAAATAGACAAGAATGTCCAACAACTCAATCTCGACTATTCCATGGTAAAGCAAATCCCATCTCTTGCCCTTTTCTTTTGCACTCATCTCACTACACTCACACTCTTCGATCACATTTTCACTCATATCCTAACCCACTCTACCAGATTCAACCATCTCATTACTTGCTCCTTGGAAGATATAGAGCTGACGGATGACTCATTAGCTTGGTTAACATCTCATTTCCCAATTCTATAAAAACTTCAATTAATTAGATTCAACGACCTACAGAAAGTCGTCATCTCCGGTCCGAAAATTTCTCTATTACATATATTCGTATTGTTGGAAATACTCCCAAACACCGCCATGAATAAAGACTGGAAACAACCCACACTCCATTGAATTTTTGTTGCAGGGAAGGACAAGCACATGATCTCAAACCTGAGGCATTTTCACGCAATATCAGAAACAGAGTACCCGCAACCATACTCTGCATTATTTCCTTACCCACCATCATTGACTTACCTCTTGCCCGCATGTCACAGCCTGCAATATTTAGTGTTTAACTCTTAAGACGTTAGTTGAATGTTATATTTCCGCCTATGCGATATCGGCGAGACCCACCAACCTTGCCACACCTCCAAAACTACATAAAAACCTTTGTTATCGCTTATTCCTTACCTTTTTCGTATTTCTCATTTCCCACAGTTTATCGCATCGTCGCCCGCACTTCGCAACATTTAAGTTTTAAATTTTAGCACCTGCATCGAAACGTTACGATGTTGCGATGCGACATCGTAATCGCACATCACACAACCTACTATTTACCTTTTTTGACCGCCTGCAACTTCGCACTTCGTACATCTTATCATTTACCTCTTTAGCGTCCACAAGTTATGTTATTTTTTTTATGATGCGATGCGATCAAAATTACATGTGGCAAGCTTAGGAGCGTAGCACTCGTAATCGCAAGTTCTCAAGGTTTTCTCGTATCACACAAATGTTAAAATTTAAGATCGTCGGTATGCGTTTTGTGATGGAGGCATGAACGCGATGTGGTTTCACAGGCAGAACCCATAATATTTTAAGTTCGCCATTTTGTATTTTGTACCCTGTTTCGTGTAGAAATAAAATAATCGAGGAGAAGAATGATCCGGTTGTTAACTGTCCATTTTTTCATTGAATCGCATTTAATCTTCAGGCTTCCACCAATTTTGTATAAAACGAGTGTAATTTTATTTCGTAGAAAGTTAAGGAATGAATGAATGAAAAATAGTTCCTCTCCTATTTTATCTTGTTGTATGTCTGTGTATTATTTTTATTTCCGCAATATTGCATTCTCTGTTTTGTCGGGGGAAACACATCCCTCTGTTTGTTTTATTTCCGATTTCCAACATGGTATCAAAGTAGGTCTAGGCTCTCAGTGAAAGAAATTGTTCTTTACTGAAGAAGCTAAAAGGTTGTTTGAGAAGCGGATTCACTAATGGTGAGAAGGTTTTGATTACACGGTCAAGATGGCAGCAATAGGCACACGCCTGACTAATCCCCAACTACCACAGTTCAATGGGAAGAATTATGATTATTGGGCCATTACAATGAAGGCCCTATTTTCTTCACAAGATATTTGGAAGTTGGTGGAATATGGTTTCCAAGAACCAACAGATGCAACATCATATGATGCTCTCACACAAGTAGAAGGAGACTTGTTGAGAGATAATAAGAAGAAGGACTCCAAAGCCCTCTTCTATATTTTCCAAGCAGTACATGAGAGTATCTTCCCAAGGGTTGTAGAAACAACGAATTCTAAGGAGGCATGGGATACCCTATAAACAACCTACCAAGGCATGGCAAAAGTTAAGACATCAAAACTTCAAGTGTTGAGAAGAGATTTTGAAACTCTTTGTATGTAAGAGTCTAATAACATAGAATAATTTTATACACATGTGATTTGGTTGGTTACCCAAATTAGGTCTCATGGAGAGACACTTGAAGAAAGGATAATAGTTGAGAAAGTCTTAAGAAGTCTACCATCAAGGTTTTATGCCATAGTTGTGGCCATAGAAGAGACAAAGGATCTCTTGCAATTTTCAGTGGACGAGCTTCATGCATCACTGATGTCTCATGAGCATAGAAAAAATAGAGAAACAAACTCCTCATTGGAGCATGCATTTAAGACACAAATGCCTTTTGGTCAAGGTAGAGGTTGAGGAAGATCAAACTATCGAGGAAAAGGAAGAAGCCCAAAAACAGGTGGAAGAAGCAGCCCTGCAAGCACAAGTGGAAGGGGAAGCAATCATAATCCAACCCAAGGATCAAGCAAGAATCAAGTAGAATTATAGGGGTATGATAAATATCACATCTAATGTCATTATTACAAAAATTATGGTCATTCTGAAAATTAATGTAGAAAGAAGCAAAATGGCATGGGTAGTAAACCTAGTGTAAATTTTACAAAAGAAAATCAGAACCATGGGAACATGCTTTTAGCTTGTAATGTAGCACAGGAAAAACAAGAAGATGTATGGTTCTTAAATTCAGGGTGTAGTAACCATATGACTGGAAAAAAAGCAATGCTTTCCAATCTTTATGAAAGTATAAAATTTTAAGTGACGACGTGGACTGATAGCAAGGTCTTTGTCATGGGGAAAGGAAGAGTAAACATACTCACAAAGAAGTGAGAGAAGAAGTTCGTGCTAGATATCTATTATGTCCCTGGCCTGAAATGTAACCTTCTAAGCATTGGAAAACTCGTGCAAAAGGGCTATAATTTGTTTTTTTAAAATGTGTGCACAATCATGGATATACCTCCAAGTAGACAACTCATTGCAAAAGTGCATATGACAAGCAGTAAAATGTTTCCTCTCAAGATCAGATCAGACTTGAAGGAAGGAGGTTTTGTAGCAGCTGTCACATAAGATGTCTTTCAAGAAAAAGTGAAAGATGAGAACTAGTTATGGCATTTAAGGTTTGGACATCTCAATTTCTGAGGTTTGAATTTGTTGCATAGAAAAGGCATGGTAAAGGGATTACCACTCAGAGAGAAACCTAACGGCCTATGTGAAGGCTGCATCTTGGGTAAACAACACAGAGAATCATTTCCAATAGGAAAGAGTATAAGGGAAAACACGCCTTTGGAGATTGTCCACTCAAATCTATATGGCCAATGAAAACGCCATCATTAGCTGGCAGTAATTATGTTTTGACATTTATAGATGATTAAACAAGGAAGAAATGGGTCTATTTCCTAAAATAGAAAAGTGAAGTGTTTGAACAATTCTACCACTACAAAGCTCTTGTTGAGAAACAAAGTGGACACTGCATAAAAGTGTTGAGAACTGACAGAGGTGGAGAATATATCTTCAAAGACTTCCTACGTTTCTACAGGGAGCATGGAATACACAAGCAATTTACCACAAGGTATACACCTCAGCAAAACGGTGTTGTAGAAAGAAAGAATACAACCATCATGGACATGGTAAGAAGTATGTTGAAGAAAACGCATTTTCCAAACGAGTATTGTGCAGAAGATGTCAATTGTGTAACATATATCTTAAATAGATGTCCAACCAAAAGTTTTATGAATAGAGTTCCAGAAAAAGCATGGAGTGGAACAAAGAAATTTGTCACTCACATGAGAGTGTTTGGATGTGTCGCATATGCACATGTCTGGATCAGTTAAGGAAGAAGTTGGACAACAAGGGGGAGAAATGTATATTTATTGGATACAGTGATGAATCTAAGGCTTACAAGATCTATAATCCATCAACCAAGAAAGTAATAATCATCATATATGTTTAGTTCATAGAAGTAGAAGATTGGGATGGAAGTTTAGAGAAGAAAGTTAATGTGAAGACATGTATTTCACATGAATACAAAGAGGAATTGATTGCAGAAAGTAATTCCTCAACGGTGGCTCCTCCACCACCTACACAACATCAATAGAGCACACCACAAGCAAGAAATAGAAGAACATTGAGAAATTAAGAAAGTGCATCTCCAAGCACACCACAAGGATCAACACCTCCCTCGAGTTCAAGTGTAACTCCAAGCACATCTTCAAAAAATACAAGAAGACCAAGATTCAAAAATTTAAGTGAAATTTATGAGCAAGAAGAAGTTGATAGTAATGCTGGTCTGAATTCTTTATCTGCATTATTTTTTCATGTTGATGACCCAATCCATTTTGAAGGTGCAGTAAAAAAAGAGAAATGGATTGAAGCAATGAATGAAGAGATAGGAGAAATATAAATTAATGACCCATGGGAGTTAGTGGAACTCCCACGAGGAAAATAAGTTATTGGAGTGAAATGGGTCTATAAGACCAAGAGAAACATTGAAAAAAATATATAAAGGCACAAAGCAAGGCTAGTTGTCAAAGGCTACAAGCAGCAACACGGAAGATACTATGAGGAAACCTTTGCACCAGTTGCAAGGATGGAGATAATGCGGATAGTGTTGTCTATAATAACACAACAAAAATGGAAAGTTTATCAAATGGATGTGAAGTCAAAATTCTTGAATGGAGTGTTGAAAGAGGAGGTGTATGTTGAAGAACCTCCTGGCTATGAAATAGAAGGCTAAGAACAAAAGGTGTGTAAGTTGAAGAAAGCTCTTTATGGGTTGAAGCAAGCACCACGAGCATGGTACATCAGGATTGGTTCTTACCTGGTGGACTATGGGTTTGAAAAGTGTGATGGAGAACCCACACTCTACATCAAAGAAAATGACGGTAAAATTATTATTGTTGTTTTGTATGTAGATGGTTTGATTTTTAAAGGAAATGATGTTTCTGTCATTGCTGTTTTCAAAGAAGTCATGAAGAGTGAGCTTGAAATGAATGACTTGGGTTTTCTAAGATATTTTTTGGGCATAGAAGTAAAGAAAACATAAATGGGAATTTTTATCTCCCAAGAAAATTATGTTGCAGAAGTTTTAAAAGGGTTCAATATGCATAGCAACAAGCCATCATCAACTCCAACTGTCATGGGGTTGAAGTTGAGGAAGGAATATTGCAGCAAGAATGTCAATCCAACATTGTACAAAAGCATGGTTGGCAGTCTAATGTATTTGACTGCAACTAGGCGTGATATAATGTATGCAGTAAGCTTGATATCCAAATTCATGGAGACACCAAAGGAGACACATTGGGAAGAAACGAAGAGAATATTGAGGTATGTAAATGGAAATAAGGAGTATGGTGTTCTATACTCTGCAACTGATAATTTAAGCTGATTGGTTACACTGATAGTGATTGGGATGGAAGTGTTGATGATAGAAATAACACATCAGGGTATGTTTTTCATTTGGGATCGGGAGCCATTTAATGGGCTTCCAAGAAGAAGCCAATAACTTCATTATCAACAACATAATATGAATATGTAGTAGCAACAATAGCAGCATGCCAAGCAGTTTGGATGAGAAGGATGCTGGGAGATTTATGTCATGAAAAGGACAAAGGAACAAAAATTTTCTGTGATAATAGCTCAGCAATTGCATTTTCAAAGAATACTTTTTTCCACAAGAGAAAAAAGCATATTGATGCTAAATACTGTTTCATAAGGGAATTAGTTAACAATGGTGAAATTGTTTTGCAGCATTGCAGGTCAAAGGAACAATTTACAGATGTTTGGGAATGATTGATGGTGGCAGTTTTGATTAAGGGGGAGTGTTGGAAATACTCCCAACCACTGCCATGAGTAAAGACTAGCAATAGCCCACACTCCATTGAATTTTTGTTGCAGGGAAGGACAAGCACATGATTTCAAATCCAAGACATTTTCACGCAATATCAGAAACAAAGTACCCACAACCATGCTTTGCATTATTTCCTTACCCACCACCATTGACTTATCCCTTGCCCGCATGTCGCAACGGCCCAAAATATTTAGCGTTTAACTCTTAACCCGTTTGCCGAATGTTATATTTCCGCTGATGCCATATTAGAGAGACCCACCAACCTTTCTGCACTTCCAAAGTTGCATACAAAACTTTGTCATCGCTTATTCCTTACCTTTTTCGTATTTCACATTTCCCGCAGTTTACTGCATCGCCGCCCGCACTTCGCATTATTTAGGTTTTAACTTTTAGCACCTGCACCAAAACCTTGCGATGTTGCAATGCGACATCATCATCACACATCACACAACCTACCATTTACCTTTTTTTGACTCCCAAAACTTTGCACTTTGTACATCTTACGACTTACCTGTTTAGCACTCGCAAGTTATGTTATTTTGTTTGTGATGCAATGCGATTGCAATCACACGTGGCAAGCTCAGGAGGGTAGTACTCGCAATCAAAAGCTCTTAATTTTTTCCCGTATCGCGCAAATGTTAAAAAGTTAAGATCACTGGTATGAAATTTGCGATGGAGGCATGGGTACGATGTGGTTTCATAGGCAGAACCCATAATATTTCAGGTCCGCCATTTTGTGTTTTGTACCCTGTTTCGTGTAGAAACAGAAGAATTGAGCAGAAGGACAATTAGGTTGTTAACTGTCCATTTTTGCATTGAATCACATTTAATATTCAGGCTTTAGCCAATTTTGTAAAAAAATAATGTAATTTCATTTTGTATAAAGTGAAGGAACGAATGAATGAAAAAAAGTTCCTCTCCTGTTTTATCTCGCTGTCTGTCTGTGTATGATTTTTATTTCCACAATATTTCATTCTCTGTGTTGTTTGTTACCCATAGCATCATTTCTCACCTTGACATGATTCATGATTGCTACATGGCTTTATGGGCACCCATTCCCACAGACTTGGACAAATTCACTTAAAAACAGTGGAAAATCCTTCATACGCGACTATGCCCGTGTTTTTCCGCGTGTATACGCGAGTACAGCTAGACTTTTTCGCGTATGCCATTTTAATGATTAAAAAATATATAAAAATCCCTAATTTCGCGCTGGGTTGATGGTTACTCAGGTAGTTCAACCACCCCAGCCCGTGGCCAACTGTTTCCAACTGCTGAAACTACTTGGAGGGACTATAAAAGACCTCATATGTATGGCCTAAGGGAGAGAGAGAATTATTATTATTATACTCTGTTGGTTCCCTATCCAAGTCTGATTCCCCGTGCCTCCTGCACTTTCCCAGTTCATTTCAGGAAACCCTTGTTTCCTCGAGATACACATCCCTTTATATGTTATCTCGTATGCACTCATTTGGAAGGAGTCTTAGCGAGGCAAGGGCTGGACGGATCCGGACGACGGTCTGCGAAGGCCTTGGAAGGATCAGGTGATCTCTCCACTTACTTTTGTACGTACTATTTTTATAATGCAGAAGTATCATGCTATTCCCGAAATAAACGTGTTAGTGTATGCTTTAATGTATGAAGAATATTTGTTATACAAGCATTCATGATGATTTATTTAATGTTTTATATGAATCTCACTAACATATAGAGTAGAAATATACTGTACAACTTGTCCTTTGTGCTTGTTTCTTCTTGTATTTCAGGTGAAAGAGGAAGGACGGTTGCAGGGAGTTTGAACTCCACGTGGATCTACTTCAAACGTAGGACCAACGGGTAAACCTCTCGTTCTGCTCTATTTCGTTTTCATGACTGTGCATGATCGTGTGAGTCTTTGTTAAGTAGTACGCCCCTGCTCTGTGGAGGTTGAATCCCAACCAACCTCTAGGGTGTTAAATCCCCGAAACAGAACTGGCGACTCCACTGGGGATCACATTTTTGTGATTCTCCTGTTGGGTTGTTTCAGCTGTTTGGTAGGTTGCCAACAGTTTCTTCTGTCTTTTACAGTCCAGTTTGCTTTCTTGCAGTCAGTTTGAAGCTTTTATACTTTTCCCAGACTTGTACTTTTTATTTTTCACTATCTTTCTTTGTATACGCAGTTTTTCTTGCACACAGTCGCGTATACCCGCGAGTTTGTGTAGAAGGAACCGCGTATACGCGGGTTTCCCTCAACACAGACGCGTATACACGCCTGTTGCATAACTGCAAAGTCGCGTATACCTAGGCTGAATTTGAAATTTCAAGATTCTGGTGTTTTTGGTCTTTTCTGGCTGTGGAGGCCTGTGTTTGCAGTGTCTTTGTACTTACTGGAGTGTGACAGAAGTGGTTTTAAGTCTTGGTTCTCTTTCGTTTGCCCGAAAACTGATCTTTTGGCGAAGTGTTCTGGTTGGTGCTAGCACTCCTGGATTGAGTTCCAAGATCGCTTTCTGAGCGTTCTTGGCTGTTCTGCTTTACCAGAACAGAGAGCTTTTGCTCATTGACTCGCTCCTGTCTTTGTGTTGTGCTTTGCATTGTGTTCTTTGCTTTGTTTTCGATTGGTTTTCTTGAGTTTCATAAGCTAGGGTTTTGTTGCATTTTTCGAAGATCTTTTCTTGTTTCTTTGGAGTTTTGTATTGCAACGAATTTGCACTATTTCTCTTGGCTGTTTGATTGAGTTTTTAGTCTTCCGTTGCCCTTATTGATCTTGCTATCATTAGTTTTATAAGGTTTGGGGGCATAGTTGGAGTTTATGCTTCAAATTCGGTCTCGTTTTGGCTTGGATTGGGATAGTTGTTCTTGGTTTTCTTGAAGCTCTTGATTTATAAAACTGAAAAGCCCAAAAACATTTGTTTTGCTTTTTGTTTTTGCATATCAAAAACTCAAAAAACATTGTTTCTTGTTTTTGTTTTTGTTGTTGCCTTTTTCATTTTCGTTTGGCTTCATCTTTTGGGACTTTAGTGAAGTTTCTTGCTTCTAGTTTCCCACTTGATTGTGAAGGGAGGTTGTCTTTTGATTTCTTCTTCTTCTTGTTGAGTATTTTGGTGTCTTATATTGAGAGTTCTTGTTTGCAAGAATTAAGCTTTCTGGATATCAAAAGATTAGTTGAAACTGAAGGAGCCTTTTGGGAAATTTCACCTTGTTTCAAGGGACTTTCTGCATCTTAGAATTTACATGCTAGTGGTCATTTGCATTAGGTGCATTGAATCATTTAGTTAGCTTCTTAATTTTTGTGCGTGTGAGTTTGTAATTCAAAAAGAAAAATACATTTTTAGCCTCGTAGAACTTACATAGAAATTGCTCTTCATCGAAAGACTAAGAACTGCATGTGCATGTAGTCAGGTTTTTATTAATTTCTTTTACGTCAGAACATCATTGGTTTCAACTCCATATCCTTGTGACTTAATACAACAGCCCTTAAAATAAGCGATTAAATCTAAAATCAACTAGCAAGTTTTATTTAGTGTCAATCACCAACTAGCTAGGTTGTAGGGCCTTGGAATAGGAGAGAGGAGAGTTAACTCTCCAAGGCCGCTCAAACAGACATAGAAGTTTACTAATTGAGCGAAATCCAACTCCGTGAGGTGGACTGGGAAAGCTCTCATCCGAGAGTCAAGCGCGAGGGGAAGTGAAGGTTAAGAAGAGGGATACCCCCCCTCCGATTAGCTGAATCTAACCTCAAGACCGTTCCGCCCAACTTCTGATACGGATTGGTGTCCATAGTTGCTGTTCCTAGGTTCCACACAGGTGACTGCGGGGGGGAATACCCGTGGTACCTGAGGCAGACGTCGCATCACTTCCAGCAGTACTTCTGGGGGGTGCCCTTGCGAAGCTTGGGTGCTTGAGCCGGCAAAGGTTGTTGTTAGGAGGTCGGCGTAACTGTTTCTGATACCTTCGCTAGTTGTTCTGGGCCCTAATCATCCCAGACTGCTTTCGGAAGGTCCTATACTTCGCTTTCCTGTATTTTGGTGTCCGGTCCTCATCACCCGGAGCTGAAATACTTGGAGGCTGTTTGCTTGCTGTTTCTCAGGGTTTTGATTTTAGTGAGTGCTCTTTGCTCCTAGCTTGCCTAGCTTTTCACTTTTCTTGAGTCTAATATAATAAATTTGTAAAAGTGGCTGATCAAGCGCCTCGACGTTCGAGGAGAGTCCCGGGGTTATCTCCCGAGAGTGCAGAGCCTTCTTCGAGAAGGCGTAGGAGCGATCTAGCAGGTGGTTTTCACCCTGTAGAGTCTGACGCTGTGGAGAGAGATCCTCCACTAAGGTCTGAAGGTTTCGTTGCTGATTTCGGTGTCGGTTCCGAGAGGAGCGTTTCGCTCACCTCGAGGGTATTGTTTCCTCAGGAGGAAGATTTTCAGATAGAAGATATACCTGAGCCTGCAGCTACAGGTCCATCTCCTCTTCCTCTTGATCATCCTTTTGTTATAGAGTACATCGGACCGGAGTCTGAGAGACCGCCGGATCTTCCTTATCTTTCTTATCTTTCGATGGCCACGACTGGGAACGCGGCTTCTACCGTGAGTGCTGCGGGCATTCAGACCCCTGCTTCTGTCGAGGCAGGGGGCACTATTGCTCTATCTTCGAGTGCTTCTAGCACTGCTATGTTTGGCTCTGGGTTCACCCAAGCATATGCTTCTCAATCTGGTCCCTTCGTTTCAGGGATGTCCATTGCCGGAAATCCCTCTTTTTCCTTTACCGCCGGTGCAGCTGGATCTACGCCCATGTCCAACATGGCTAGTGGATCAGCTTCTTTTCAGGGTTTCCCCTTTGGGACTGGACATATTCCTAGTCCCAATCCTTCTTTAGGGTCGTTTCCTTTTACGTCCCAGACCCAAAGTTTCAATCCTTGGGCTCAGGGGCCAAGTTCGGCTTCTTTTACAGGATGGAATCCTATGTTTGCAACGTTGGGGGCAGGGAATCAGTTCATCGCGAGTCATCCAGGGAATGCTTCTTTCCCTGCATCGAGTGCTTATCAGTCTTTTTCTCCTCTATCTAATGCATGGAACCCCTACCAGGGGCTTACATCTTCAGTCAATACTTCAGCTGGGGGAACTAGTCTGGGTCTTGGTAACTCGGCGTGGGGAGGAGGTTCTTCTCCGTTTTCTACGGGTCCTTTCTGGCAGCCTGGTGCCTCATCAAATCCAAGCTATTCTTTTCAGAATGTGGGAAATCCATCCCATCAAGGATGGAATTCTCAGGCTCCGCCGCGATTACCATTTCTGGCAACGTTAAACTTGCCAGACTTGGCGAAGTTAACTAATGACCCGATTCTGTATAGTCCGGGTTGGCCTCCGGTTCCAACCAAACTTCCTTCAGACATTCCTAAGTTTGAAGGTAAGAATGGTGAAGATCCGGCAGACCATGTCACCACATTCCACTTATGGTGTTCATCCAACTCTCTGATCGACGATTCGATTAGATTGAGATTATTTCAGCGCACCTTAACTGGAAACGCCACGAAGTGGTATATAGAGCTCACTGGGGGCAGTTTCGCCACATTTGGAGAACTGGCTGTCACTTTTCTTAACCATTTCCAGTTGCCTGTCAGATATGAGGCTGGGACCGAACTCCTGGCTAATTTTAAGCAGGATGAGGCAACTCACATGTCTGATCATATTCAGGAATGGAGGAGAAGGAAGAGGCTAATTAAAGCCCATATTCCAGGTGAGTTCCTTCTCGAGTGGTTTTTGAAATCGCTTCAGTCAGATATTTCAAAGGATGTATCCATGTCAGGGGTATATTCCGAGGAGTAGGCCATCTTTAGGGCCCAGCAGTTAGAGTTGATCTATTCTCAGTCTGGCATGCTTTACAAGTATTTGCCTAATGCTCCTCGCTCCAAATTGGATCTTTCGAAACCTAAACCTGGTCCGCATGGTGACGGACTTGTCGGATCGGTCAGTAGTAGTGCAGCCAGCCTGCTTTCTCAATTGCAGCAGTTGTCTTTACAATCTGCTTCTTCTGGTCAGGCTGTGCCTGCTGATTCTTCACCTTCCCAGTCTTTGTCCATTAATGCTGTCCAATCTTCTGAACCCAAAGGAAATCAACAGTCCGAGGGGAAGAAGAAGGGACGTAATAACAAGAAGAAGGGCAAGAATGGGAAGGGCAATGCTAATAAGACCAACGAGCGTGTTGGTGAAGGGCAAAAGGAGAAAAAGAAAGTTAAGTTTCCGTGCAAGCTTTGTGTTGGAGACCATCTCACGCATCTTTGCCCGAAAATTCAGGATGCTCAGCGCCTGTTATCTCAGCAAGGTTCTTCTAGTTCCCAGGCTGTGCTAACAAACCCTTTTCCCCAAGGGCAGCAATTAATTGCTGGCGCGAATCAAAATCCCGGGGCTTCCTCTGGAGGTCCTCAGGAAGGGGAAATTCCATCGAATATCTTTATGATGAGTGCTCACGTGGATGTCGCTACGAGATCCCGTGATTATGGCGGAGAGGAATCTTCGAAAGCTAAGGAAGTTCCTGATGCTACTGAGCCGCTTCACATAACGAAGCCAACCGTTGAGTCTATGCCTCGGATGCCAAAAGCATCTTCTAAGCGGTCAACGATTAATCCGAATGCGAGGGCTGCCCAAAACTACTCGATTGTAGAAGATCTGGCGCAGAGTCCTTGTGCTATGTCAGCTTTAGAGGTACTCCAGTCTTGTCCGGCTCAGCGCAGTGCTTTGCTCACTGCCATTGGAGCTATAGATCCGAAAAATTCTCTTCTGATTACCTTTGATATGAAGAATTTTAAGAAGAGACTTCCTCATCATATGGCCTTCCATATTAAATCATCGTACCGAAAGACTAATATCTTTCGTACGGTCGTTGATGAGGGTGCTTCTACTTGCGTGATGTCTCTCGCATGCTGGAAGACACTAGGATCTCCCAAAGCTGTTCCATCTAGCACTATTCTTACTGCATTCGATGGCCATTCTCATAGGCCCCATGGTATTGTCCCGGCTTTGCCCATCTGTGTTGGGGGCAAAACCGTTAACATAGAGGTTGAGGTAGTAGATGCAGCCTTGGACTACAACCTTCTGTTGGGGAGGAACTGGATATATGATATGGATGCCATTGCATCCTCACTATTTCGGATAGTATGTTTCCCTCACGAAGGGAGGATAGTTACGGTGGATCAACTGGACTGTCCTCCTGTAGACCTGGATGCGCCTCCTGACTCATCTGTCCCTAAGTTGGACAATACTAAGGCACCTATCGAGAATCTGGGAGTTGGAATGTATTCTTCCCTGATGGGATCTTTTGATCTTCCTCCTCCTAAGGTGTCTATCAATGCTACTTCATCCTCCAAGGCTCCCCTTCGAAGAGAGTTCTTTCGAACTCATTATTTTTCGGACCCTTGGACCTTACCTTCCCCAACTGCCACTTTGGAGGAAGGGCAAGGGGGTGGAATGGCATTCCCGATTTCTGCAGCTGAGATTGCATATCAGTCTGTTGTTGACACTGCAGAGTCTGATCCAGCTCCTCTTTCGCCGGAAGAGTTGGATGGTGATGTGGCTCCGGCTTGGACGCTTACTTCTTCTTCTGCCCAGGATTGTCTAGATACCACTCTTCCATCCGAAGAGGCCATCCTGGAAGCAATGACAGGTATAGAGAGACCGTGGGATGACTTGCATCATCGGTCTTACTTCCTACCTGACTTGAGCGAAGTCGAAGCAAGTTTTCCAAGTCCTCAGTCTCCTGGACCTGTTCACCCAGTCTTGAGCCCCTTAGCACCAGCACAGGTTTATGCTGAAGGGAACATGGTTGTGATCTCTCCGACTATCCCGGTGAACATCTCCAGGAATCCCAACATTATCGAGAACGTTTTCATTGGAGCTGAATGTTCCCGTGAAGAAGTTCAAATCTATACCGAACTCTTCAAAGAGTATAGGGATGTTTTTGCTTGGTCTTATGAGGAAATGCCCGGCATAGACCCATCTATTGTCCAGCATGAGATCAAGACGTATGAAAACGCTAAGCCGGTCAGGAAAAAACTTCGTCCGGTTAATCCTAGGAAGGCAGCAGCTATCAAAGCTGAAGTTGAAAAGCTGCTTAAGGCGGGATTCATTTTCCCAGTTCCTCTGACTGAATGGGTTTCAAACCCCGTTCCTGTTGATAAAAAGCAAGAAACAATTCGAGTGTGCATCGATTTCAGAGACCTGAATAAGGCGTGTCCTAAAGATAATTACCCCACACCCTTCATTGATCAGATTATTGATGAGTGTGCCGGTAACGAAATTTTTTCCTTCATGGACGGTTTTTCTGGTTACAATCAAATTACTATCCGTCCAGAAGATCAACACAAGACCGCATTTATTTGTCCCTGGGGTACGTTTGCATATAAGAAAATGCCTTTTGGTCTGAAAAATGCTGGAGCCACTTTTCAGCGGGCCATGTCTTACGCCTTCCATGACATCAAGAAAATTATCGAGGCATACTTAGATGATCTAGCTGCTCATTCTCGAAAGAGGATGGATCATCCAGGACACCTCCGGCAAATATTTGAGAGATGTCGTTTTTATAAAATTCGTTTGAATCCGAACAAGTGCGTTTTCGCGGTAACATCCGGTCGGCTGTTGGGATTTATCGTGTCTAGTGAGGGGATAAGGGTAGATCCCTTCAAGGTTGAGGCAATACTTCGGTTGCCTCCCCTGTCTTCAATCCGTCAACTTCAAAGTCTCCAAGGGAAGTCTAACTTTCTTCGGAGGTTTATCGTTAACTATGCTGAGATTACAAAGGGATATATGAGACTGCTGAAGAAAGGAGTCCCTTTTCTTTGGGACGACTATGCTCAACGCTCATTCGATGCCTTGAAAAAGGCATTGACCTCTGCTCCTTTACTGAGTCCACCCGATTATAGCAGAGATTTTCTTTTGTATCTGGCTACAGCAGAATCTACCATTGGTATGGTTCTGGTTCAGGAGGATGATGCTCTGGCTGAGCATGTTATTTACTACCTTAGTCGAGGACTGGTAGGACCTGAACTGCGATACACCCCGATAGAAAAATTAGCCTTAGCAGCAGTCCATGCTGTGCAGCGACTCCGGCATTATATTATTCTTCGCAAAACTTATGTCTTGGCAGCTACCAATCCATTTCAGTTTGTCCTCAGCAGGCGAGTGATTGGGGGCAAATATAATAGATGGATTGTGATATTACAGGAATTCGATCTAGAGTTCATGTCTGCCAAATCCAAGAAGTCATTAGTTTTTGCGGAATTGATCTCCGAGTTGCCTTGTGGAGAGGCGATGATCTATGATGAGTCCTTTCCGGACGAACACTTGTTTCTGATCTCTCCACAAGATCCTTGGTATGGGGACATCATTGTATATCTCCAGACTGCGAAGTTTCCCTCTTCTTTTTCGAAAGATGAGCGTCGTAAGCTGCGTCACTTAGCTAAAAGTTATCCGATTATTGGTGATGCTTTGTACCGTCGAGGGGTTGATTCAATCCTAAGACGCTGCTTAACTTTCGAAGAAGCTGAGGCTGTGCTCAATGATTCTCACGGTGGAGCTTGTGGGGGTCATTTATCAGGGCTTGCTACAGCCCAAAAGATTTTGCGTGCTGGCTACTTCTGGCCCCCGATTTTCAAAGACTGTATTGAATCGGTCAAGAAGTGTCATCCTTGTCAGGTGTATACTCGAAAAATGCGCGCTCATCCAGCTCCGCTTTTTCCAGTCGTTACTGTCGGACCTTTTACAAAGTGGGGTATGGATTATACTACTTGTAACCCGCCTTCGGCAAAAGGTCACAAGTACATTATCGTAGCAGTAGACTACTTTACGAAGTGGGTCAAAGCTATGCCTACTTTTGGGAATGATGGTGAGACTGCAGCTCTTTTCTTCTTCAACCAAGTCATTGCTCGTTTTTAAGATACTCCAGTAGAGAGACTGTCACCCACTACGGCGCTCACTTTCGGCAATGCGCATGACACGAGTTGGCTCTTAAAATTGGGTTTCCTACAGAGACCATCTCCATATTATCGACAAAGCAATGGCTGTGGAAGACAGAGATAAATCCTTGAAGACAATTCTTCAAAGGACAATTGATAAACATAAATCCAACTGGCATATTATGCTATATCCTGCACTTTGGGCATACAGGACGTCAGTGAAAACTGCAACTGGCTTTACTCCGTTTCAGCTAGTCCACGGGGTGGAATCCGTATTTCCCATTGAATGCGAGATTCCTTCCCTTAAATTAGCTGTTGAGCTTCTTCCTGACACTTCTAGTCTGGCAGAGCGGCTTCTTCATCTCGAACATCTTGATGAGCAGCGTCGAGATGCCGCCACGTTGAACGAAGCGCATAAAAACCGAGTCAAAGTTCAGTACGATAAGGCGGTTAAGCCTAGGGTCTTTTCCGAAGGCGACCTTGTTTTGGTCTATGCCCAAGAAAAGGATGCCTTGGGGGCAGGAAAGTTTAAGTCGATGTGGTATGGCCCCTATATCGTCAAAAAGGTCCTTAAGAAAGGAGCGTATGCCTTGGTTGACTTTGAAGGAAATGAGTTGTCGGAGCCCCGAAATGGGCTCTATCTGAAGAAGTATTATGCCTAGGCTTTGGCCCGGCATTTTGCTTTGTATATAGTAGTTTTTTGTCTTGTACATATCTGTTTGATTTTCGATTTTTGATGGGATGGTGATGTTTTTGATCTGCTTTGGCAGGTTGTGTTGATGTCATGAGTCATTATGGTTTCGCCGATGGTGCTAGTAGACACACCCGGAACTTAGCTTCCGCGGCTTGGGTTCTACACTATCCTTCCGGTCAGCTGTTGGTATCAAGAGGGGTTTGCATTGGTCCTGCTTCCAATAACGTAGCAGAATACACTGCAGTCATTCATCTACTCTCGGAGGCAATATCTTTGGGTGTTGATTCGTTGGTAGTTTTCTTGGACTCCCAACTGGTGGTGTCGCAGTTGAACAACACTTATCGGGTACGAGATCCAGTTTTATTACGATTGTTCTTGAGGGTACGTTTGTTACAAAGGTCATTTCAATTTTTAACATTCATTCATATTCCTCGAGCTGACAATTGGTTTGCTGACTCATTAGCTAATCAATCTTTAGATTGGCATATTAATCATTCAATACAATAAAATCTAATCATCAAAAACATCATACATTTGATACATTTATCACATCACATCAAAATATCGCTGTATATATATCATCAGTATGTCAAAAAACTTCACAAAATTTTGGATCCATCAATGCCGTACAAAACCTGGGCTTATGCCCCATCATGTTCAGTCTCAAAAATATACAGTCATCCAATATGAAAATCTGTCTAATCCTGAGGACCCTGCCCAGCGTTCCTATAGAACATCACTGCAGTGGCCACACGGCGGAACAGTCTAACCCAGTCCCGGGGTACTCCTATAACCCGTCTCTGGACGGCTTCTGGCAAGTCCTCCACAGCAGCCAGAGGGATTTGGCGGGTTAGTCCCTCCAAGTTTCTCTGCACGGCCTGGAGGGTCCTGTCAGAATCCGCTGTCTCTGCTTCACCTCTGCGGCGCTTGTGACGCGCTAGGCCCTCAGGACGCACTGGTCCAACATCTGAAACATGATCATTTTTCATTTGTCAGTCATTATGAATCCAATCCAAAAACATGTTTGTTTTTCATTTTCATACATATTTGAAAATCCAAAAAAATCATATAAGTTAAAATTTTTGAAAAAATTTACCGACTGCTCCCCATGCTGCACCGGGTGGAAGTACTAGATCTGGATCTCCTCGGAAATCCATCCCGGCATAGGGATAGTCGTCTACTGCGATGATCTGTTCTCTCCACCATAAGAAGAACTCATCGTCCCAGGTAGTTCGGGGTACCTCGCTGGCCCCCAGTCTCTTCATCATGTCTGCCCAACGGGCGATTCTTGGGTCCCGAGGGCTGCTGATAGTTGAGATGACTTTGGGTCTCAAAGCTGGAACTCTCTCGAAGAAGAATGTGGTCAAAATGGTTCCATAGCCAAAGTGTTTTGTATGTGTTTTGCGAATGGAGGTCAGTTGTTGTTTCATGTTCAGTAGCAAGGCAGTGCACCAATCATACACATGAATTAAGCACTCTACAGCTATGCTCATGTGCGTCTTGGACGCCTGATGCAGTGAGGCAGATCCTGCCACTCTGCCGATGGTGAATAGGAGGATCTTCATGTGCAAGTCCTTGATATCTCTGATTGCAATCTGTGTGCCAACTTTCTTGGAATCTTCTATGCAATAGAGTTGGACATAGTCCTCCACTGTTAACCCTCCCAGGGGCCTTCCGTGCAGATCCACTGGGTCTCCCCTTCTGGAGAGTCCAGTGATGAAGTATATATCTTCCACCTCTATGCGTAGTGGCATTTGATCAATGATGAAACAATCCTGATCCGGTTCCCAATAATTTACCAGCATTTCAAGCAATCTCCCATTACTTTTCATATTGGGCATTTTGAAAAATTTGAATAATCCACAGTTTCGGAGGACATTTTGCGTTGTTTGATCTTCCATGACCTCTTGGTCTATTGCACTATGCTCGCGTTCCCTCCATGAAATTGTCATCCTGAAAAAATTCATTGAAATTTGCATTAGAAACTCATTTTTGAAATTCGGACTTGCGCATACGCTAGTTTCGCTGTGCACAGTCGCGTATACACGCAACTTGCCTTCTTTGAACCCGCGTATGCGCAGGTACGCGTTTTTTAATAAGGGTTTCCAGGTAAAAATCCACTTAATTTTAAATTTTAAACGGACAAAATGAATCAACAAGATGAATAAGGAGCCTACCTGAAGTTTCGCTGAATTCTGACGGTCGGTTGTTGCTGATTTGACGAAACAAGTTTTTAACTCCAGAGCTCTTTTCCAAATCAGCTATGCAATAATGAACCAATTGAGAGGTAATTTGTGTATTTATGGCTAAAAAATTGAAAATTTTCGCAAAAAATTTCCTTGTGCTTATTTTTTCGATCTGTCTTATGCTGTATAAACTCGATTGCTTGGAAGTGCCCAGTTTGGTATATTTCAGGTACATTTTGACATTTTCGAGATTTTTCCCGGTTTCTGGCCCATGTGTTCAGACTCTTCACGGCAGGTATATGATCTTCACTGGCATATAGGTTAGGGAATCACTGTCCGTTGCATCTTGCATTCTAGCCTCCATACTGATCACTTGCCTTAGGGTCGATCCCATCAGGTCATGAGTATTATACCCATTTCACTCGCCGATTTTTAAATCATGACTTGATGGTAGAGCCTTCCTTTACATGGGCTTCCTAGTTAGTTCCTCGCTATCACTTGTTGCCCATGTTGCTTTTTATGTAGGCTCGGGAGTCCTCTTTAGTCCCGCCATGTCTTCTGTGTTGAAGCTTCATTCTTCTCCTTCATCACTTATCATTTTTCTGGCTTATACCCTAGAGGCTCCCGGGTGTCGTTAAGTTGTATTACTGCATTGCATATTGGCTACTTGTTTATCCTGGCCTTTAGCCGGCTTCATTTGGACTCGATGTTTAAGCCAACTTTTGACCTTGACTTTTTGTACAAGTTAACCATTGCATGCACTTAGCTATCACGACTTGACACCTTTATACCCATGGATGGAACGTTCCTCTGAGTATCACTGACCAGTTTTCGCCACCTTGCATTGAGCATAGGATTGTTCCAATCCCCGGAACTAGTGCATCTGCTTTCTTGATACTCGTTCTATCCATTGTACCATAGTATTCTTTTATTCTTTTTCAGGCTTATTATGAAAAAGACAAAAAAATTAAATATAACAAAAAGAGCGGGAACGGGATGTATCTTCGTTATTTTGATGGCAGTACAGAGTCAGTTTGTTGCCCTTGAACAAAGCACATATACTTATATATATTTCCTTCATTTGGGATGGTTCTAGTTTTGACCTAGGTTCAGCCTTTACCATGTTTCACTTGTCAGTTCTCCCCCGGTTGGTTATCTCTTCCAATCATATGGAGAGTTTGTTCTGCCTCCTGCATAACAGACTTATACAGTGTCACTTTTTACCGCCATGGTCATCACGAGTCGTGCTTTTGTTCAAGGGAATTTTAACCTGAGTCGGCCATTCTACGGTGTCTCTTGACTCATTATTCAGTCGGCCTTCCCGGTCTGTCGGGATTTTGTTCTATCACATCGTATGTTTTGATCTTCTCGCTTCGTGCCTGTCGCTCTTCCCCTCCACTGACTTTCACGGCCGAAGTCTCTTATCGACTACGACACATTGCTCTGAGAGAAAACCTAGAGCCGCACCTTGGGCCTATTTCCATCATTGATAGGTGACCTCGTGCTCAGTATTTGATCATCATCATGGGTCTTTGACTGAGTGGTTTCCCCTGTGTTCGACGTCAGCACACATTATCACACTTGGGATTCGTGCAGTACCTTGATTTCCATTTGACCCTACCGGTGGATTTCTCGCCTCTGTGTCAGCTTTCATTATTGGTTGGTTCAGAGGGTTTCTTCCGTGCGCTAGCTTCATCTTGTGCATGTCGAAAACGTACTTCGGTTTGGTTCCATCACTCTACTTCGTCCGATTCCTTCCAAATCTTGGCCCTGCGCAAGCAGCACTCGTTACTGGACCGATGATGCCTTAATGCCTTCCTTCCAATAGATCTTTTCCCATCGACTCTGACTCATTGCTATGGGAACACGATCTAGAGTCTTTTTGTCAGTACCTTAGGGTTTGCAGTCATCAGTGGCAGACTCTTCGCTATCGACAGTGAGGATTCATCATTGCCTCCTGATTGGTAGATTCTTTCAAGTGTTTGACTTCAACTCATTCATTCGCACTTGTTAGATTGTACTGGGGCACCTTGACACTCATTATCATTATCGGTGGGTTGTCTCGCGTTGGTTAACGGGATACATCATTGCCCGGTAATCCAACGATTTCTCACATGGTCGACTTCACCTCATTTATTCCCATTGTGTAGAATTGTGCCGTTAGATTCTGTGGAAGGCTCCTGTGGTTGCACCAAAGATTTCTCGCTCATTGCTGACAGCTTCCTGCTTCGCTGTTGTTGGCCCACCCTTATATGTTGCAAATAAAGACAAAGCAAAGATCTTATATGTTGATCCCCAGTTGCGTGATTGTACCGTTTGATCCGCCTCTTATGATCCTAAACACTTGAGATTCGTTACTGGACTGTATACATCCAGCTTGCATTATCTTTGGACTGACCCTTTCTATATGTGATACTGGATATCGATACGCTTGGACCTGTCATGCCCCGTCGTATGATTCACTATGTACTTTCAGTTCAGTTATACTTGTATACATGTTGGATCTATTCAGTACTTTCTATATATGATGTATTTTTGACTGAGCATGGGTATGCCCGCCTCAGCATGTGTTGACTCTCTGGTTTCTTTCATTGGTTTTTGGCAGGCTGAAATCTGGTGAAGTCCTCTCTTGTCCTTGCGAGGTTCTTTCTATGTGCATAATACATTTCGGCCATCATGTACCCCTTCTGACCTCATATATTAGGGGGCATCTGTTATAGCATCATTTCTCACCTTGACATGATTCATGATTGCTGCATGGCTTTATGGGCACCCATTCCTACAGACTTGGACAAATTCACTTAAAAACAGTGGAAAATCCTTCATACGCGACTATGCCCGTGTTTTTCCGCGTGTATACGCGAGTACAGCTAGACTTTTCCGCGTATGCCATTTTAATGATTAAAAAACATATAAAAATCCCTAATTTCGCGCTGGGTTGATGGTTACTCAGGTAGTTCAACCACCCCAGCCCGTGGCCAACTGTTTCCAACTGCTGAAACTACTTGGAGGGACTATAAAAAGACCTCATATGTATGGCCTAAGGGAGAGAGAGAGAATTATTATTATTATACTCTGTTGGTTCCCTATCCAAGTCTGATTCCCCGTGCCTCCTGCACTTTCCCAGTTCATTTCAGGAAACCCTTGTTTCTTTGAGATACACATCCCTTTATATGTTATCTCGTATGCACTCATTTGGAAGGAGTCTTAGCGAGGCAAGGGCTGGACGGATCCGGACGACGGTCTGCGAAGGCCTTGGAAGGATCAGGTGATCTCTCCACTTACTTTTGTACGTACTATTTTTATAACACAGAAGTATCATGATGTTCCCGAAGTAAACGTGTTAGTGTATGCTTTAATGTATGAAGAATATTTGTTATACAAGCATTCATGATGATTTATTTAATGTTTTATATGAATCTCACTAACATATAGAGTAGAAATATACTGTACAACTTGTCCTTTGTGCTGGTTTCTTCTTGTATTTCAGGTGAAAGAGGAAGGACGGTTGCAGGGAGTTTGAACTCCACGTGGATCTACTTCAAACGTAGGACCAACGGTAAACCTCTCGTTCTACTCGATTTCGTTTTTATGACTGTGCATGATCGTGTGAGTCTCTGTTAAGTAGTACGCCCCTGCTCTGTGGAGGTTGAATCCCAACCAACCTCTAGGGTGTTAAATCCCCGAAACATCTGGTTAAACACATCCCTCTGTTTGTTTTATTTCCAATTTCCAACATGGTATTAAAGCAGGTCTATGCTCTCAGTGAAAGAAAGTGTTCTTTATTGAAGAAGTTGAAAGCTTGTTTGAGAAGCGGATTCTCCAGCAGTGAGGCGGTTTTGATTAAACAGTCAAGATGGCAGCAACAGGCACAAGTATGAATAATCCCAAACTACCACAGTTCAATGGGAAGAATTATGATTATTGGGCCATTACAGTGAAGGCCTTGTTTGCTTCACAAGATATTTGGTAGTTGGTAGAATATTGTTTCGAAGAACCAACAGATGCAACAACATATAATGCTTTGACACAAGTAGAAAGAGACTTGTTGAGAGATAATAAGAAGAAGGACTCCTAAGCCCTCTTCTATATTCTCCAAGCAGTACATGAGAGTATCTTTCCAAGGGTTGCAGCAACAATGAAGTCTAAGGAGGCATGGGATACCCTCTAGACAGCCTACCAAGGCATGGAAAAGGTGAATACAACAAAAATTCAAATGCTGAGAAGAGATTTTGAAACTCTTTGTATGAAAGAGCCTGATAACGTAGACTCATTATTTACACATGTGATTGGGTTGGTTACCCAAATTAGGTCTCATAGAGAGAAAATTGAAGAAATGAGAATAGTTGAGAAAGTTTTAAGAATTCTACCATTAACGTTTGATGCCATAATTGTGGCCATAGAAGAGACAAAGGATCTCCCACAGTTTTCATTGGATGAGCTTCATGCATCACTAATGTCTCATGAGCATAGGTTGAACAGAGCAAGAAACTCCTCATTGGAGCATGCATTTAAGACACAAATGTCTTTTGGTTAAGGTAGAGGTCGAGGAAGATCAAACTACTGAGGAAGAGGAAGAAGGCCACGAATAGGTGGAAGAAGCAGCCTTGCAAGCACAAGTGGAAGGGGCAACAATCAGAATCCAAGCCAAGGATCAAGCCAGAATCAAGCACAAGGACAGAGGTATGATAAATCTCATGTCCAATTTCATTATTGCAAAAATTATGGTCATTATGAAAATGAATGTAGAAAGAAGAAAAATAGCATGGGTACTAAACCTAGTGTAAATGTTACAAAAGAAAATTAGAACCATGGGAACGCGCTTTTAGCTTGTAATGTAGCACTAGAAAAACAAGAATATGTATGGTTATTAGATTCATGGTGTAGTAACCATATGACTAGAAACATAGCAATGTTTTCCAATCTCGATGAAAGTATAAAATATGAAGTGACAACGAGGACTGATAGCAAGGTCTCTGTCATGGGGAAAGGAAGAGTAAACATACTGAAAAGGAAGGGAGAGAAGAAGTGCGTGCAAATGTCTATTATTTCCCTGGCCTTAAATGAAACCTTCTAAGCATTGGACAACTCGTGCGAAAGGGCTACAATGTGTTTTTTTTAAATTATGTGTGCACAATCATGGATATACCTCCAAGTAGACAACTCATTGAAAACGTGCATATGACAAGCAATAGAATATTTCCTCTCAATATCAGATCAGAATTGAAGGAAGGAGGTGTTGTAGCAGCTGTCACACAAGATGTCTTTCAAGAAGAAGTGAAATATGAGAACTATTTATGGCATTTGATATTTGGACATCTCAATTTTATAGGTTTGAATTTGTTGCATAGAAAAGGCATGGTAAAGGGATTACCACTCATAGAGAAACTAGATATCCTATGTAAAGGCTGCATCTTGGGCAAACAACACAGAGAATCATTTCCAACAGGAAAGATTATAAGGGCAAAGGCACGTTTGGAGATTGTCCACTCAGATTTACATGGACCAATGCAAATGCCATCATTAGCTGGCAGTCATTATGTTTTTACATTTATAGATGATTACACAAGGAAGAAATGGGTCTATTTCCTAAAATAGAAAAGTGAAGTGTTTGAACAATTCTACCACTACAAATATCTTCTTTAGAACTGATAGAGGTGGAAAATATATCTCCAAATACTTCCTACGTTTCTGCGGGGAGCATGAAACACACAAGCAATTTACAATTGAATATAAGTAAAATTCCAGTAATGTACGCATTAAGCTTGATATATAGATTCATGGAGACACCAAAGGACACACATTGGCAAGCAACCAAGAAAATATTGAGGCATGTAAATGGAACTAAGGAGTATGGTGTTCTATACTCTGCAACTAATAATTTTAAGCTGATTGGTTACACTGACAGTGATTGGGCTGGAAGTATCGATGACAGAAATATGACATCAGGGTATGTTTCTCATTTCGGATTGGGAGCCATTTCATGGGCTTCCAAGAAGTAGCCAATAGTTTCATTATCAACAGTAGATGTTGAATATGTAGCAGTAACAACAACAACGTGCCAAGTAGTTTGGATGAGAAGGATGCTAAGAGATTTATGTCATGAACAAGACAAAGAAACCACAATTTTTTGTGATAAAAACTCGGCAATTGCATTGTCAAAGAATTTTGTTTTCCACAAGAGAACAAAACATATTGATGTTACATACCATTTCGTAAGGGAATTAGTTAACAATGGTGAAATTGTTTTGTAGCATTGCAGGTCAGAGGAGCAATTTGTAGATATTCTCACAAAGACATTGGGACAAAAAAGTTTTGTTTACCTGAGGCAATGTTTGGGAATAATTGATGGCGACAATTTTGATTAAGGGGGAGTGTTGGAAATACTCCCAACCACCGCCATGAATAAAGACTGACAACAACCCACACTCCATTGAATTTTTGTTGCAGGGAAGGACTAGCACATGATTTAAAATCCAAGGCGTTTTCATGAAATATTAGAAACATAGTACTCGCAGCCATACTCTGCATTATTTCCTTACCCACCGTCATTGACTTACCTCTTCCCCACATGTCACAGCCCGCAATATTTAGCGTTTAACTCTTAAGCCATTCGTTGAATGTTATATTTCTGCCGATACGATATCGGCAGGTCCCACCAACCTTGTCGCACTTCCAAAATCACATAGAAACCTTCATTATCGCTTATTCCTTACCTTTTTCATATTTCACATTTCCCACAGTTTACTGCATCATCGCCCGCACTTCGCAATATTTAAGTTTTACCTTTTAACGCTCACAATGAAACCTTGCGATGTTGTGCTGCGAGATCATCATCGCACATCGCACAACATACCATTTACCTTTTTTGACCGCTCGCAACTTCACACTTTGCACATCTTACGACTTACTTGTTTATCACCCACGAGTTACGTTATTTTGTTTGCGATGCAATGCGATCGCAATCTCACGTGGCAAGCTCAGGAGGGTTGCACTCACAATCACAAGTTCTTAAGGTTTTCCCGCGTCACACAAATGTTAAAAGTTAAGATCGTCGATATGCAATTTACGATGGAGGCATGGACGCAATGTGGTTTCACAGGCATAACCCATAATATTTCAAGTTCGCCATTTTGTGTTTTGTACCTTGTTTCGTGTAGAAATGGAAGAATCAAGTAGAAGGATGATCGGGTTGTTAAATGTCCATTTCAGGAATTGAATCACATTTAATCTTCAGGCTTCCACTAATTTTTTATAAAACGAATGTAATTTCATTTAGTAGAAAGTGAAGGAATGAATGAATGAATGAAAAATATTTACTCTCTTGTTTTATCTCGTTGTCTGTCTATCTATGATTTTTATTTTCACAATATTGCATTCTCTCTGTTGTTGAGGGAAACACATCCCTTTATTTTTTTATTTCCAATTTCCAACATCGTATCAAAGAAGTTCTAGGCTCTCAGTGAAAGAAAGTGCTCTTTACTAAAGAAGCTGAAAGGTTGTTTGAGAAGCAGATTCTCCAACAATGAGAAGGTTTTGATTACACAGTCAAGATGGCAATAGTAGGCACAAGCCTGACTAATCCCCAACTACCACAGTTCAATGGGAATAATTATGATTATTGGGCCATTACAATGAAGGCCCTATTTGCTTCACAAGATATTTGGGAGCTGATGGAATATGGTTTCCAAGAACCAGTAGATGAAAAAACATATAATGATTTGGCACAAGAAGAAAGAGACTTGTTGAGAGATAATAAGAAGAAGGACTCCAAATCCATTTTCTATATTTTCCAAGAAGTACATGAGAGTATCTTCCCAAGGGTTGTAGTAGCAACGAAGTCTAAGGAGGCATGGGATACCCTCCAGACAGCTTACCAAGGCATGGAAAAGGTGAAGACAAAAAAAATTCAAATGCTGAGAAGAGATTTTGAAACTCTTTGTATGAAAGAGTATAATAACATAGACTCATTATTTACACATGTGATTGGGTTGGTTACCCAAATCAGGTCTCATGGAGAGACACCTGAAGAAAGGAGAATAGTTGAGAAGGTCTTAAGAAGTCTACCATCGAGGTTTGGTACCATAGTTGTGGCCATAGAAGAGACAAAGGATCTCTCACAATTTTCAGTCGATGAGCTTCATGCATCACTGATGTCTCATGAACATAGACTTAATAGAGAAACAAAATCCTCATTGGAGCATGCATTTAAGACACAAATGTCTGTTGGTCAAGGTATAGGTCAAGGAAGATCAAACTACCGAGGAAGAGGAAGAAGCCCACAAAGAGGTGGAAGAAGCAGCCCTGCAAGCACAAGTGGAAGGGGAAGTAATCAAAATCCAAGCCAAGGATCAAGCAAGAATCAAGCACATGGATAGAGGTATCATAAATCTCATGTCAAATGTTATTATTGCAAAAATTATGGTCATTATGGAAATTAATGTAGAAAGAAGAAAAATGACATGGGTAGTAAACCTAGTGTAATTTTTATGAAATAAAATCAGAACCATGGGAACGTGCTTTTAGCTTGTAATGTAGCACAAGAAAAACAAGAAGATGTATGGTTCTTAGATTCAGGGTGTAGTAACCATATGACTGGAAACATAGCAATGTTTTCCAATATAGATGAAAGTATACAATCTGAAGTGACAACGGGGACTAATAGCAAGGTCTCTGTCATGGGGAAAAGAAGAGTAAACATACTGACAAAGAAGGGAGAGAAGAAGTTCGTGCCAGATGTCTATTATGTCCCTGGACTGAAATGTAACCCTCTAAGCATTGGATAGCTCATGAAAAAGGGCTAAAATTTGTTTTTTAAAAATGATGTGTGCACAATCATGGATATACCTCCAAGTAGAGATCTCATTGAAAAAGTTCATATGACAAGCAATAGAATGTTTCCTCTCAAGATCAGATCGGACTTGAAGGAAGGAGGTGTTGTAGCAGCTGTCACACAAGAAGACTTTCAAGAAGAAGTGAAATATGAGAACTAGTTATGGAATTTGAGATTTGGACATCTCAATTTCGGAGGTTTGAATTTGTTTCATAGAAAAGGCATGGTAAAGGGATTACCACTCATAGAAAAACCAAACAACCTATGTGAAGGTTGCATCTTGGGCAAACAACATAGAGAATCATTTCCAGGAGGAAATAGTATAAGGGTAAAGGAACCTTTGGAGATTGTCCACTCAGATTTATGTGGACCAATGAAAATGCCATCATTAGCTGGCAATCATTATATTTTGGCATTTATAGATGATTACACAAGGAAGACATGGGTCTATTTCCTAAAACAGAAAAGTGAAGTGTTTGAACAGTTCTACCACTACAAATATCTTGTTGAGAAGCAAAGTGAACACTACATAAGAGTGTTGATAACTGACAGAGGTGGAGAATATATCTCCAAAAAATTCCTACGTTTCTATAGGGAGAATGGAATACACAAGAAATTTACCACAAGGTATACACTTTAGAAAAACGATGTTGCAAACATAAAGAATATTGTTTATCTAGGTTTTAATTGATGTAAATATGGCAATTAGATGCTTGATGATGATGAATTATAATACTTGTTGAAGCATAGATGATGGATGATGGAAGACGTATATCACTATTGCATAATAATATTAAGGTGAAGAATCAAACCATAAATAATCCCAAGACATTCTGCCCTACCTCCATTTCTGACAAATAAATGACCAGTCACATTAAGAATTATTTTTCTCTATCCTAGAGGCTAAAATTCTCTATGAAATATTCACCATCATCTAGAGTAGAAATTTTCCTTTCCAATGAGCTATTACTTGACCGTAAACTCCAAATGCTCTAGGAGAAATTGATTTTTGAAGATTATTTATCCTATTTTTGATATATAGCCGACTTGTGCCCTATCCCCAATGTCGACCTCCCTCATAAAGTCATGTCTCACATCCTATGCGTATTAATAAGATCTTAAAACCTCATTTTTCTCTCAAGCTGTTCGGTGAAAAATACAGGGAGGATAGTACAATTCACAACTTATGAACTCAAAAGAGAGGGAGAATTTAATAAAAGAAAAGAGACTACAAATGGGTCTGGAATATTTCTAAGATATTTGATAACTAAAGCAACTATGTGAAATCTAACCTTCACTCAGCATACTATTGTGATCACCTTCAGACTTGCTTCAACGTAATTTGGATTTTATTTAGCTATAACAAACTTTGGAACCTGTGATCATATTCAGACCTATTTCAATATACTTCAGACTTGCTTTAGCTGTAACAGACTTTAGAACCTGTGATCCCCCTAAAGACTATTCGTTGAAGTTTTATCCTTGAAAATGTGGTCTCAATAGTCGAATACTCCACAAACTTTGCTATCTGTCTTACCCTCAGATATGTGGAAGGATTACTATGGCTTATACCTCCAGTCACCCTCAGAACTGTGCACACTTCATACATTTGGACAAGTGACAGAAGAAAGCTCAGATAATTGGAAGAATATTGGATTATGTGCAGGCTCAGTCTTAGACATCATCATACCCTTAGATTTGAGATTTGGTGCAACATGATATTGTTGCTAAAATTATGATGTAGTAAGGACATTGAAAAGTCGTGGTGCAGAAGCCTTGGCATGGCACAATACTGAATTTTTGGTGTCTTGATGTGGTTGAGAAATACTGGTGTAGTATTGAAGTCTTAGTGCAAGAACATTGGTACATAATTGATGAAGAATTATGGTTTAGAATAGCCAGTACATTTTTCTGCAGATTGGTGCATTAGGGTACTTTTTGAATCAATCATTGATAATGAAGCCAAGAAGTATTGGTGTCCTTAGAGTAGGAGCTCCTAAACACAAGGTTGGTGCCTTGAGAAAATAGGGTCGCAGCCCTAGAGGACGGAGCCTCATCAAAGTCCAAGTTGGTGCTTGGCAATAGGTTGGTGCCTGTTTCATTAAAGGGTTGGTGCCCTCACACATCTATTGTACTCAATTATTTGAAAAAGGATTGAAGTTCTTATTGATCCTTAATAATAATATTATTATACACCTCTCTGTTTTTTAATTGAAGAACCTGAATCGGAAAACCTCAAATAAATTGAAAAGAAATATTGATTCACAAAATCTCGCATTTTAACAAGGACCATCATGGACATGGTTAGAAGTATGTTGAAGGAAAAGCACTTGCCAAATGAGTATTGGACTGAAGTTATAAATTGTGAATATTATATTTAAATAGATGTCCAACCAAAGCTGCTATGAACAGAGTTCCGGAAGAAGCATGGAGTGGAACAAAGAAAATTGTCACTCACATGAGAGTATTTGGATGTGTGGCATATGGCTGTCCCGGATGTAGGAGGAAGAGGTCAGACAAAAAGGGGGAGATGTATATCATTGGATGTAACGATGAATCCAAGGTTTACAAAGCTCTATAATCCATCTCGTTGGGTCTCAATCTAGTCTCCTAAACTGAGCTCATTTAATTGTCAACCAGGATTTGTAAACTGCTGAAGGGAAGTGTACCATATGTACCTAGGTGCTTGTTTCCTAATGCGTTGTGTGTAGTGTTTTGTGATGTTTTTGGTCTTTTATGTTGATTTATGATGTTTTTGGTTCTTTTGGTGTTTTATGTTTACAATGAAAGTGCCTAGAAAACTAATGGAAAGAAATTGGTGGTCAAAAACACAGTTGAGCCTAATGTATGGATTGGAAAATGCAGTTGGATACAAAATCTGAACTATGACTAAATAGAAACAAAAGCTTGATAATGACTTCTTAGGCAAATGACACAAACTAAACTTGAGAAATGATCACTAAATATGCAAGTTCTCTAACTAGACAGTTAAACACTAATTTTATCATGGTGCAACATTTTGTTCTAAGCTCATCTATTCCATGACTAATTCCTAGTTCTATTCTGCAATTTAATTGAATGTCTCAGAACCTATACTCAAAGAGTTATTGATTTCTTTTCAAAGTAGTTCTTTTGAGGAAGAGCTCTGTTTATAAAATGATGAGGAATTTGCAGAGATACTTCAGACCTTATAGTGATGTTATCTTCTGTTCCTATGGTTATGGATCACTTGTAGTTTTCAGAACAAAAAGATGTTTGTGAATAATGAAGGTTGTCTTGTGAATCCTAACAACTAAAGTAATCTATTGTGCAAAGGATGACAATGTGAATATGAGATGCAAGTGCAATGAGTTAATCTAAGAATGAACCTAAGATGCTACTAAACTAGAACAATGTTGAACTATAAGTCATCATCAAACTTGAAATGAAGTAACTGATCATGAATTAAATGCAATGAAACTCCGGAGCTTTTCAACTATACTAACATGCATTATTCTATGAAGTTACACAATCTGTTTGTTCATCATTAGTGATATTTTGGAAGAGTTCCTTCTTTTGGAAGGGATAGAACAATTCTGACTGTGTAATTGTATGCAATTGAAAGCAAATGAACAGAAAGCAAATGAAAAACTAAGTTATCACATCCATATCCTACTCGTCATTATGATGTCTTGGGCAAGCGTTTAAGAGTAAGAACAGAGATGATACTTAGTACAAACAAACAACTAAATCTTTCATTATCACGGTCATGTATTGAACTTCTTAAGGATGTATTGGAAGAATTTCTTCTTGTGGAAGAGTGATTAGAACAAGTGTAACTGTGATAGTGAATAGCAAAAACTACAACTAATTCCTACAGTACTATAGCTATTCATCATTCATCATTATAATCTGTTGGAAGAATGTCTTCTTGTGGAAGAACTGGAATGAATATAACTACAGTATCTAGTTAAAACAAATACAAATTCAACTCCTATCCTACAAGACCATAGTCATTAATCATTCATCATTTTAGTCTGTTGGAAGAGTGTCTTCTTGTGGAAGAGCTAGAACGAATATGACTACAGTAGCTAGTTAAAAACAAATACAAATTCAACTCCTATCCTACAATACCATAGTCATTAAACATTCATCATTTTAGTCTGTTGGAAGAGTGTCTTCTTGTGGAAGAGCTAGAATGAATACGACTACAGTAGATAAAAAAAAACAACTACCAATTCAAATGCAAAACGTAAAGGCAGCTAGGAAAACTTATCTAGTTTACGCAAAAGAAATCCGTGCAAGAGGCAGGGGCCCTCTACCACTTGACGGCATTCAACTCCAAATTAAATCACGCCTTCAAAATAACTTTGTCTGCTCCATTAACGATGCAATAGTTTGAACATAACACTCTGCGTCTTCAAGGACGTAACACAGAGTTTAAACAAAATCTAGCAGCAAATCTAACATAAAATCTCTAACATAGCTCTCGGTCTCCCAAGAGTTTATAAAGAAAATGCACGTAACAATAATTACAACAATTTAGGAACAATGTCTCTCCTTATCCAAATCACGTTAGAACTCTTTGAAGTGGCTGCGTGAAGAAGAAAAGACATCTGGACTGAGACAGTCCTAGTAGGAGTCTTCCTTCATAAATGTGTTTCCCACGTTCAAAACCTTACCCAGAATTCATTTCCTCCTCCATGATGAGCAACAAACCATGTAGACACGACGTGGATCATGCCCATATGCGGTTTTCCTCAAGAGGCCACCTGGAACATACTCAAACATGAAGGTAGCTACAGAATCGCCGGTTAGCTACGGAATGTCTGCATTCTGCAGCTAGTTCCGGTCAAAATGCTTAACAATGGAAAAAATCACAAAATTCAACAAGTCAGTCATGTAAACCATTCTAAAAGTAATTTTAACTATATTTATTGATCAATTGGGTTTAAAATAGAAATGGACAAGGGAAGATGAGGTAAAATGAGGTGAAGGAAAGCACAAATTTGAGGCTCAACATACCCCCACTGCTGTCTCTTTGCATGTCCTCATGCAAATTATCCTATGAATTCAGAGGCTTCTGCAAGGACATCTAATCCCCTTCTTCTTCTTTGTCTGAAAGCTAGAGGCCTTCTGGGTTTCCTGATCACAAGTTTGAACCTGAGATTGGTGAGTGCTCTGATTAGCTTTTTGTTCCTTGTCTTCAACTTCTCATTAGTCCTCTCCACTTTGTCTATATGCAGGGATAAGGTTGAATTCATATTAGTTTTGAGCTTGATTTGATCTTTGAGAATTTCATTCTCATTTTTGATGTGTCTATTCAGTAATTCCAATTCATACCTATCCCTTCTTAATATATCTACTTCAGACAGTGGAGGACTGGGGGTTCTTTCTCTGCTTTCTGAAGCTGTCCTCTCTAAGGTTTCCACATAGTCATAAATTTCCTGTTGAGCAGGATCAATTTCAGGGGTTCCTTCATAAAAATCCTCTTCATCATCTTCTTCAATGGGTGTTTCTTCATCTTCTATATTGATTACCCCTGTTTGTTTGATTGGTGTTTTCTTCAGTTTTCCCTTTAATCTGTGGCTTCTCCTAGGCTGAGAGGATCCCTCTCCTTTCTCTGTAGCAGATTCCTTGATTATCTTCTCTTCCTTAAGTTGCCTCTTGATTCGAGTCAACTTCTCTAAAATGACTTCCTCACTGCTCTCTTGAACTGGTTTGTCAATTTTAACTTTTGAAGTCCTCCATTTCCTACTTCTCTTTGTGGGCTGTGGTTCAGGTGATGGTTCTTTTGCTTCTTCAAAATGATTTCTTATTAAGAAATCATCCCATGTATCATTTGTTTTAGATAGATGATGCTCAATCAAAATTTTGACCAACCCATGATGATACAGGGTTGTCTCTAAAAATTGAACTCTTCTCTAGACACAGGAAGCCATCTTCTTCAGACTTTGAAGCAAGAAATATGGTAGGTTTAAGTCTTCTCCCAGGAAATGCATCATTAGTCTGATGTGGTAGACATAAAATGTCCCATATCTACCCTCACATGTAACAAATTTTTGTAAAAGAAGTAGTATGTTTCTCCATTTGTTTTTCAATGCAGTACTGGGAATTCCTTTCTTGAACACACTAACATCCATATTTGGAGATTTTAAAATTTGTTTCCAGGAGTCATTATGGAATTCTCTATTTTTAAACCATCTCTCTCCAGTTCTGAGCAATCCTGTAGCCTCTGCAATAAAAACTTCAGTGACAGTAAACTTAACATCCCCTACTTCAACTTCGGTCCCTTGAAATGCTCTTGCGAATGTTTTAGTGACTTCCTTATGGAAGCCATTAAAATTTTCCAAAAATTGAAGCCATCCTATTTGTTGTAACATTTCCTTGCATTGTGGGTAACCTTCTAAATATTTTGAACCCACAGGCTCAGTCCTTACGATGAAACCCATGATTTTTTCAATATCAAATTAACACTCTTCTCTACCCACAAAACAATGGCTTTTACTTTCGGATTAAAATGGCTTCAAGCTCTAAATGAAAATGGCTTCAATTCTTAGAATGACATACCTCTGTTTTATAGTGGCAACAGCTTCAAAACCTTTGGCTGATATGCTTCTGTTTGATCATGAAAGCAATCTCAAATTTCGAACTGATATGTATCTGATAGGCAGTGAGAGATGGCTTCAGATTTCTTTTTGTGCAATACCTCTGGCTCTTAGTAGCAAACGGTTTCAGTTTTAATACTGCAATACCTCTGTCTTTGGCAACAAAAAGACTTCAAACTCAATCACTGAAAAACACCTCTGTTAGTAGCAAATGGTATGCTTCGAATTCAACACTACAACATCTCTGTCTCTGGTAACAACAGACTTCAAACTCAACCTTTGTCTCTGGTAACAAATGGTTTTCAAACTCAATCACTACCACACCTCTGTCTTTGGTAGCAAAAGACTTCAATTTTAACACCTCTGTCTTTTGGTAGCAACAGACTTTTAAACTCTACACGGCTACAATTCTGTGTTGATAGTGAAAATGCTCCAAACTTCGTCCACAGTAATATGTTATCTGTCCACGGGATCAAGTGGCTTTGAGTCCTCACACTGTTATACTTCCAAATTTACCTCTTCTGCTCTGCTCTTTGTTTACAATGCGCAATGCTGTTCAAACTGATATCCTTTAGTTCTGCTCTTGATGATAATAATATCTCTGTCTTCGGAATGGAATACCGGCTACGGAATGAAGTTATGGCAAATGGTCACGGAATAGAGTAGTGGAGTGAGGTGGAGGGATTGTATTAATGATTGAGGAGACGGCGGAGGATTTTACGACGGCAGAGGGAATCATCATCATTAAATAACTTGGTTAAGAGTCGTGGGAAATTCAAATGCTTTGGTCATTTCACCGCTTAAATGCTATCGGATATGAAATTTGAAATGGAAGATTTTAATACAAAGTCTGTAGAGGGTTTGTTGGTGTTTGATCAATAAAAACAATTAAAACAACCTTTCGAATAATCCACAACTAAACTATGCTAAACTTTTATGAAATGCCATCGTAATTTAAATTTGTTACCTCTGCCCTTTATTTGATTTTTTTTTTTTTAGCCTTTGTCTTCTCTGCTCATTTCTGGAGGAGTCTTCATAATTTTCTTGATGCTTTTGATTCATGAATACACTGGGTCACTTTGTTGTAATTCTGATGTTTGCTAGTTGATGCCTTCAGGATTTGTAGCTGCGGAAAAGACTATCGGGCTGCAGAAAGGCTGATCAGCTGCAGAATGTCCACTGAGCTGTAGAATGTTCCTGTAGAACACTTTAATCATGAAAATGAAATGTTTTTGGAGTATGGGTGAAATGTTATGAAAATGGATGATGGATTATGATATGTATGAAGTGGATAATGGAATGAAATGGATTCAGTTCATGAAATGGAATGAAGGAACATAAGGGCTGTACTGCAATTCATGACATATTTTATTCACTTACAGCAAGATATCAAATTCTGTGTTTTGACATGAAAATGAAATGGATGGAAGATGGAATGATATGAATGAAATGTGGAATGGAGTGAAATATGAATGATGGATGAGATGGAGTATGGATGGATAAGTGAATGGAGTGAGATGAAATGAATCATAAGCACTATGGAACTGAACTTATGATTTTTATAACAGCTGCTTAGAAACAAAAATGGGAAAAGTTAGAGTGTCAGAGAGACTCTGATTTTCACCCTATCTTTTCTGTATAAACATGCCAATCAGTGATTGGTTTTCATGTTTATACCTTTATTTATTTATTTATTTAATTTTTTTTTTTCAAGAGAGAAATGCTTCAGAAAATTTAATCAAGTTGATGAAGAAGAGAGACTCTTCTTCATTAACTTCACATCATTGTCTCCTTGGAACTTCTTGACAAACTATTCTCTTGAGAGTGGCTTGTGGTATAGCTTCAGTCTATGGCCATTCACAAGAAAAGTGACCTCCTCTTCATCTATAGTTCTGATTTTTACTGCCCCATTATAAAAAATTCGAACAATTTCATATGGCCCAAGCCAATGTGTCTGAAATTTCCCTTGAAAATCCTTGAATTTTGAGTCAAACAAGAGAGCCCAGTCTCCCTCTTTAAATTTCTTCTCCTTGATGTACTTGTCATGCCATCTAGCCCTTTGTTGTTGGACTAGACTTGTTTTCTGAACTGCATCTTGTCTAATCTCATCCAACTCATTAATTTGCTCCAGTCTATGCTTTTGTGCCTCCGTTAGATCAAGTCCTAGCTGAACTGCCATCTTGAATGTTTGAATTTGGAACTCTATAGGAAACAAAACTTGCTTCCCATAAACAAGCTCATAAGGAGTATGGCTTGTTGTGTTTCTCCATGTAGTTCTATAGGCCCACAAGGCTTCAGGAAGCCTATCTACCCAATCTCTTCTATGTAAATGAACAATCTTTGTTAGGATTCCTTCAATGACCTTATTAGTAGATTCCACTTGACCATTTGCTTGTGGATGATAAGGAGTAGATTTTCTATGCCTGATTTTGTACCTCTCCATCATTTGCTCCACTAGCCTTGATGTAAATTGAGCTCCTTGATCTGTAACAATTTCCCTTGGGACACCAAAACGAGTAAAAATATCCTCAAAAAGAAAAGTAACTACGGATGATTCATTAGCAACAAGTAATGGTTTAGCTTCTACCCACTTAGTAACATAATCAGTGCAAACTAATATGTATTTCTTTTGTCTTGATGGAGGACTAATAGGTCCTACAAAATCCAAAGCCCATTTTTCAAAAGGTTCAATGTGTACCTAAGGTTGTAATGGCATCTCACCTTAAGGAGAAGGTTTCCCTACCCTTTGGCAACTGTCACACCTTTTTACATACTCCCTTGCATCTTTAAACAAGGATGGCCAATAATATCCTAAGTTAAGGATCTTATAGGCTGTCCTCTTATCTGCAAAGTGTCCGCCACAAGGTTCATCATGACATGCTTTGAGAATCTCAGGCATCTCATCTTCACGAACACACCTTCTAATGATCAAATCTGGACCTGTCTTGTACAACTCATTAGCGACCCATGAATAATTTTCACTATCATTAATGATTTTTCTTTTATCCCTTGCATTCATAATTGAAGAAAATTTTCCTGAAACTAAATAATTAGCAATATCGGCAAACCATGGAGTTTGAGTAGAGATTGCAAAAAGATATTCATCAGGAAATTGATCTTCAACCGGAGTGTCATCTTTGATATTTTGAATTCTAGACAGGAAATCAGCCACGGTGTTTTGTTTTCCAGGCCTATCTAGAATAGTAATGTTGAATTCTTGCAATAATAACAACCATCTTATAACTCTGCCATTAGTGATTGATTTATTCATTAAGTATCTAATGGCAGAATGATCAGTGTGAATAAAAGTTTCATAGCCTGTTATATAGTGTCTAAATTTGTTTATGGCATGAACAACAACTAAAAACTCTTTTTCAGTTACAGTATAGTTTAACTCTGCAGGAGTCAAATTTTTACTAATATAATAGATGGCATAGGGAATCAAGTCTTTTTGTCCCAATACTGCTCCTAGAGCTGTGTCGGAAGCATCTGTCGAGATATGAAAAGGTAACTTCCAGTTAGGTCCCCTTAATATAGGTGCTTCAGAAATTTTGGTTTTCAGGGTTTCAAAAGCTAACTGGCAATCAAAAGTCCACTTGAATTCACAATCTTTGGTAAGTAATTTGAAGAGAGGAGATGCTATTTTAGTGAAGTTTTCTATAAATCTCCGATAATACCCTGTAAATCCTAGAAAACTTCTAACATCTCTTTGACAACTTGGAATGGATAAGTTAGAAATAACTTCAACTTTCGCTTCATCAACTCTAATCCCATCCCCTGAAATGTGGTGCCCTAAAACAATACCTTCAGTGAACATCATAAAACATTTTTCATGACTAAGAGAAAGGTTTGCTTCTTGACATATTTTTAAGACCTTTTCCAAGTTTTCTAAAGCCTCTTCAAATGTATCCCCATAAACTGTAAAATCATCCATGTACACCTCTACACAGTCATGTATTAGATCAGAAAAGATTCCTAATACTGCCCTTTGGAATGTTGCGGGTGCATTGCATAATCCAAATGGTAATACTCGGTAGGCATAGGTACCCCAAGGACAAGTAAATGTGGTTTTATCTTGGTCTTCAAGTGCTACTTGGATTTGATTGTAACCACTAAATCCATCCGGGAATGAAAAGTACTTTTTACCTGCTAATGTATCTAATACTTGATCTATGAAAGGTAAGGGAAAATGGTCTTTAAGAGTAGCTTTATTCAGTTCTCGGTAGTCAACACACACCCTCCATTTTCCATTTTTCGTAGGCACAATCACCAAAGGAGAAACCCACTGACTATCTGCAATATGATAGATGAAATTAACATTTAATAATTTTTGCAGTTCTTCCTTGACAATTTCCCTAAGATTTGGATTCATCCGTCTTTGAGGTTGTCTGATTGGTTTGCAATTTGCCTCTATATAGATGTGATGAGTACAAGTCTTGGGACTTATCCCTTTCATGTCGGTGTATTCCCATGCATATGCAGAAGAATGTCTCTGTAATACTTTGACTAGCTCTTCTTGTTGAGATTTTTCCAGGTTTTTGTTTATGTTCAAGGTTTTGCCTGGAAAAATTTCACTTGTAGAACTGCCAAATTTGTCCATAGAATGAAGAGACATTTGTCTAGATGACAAGAACTCAATATTGGATCTCTCTTGAAATGATTCTTGTTTTTGTTCTGGAGAAGATTCAAAGTTTTCTAGAGTATTCAGAATTTGATTATCTTCACTAATTTCTGAAATTGTGAAGAGTGGTTGTAAATATTCTTCATCCTCTATCCATTGAGTGTCATCTAAATCTGTAATTGTCCTAGCTGGAGGATATAAAGTAAATTTCTTTGTTGAACTACCATCAGAAATATACATATCACCGGACCTACAACTAATAAAAGCATCAGCTGTAGCCAACCAAGGTCTTCCTAGTATAACAAGATGGCCTCCTAGATTATTCTTGGGTGTCAGGATCATGAAATCCACAGGGTACTCCCAAGAGTCTAGGGACACTGGAATGTCTTCTATTACCCCATCTGGTCTGATCACAGATCTATCTGCTAATTGTAATAGTGTGGGTGTAAAGAGAAGATTAGGAAGTTTCGGTTTGTCCATGATTTGTCTACTCATGATATTTATTGCTGCTCCTAAGTCAATGAGTGTGTTTTGAATTTCAATTCCATTGATGTGAATTTTGACAACTGGATTTTCTGGGTCAAGGTACTTTGGAATAGTAATCTTACCCATCATAATGTCTGCTATTTGTCCTACCAGTTGAATTTTCTTGGTTTCTCTTATTCTTTTTCTTGTTGTCTTCATACTCAACTCCTTTATTTTTTTGGCTAAAATTGGGATTTCTTTGATGGCTTGCAATAATGGAATTTTAATGCAAACATTTCTCAATTCATCTAAGAAATCATAATTAGGCACCATTATTTGTTTTTCTACACCTTTATCAATTTTTAGTCTTTCCGGAAAGGGAGGTATAGAAGTAGATGTGGATGGTTGCTCTAATACTGGAGTTGGATTTATTGGATCTTTTTGTTTCAGTTTTTCAATGTTTTGGCCTTGAAAGGATGTACCTTCCTCAAGAATTTTATTAACCCGCAGGGAGTCTTCCTCAGAATTATCTTGTTCTTGTATAATCACAGAAGGTTTCCTCTTCTCAAGTATCCTTCCGGACCTAAGTTGAACATCACTAAGGTCTAGAGGAGTAATTAAATAAGTTGGAAATTGTTGTCCTTCTATCATGTATGTATTCCGAGGGTTCTTATTATTGGGGTTTGGTATGGGCTGAGCTGGCAATTGATTGGATTTTTGAGGGAATGGTAATGGAAGTGGTTGATTTTGATGAGGTTGGTTCGGATGATGTTGTTGAGAATTTTGTTGAAAATTTTGTTGAAGATTTTGAGGAAAATTTTGTTGAGGATTTTGAGGATAAAAATGTGGATATGGTGGATAGGATGGTGGATACTGATAATATGGACAGTATCCTCCATAGGGACCTTGTGATCCTTGTGCCCAAGCTTGAGATTGATTTTGAAATTGGGGCCAAGGCTGCTGCCAAGAATTCCAAGGTGGAAGTTGATTATACATTTGATCATGAAATCCTTGTGTCTGAGATCCCTGCCAAGGTCTTCTAAATACAAAGTTAAGAGATTCTGTGGAGTCTGTAGGAGTTTCTTCTTGAAAAACAGCCTTGAGACCAGGAAGAGAAGGACAATTCTTGGTCTCATGTTTCTCAGAACAAATAACACAGGTTTCTACAACTTTTACATCTAGAGGAGATTCTCTCAAGGCATGTTTCTTTCTACATTTGGGACAAAAGATTGCCAAGGCATCAGATTCAGCCTTTTGCTTGTTTTGTATCTTGAGGGTGTCTATTTGTTCACTAAGACTCCCTAAGATGTCGGATTTAAAATCATCAAGCATATGTCCTATTTCTGATCTACTTACTGTCCCAGAAGCAGATTTACTTGCCCTTGCAAGAGCAGGATCTCTTGGACCTTTGATAGTTTTAGATTTCCCTCTGGAAAGGTTGATACATAACTCAGATATTTCAGGTAATGTGAGTTGTGATATATCCCCTTTTCCCATCATGTTAAGGATATCCAACCATTCATCCCTAATGGTTTTTAACAAAAGAGCTTTTAAAGTGTCTTGATCTAGGTTTTCCATTTGTGCCCTTTTTATGTTGTATTTAAATCTTTCCAACAAATCTTCTATGTTTTCATCTTCTTTTTGTAACATCTTGAACACTTCTTCCTTATGATTAACCGGCATACAATAATCCAAGTATCTCTCTAGAAATGCTTGTTTCATGTCTTCCCATGTTCTAATGGAACTACTGTTTAAACTCATAAACCACTTCAATGTTGCTCCTTTTAGAGTCGAAGGAAACAATTTCAATTTTTGAGCATCTTGAAGATAGTCATAAGTCCTACACAGCACTTCAAATTCGAATAAGAAAGTTTCAGGATCCTCAGTTTTAAGTCCATAGAAGTTCGGAAGGACGGAAGGTGAAATGTTTTTCATGGTTGTATTGGTTTCTTCATCAAGTATAGGGAACCCAAAAGAGCTTCCTATTCTACCTCTTCCTCCATCTGCACCTCTACCTCCTCTTCCTCGTTCTCCTCTACCTCTACCTCTACCTCCTCCAAATAATGTGTGTTCTCCATTAACAACTCCTCCTCCTCCTTCTTCTGCCATGGTTGACTCTCCTGTGGAAGTAGAAAGGTTTGTATCCTCAACAAAAGTTTTTGGATCCTCTTCTATGGCAGGTTCAATGGATGAAGTGGAAGGTTTCTCTAATAAAATAGGTGACCTTAGATCTTCTAGAAGTCCAGGATCAGTAAAGGATGGAAGATGGGTTTGAGTTGAAGGTGTACTAGTTCTGGATCTAGATGAAACAAGTGGTGTTCTAGATATCAAACTTCTGCCTCTGTTGCTTATAAATCTTCCCCTTGAATCTCTCTCCCTACGCATAAAATTGTTTTTGGATGCTAAGAAACAAAGGTTACCTAGTTTTCACTTCCCCGGCAACGGCGCCAAAATGTTGGGTCTTAATCTAGTCTCCTAAACTGAGCTCATTTAATTGTCAACCAGGATTTGTAAACTGCTGAAGTGAAGTGTACCATATGTACCTAGGTGCTTGTTTCCTAATGCGTTGTGTGTAGTGTTTTGTGATGTTTTTGGTCTTTTATGTTGGTTTATGATGTTTTTGGTCTTTTGGTGTTTTATGTTTACAATGGAAGTGCCTAGAAAACTAATGGAAAGGAATTGGTGGTCAAAAACACAGTTGAGCCTAATGTATGGATTGGCAAATGCAGTTGGAAACAAAATCTGAACTATGACTAAATAGAAACAAAAGCTTGATAATGACTTCTTAGGCAAATGACACAAACTAAACTTGAGAAATGATCACTAAATATGCAAGTTCTCTAACTAGACAGTTAAACACTAATTTTATCATGGTGCAACATTTTGTTCTAAGCTCATCTATTCCATGACTAATTCCTAGTTCTATTCTGCAATTTAATTGAATGTCTCAGAACCTATACTCAAAGAGTTATTGGTTTCTTTTCAAAATAGTTCTTTTGAGGAAGAGCTCTGTTTATAAAATGATGAGGAATTTGCAGAGATACTTCAGACCTTATAGTGATGTTATCTTCTGTTCCTATGGTTATGGATCACTTTGTAGTTTTCAGAACAAAAAGATGTTTGTAAATAATGAAGGCTGTATTGTGAATTCTAACAACTAAAGTAATCTATTGTGCAAAAGATGACAGTGTGACTATGAGATGCAAGTGCAATAAGTTAATTTAAGCATGAACCTAAGATGCTTCTAAACTAGAACAATGTTAAACTATAAGTCATCATCAAACTTGAAATGAAGTAACTGATCATGAATTAAATGCAAATGAAACTCCGGAGCATTCTAACTAACATGCATTATTCTATGAAGTTACACAATCTGTTTGTTCATCATTAGTGATATTTTGGAAGAGTTCCTTCTTTTGGAAGGGATAGAACAATTCTAACTGTGTAATTGTATGCAATTGAAAGCAAATGAACAGAAAGAAAATGAAAAACTAAGTTATCACATCCATATCCTACTCGTCATTATGATGTCTTGGGCAAGCGTTTAAGAGCAAAAACAGAGATGATACTTAGTACAAACAAACAACTAAATCTTTCATTATCACGGTCATGTCTTGAACTTCTTAAGGATGTATTGGAAGAATTTCTTCTTGTGGAAGAGTGATTAGAACAAGTGTAACTGTGATAGTGAATAGAAAAAACTACAACTAATTCCTACAGTACTATAGCTATTCATCATTCATCATTATAATCTGTTGGAAGAATGTCTTCTTGTGGAAGAACTGGAATGAATATAACTACAGTATCTAGTTAAAACAAATACAAATTCAACTCCTATCCTACAATACCATAGTCATTAATCATTCATCATTTTAGTCTGTTGGAAGAGTGTCTTCTTGTGGAAGAGCTAGAACGAATATGACTACAGTAGCTAGTTAAAAACAAATACAAATTCAACTCCTATCCTACAATACCATAGTCATTAAACATTCATCATTTTAGTCTATTGGAAGAGTGTATTCTTGTGGAAGAGCTAGAATGAATACGACTACAGTAGATAAAACAAAACAACTACCAATTCAAATGCAAAACGTAAAGGCAGCTAGGAAAACTTATCTAGTTTACGCAAAAGAAATCCGTGCAAGAGGCAGGGGCCCTCTACCACTTGACAGCATTCAACTCCAAATTAAATCATGCCTTCAAAATAACTTTGTATGCTCCATTAACGATGCAATAGTTTGAACATAACACTCTGTGTCTTCAAGGACGTAACACAGAGTTTAAACAAAATCTAGCAGCAAATCTAACATAAAATCTCTAACATAGCTCTCGGTCTCCCAAGAGTTTATAAAGCAAATGCACGTAACAATAATTAAAAATTTTTAGGAAAAATGTCTCTCCTTATCCAAATCACGTTAGAACTCTTTGAAGTGGCTGCGTGAAGAAGAAAAGACATCTGGACTGAGACAGTCCTAGTAGGAGTCTTCCTTCATAAATGTGTTTCCCACGTTCAAAACCTTACCCAGAATTCATTTCCTCCTCCATGATGAGCAAAGGAAAGCACAAATTTGAGGCTCAACAACATCAACCAAGAAATTAATAATCAGAAGAGATGTTTAGTTCATAGAAGAAGAAGATTTGGATGGAAGTTTAGAGAAGATAGTCAATGTGAAGACATGTATTACACATGAAGACAAAGAGGCATTGATTGCAGAAAGTAATTCCTTAATAGTGGATCCTCCTCCACCTACACAAGCTCAATAGATCACACCACAAGTAAGAAGCAGAACATCATTGAGAAATCAAGAAAGTGCTTCTCCAAGCACACCACAGGGATCAACAACTACCTTTAGTTCAAGTGAAACTCCAAGCACATCTTCAACAAATACAAAAATACCAAGATTCAGAAATTTATGCGCAAGAAGAAGTTGATAATAATGTTGGTTTGAATTCTTTATTTGCATTATTTTTCCATGTTGATGACCCAATCGATTTTGAATATACAGTAAAAGAAGAGAAATGCATTGAAACAAGGAATGAAGAGATATGAGCGATATAAAAGAATGACACATGGGAGTTAGTTGACCTCCCACAAGGAAAATTAGTTATTGGAGTGAAATGGGTCTGTAAGACCAAGAGCAACATTGAACGTAAGATAGAAAGGCACAAAGCAAGGCTAGTTGTCAAAGGCTATAGGTAGCAACAAGGAAGAGACTATGAGGAAACCTTTGCACCAGTTGCAAGGATGGAGACAATGTGGACAATGTTTTCTAAAGCAGCACAACAAAAATGGAAAGTTTATCAAATGGGTGTGAAGTTAGCATTCTTGAATGGATTGTATGTTGAACAACATCCTGGCTATGAAATAGAAGGAAAATAGCACAAGGTTTGTAAGTTGAAGAAAGCTCTTTATGGGCTGAAGGAAGCACTACGAGCATGGTACAACAGGATTGATGCTTACCTAGTGGAAAATGGGTTTGACAAGTGTGATGGTGAACCCACACTCTACATCAAAGAAAATGATGGTAAAATTCTTATTGTTGTTTTGTATGTAGATGATTTGATTTTTACAGGCAATGATGTTTCTCTCATTGCTGATTTCAAAGCAGTCATGAAGAGTGAGTTTGAAATCACTGACTTGGGTTTGCTAAGATATTTTTTGGGCATAGAAGTAAAGCAAATAGAAAAGGGAATTTTTATGTCCCAAGAAAAGTATGTTGTAGAAGTTTTAAAAACGTTCAATATGCAAAACATCAAGCCATAATCAACTCCAACTTTCATGTGGTTTAAGTGAGAAAGGAATATTGCAGTAAGAATGTCAATCTGACATTGTACAAAAGCATGGTTGGCAGTCTAATGTATTTGAATGCAACTAGGTCTGATATAATGTATGCTTTAAGATTGATATCCAGATTCATGGAGACGCCCAAGGAGACACATTGGAAAGCAACCAAGAGAATATTGAGGTATGTAAATGGAACTAAGGAGTATGGTGTTCTATACTCTGCAACTAATAATTTTAAGCTGATTGGTTACACTAACAGTGATTGGGCTGAAAGTGTTGATGACAGAAAGAGCACATCTGTGTATGTATTTCATTTGGGATCGGGAGCCATTTCATGGGCTTCCAAGAAGTAACCAATAATTTCATTATCAACAACAAAAGCTGAATATGTAGCAGCAACAGCAGCATCATGCCAAGCAATTTGGATGAGAAGGATGTTAAGAGATTTATGTCATGAACAAGACAATTAACCAGAATTTTCTGTGATAACAACTCAGCAATTGCATTGTCAAAGAATTATGTTTTTCACAAGAGAACAAAGAATATTGATCCTACATACCGTTTCATAAGGGAATTAGTTAACAATGGTGAAATTGTTTTGCAGCATTGCAGGTAAGAGCAACAATTTGCAGATATTCTCACAAAGCCATTGGGATAGAAAATTTTTGTTTACCTCATATAATGTCTGGGAATGATTGATGGCGATAATTGTGATTAAGGGGGAGTGTTGGAAATACTCCCAACCACTGCCATGAATAAAGACTGGCAACAACCCACACTCCATTGAATTTTTTTTTTAGGGTAGGACAAGCACATGATTTCAAATCTGAGGCGTTTTCATGCAATATCAGAAACATAGTATCCATAGCCATACTCTGCTTTATTTACTTACCCACTACCATTGACTTACCTCTTGTCTGCATGTCCCAACCCACAATATTTAGCGTTTAACTCTTCAGCCATTCATCGAATGTTATATTTGCACCGATGCGATATCGGCAGGTCCCACCAACCTTGCCGTACTTCCAAAACCACATACAAACCTTTGTTATCGCTTATTCCTTACCTCTTTCATATTTCACATTTCCTGTGGTTCACTGCATCGCCGCCTGCACTTCACGACATTTAAGTTTTACCTTTTAGCACCTGAACCGAAACCTTGCGATGTTGTGATGCAACATCGTCATCGCACATCGCACAACCTATCGTTTACCTTTTTTGACCGCCCACAACTTCGCACTTCACACATCTTAAAACTTACATGTTTAGAGCCCGCAAGTTATGTTATTATGTTTAAGATGCGATCGTAATCATATGTGGCAAGATGTGATGTTATTTGGTAGCACTTGCAATCGCAAGTTCTTTATGTTTTCCTATATTATGCAATTGTTAAAAGTTAAGAACGCTGGTATGCAATTTGCGATGGAGGCATGGACGTGATGTGGTTTCGCAGGTGGAACCAATAATATTTCAGGTTCGCCATTTTGTGTTTTTTACCCTGTTTCATGTACAAATAGAAGAATCGAGCAAAAGGAAGATTGGGTTGTTAAATATCTATTTCTGAATAGAATCACATTTAATATTTGGGCTTCCACCAATTTTTTATAAAACAAATGTAATTTAATTTGGTATAAAGTGAAGGAATGAATGAATGAAAAAGAGTTCCTCTCTTTTTTTATCTCATTGCCTGTCTTTGTATGATTTTTATTTCCACAATACTGCATTCTACGTGTTGTCGAGGGAAACACATCCCTCTGTTTGTTTTATTTCCAATTTCCAACATGGTATCAGATCAGGTCTAGGTTCTCAGTGAAAGAAAGTGTTCTTTACTGAAGAATTTGAAAGGTTATTTGAGAAGCGAATTCTCCAAAAATGAGAAGGTTTTGATTACACAGTCAAGATGGCTGCAACAAGCAAAAGCCTGACTAATCCCCAACTAATACAGTTCAATGGGAAGAATTATGATTATTGGCCCATTACAATGAAGGCCCTATTTTCTTAACAAGATATTTGGGAGATGGTGGAATATGGTTTCCAAGAACCAACAGATGCAACAACATATAATGCTTTGACACAAGCAGAAAGAGACTTGTTGATAGATAATAAAAAGAAGGACTCTAAAGCCCTCTTCTATATTTTCCAAGCAGTACATGAGAGTATCTTCCCAAGGTTTGCAACAACAACAAAGTCTAAGGAGGTATGGGATACCCTCCAGACAACCTACCAAGGCATGGAAAAGGTTAAGACATCAAAACTTGAAATGCTGAGAAGAGATTTTGAAACTATTTGTATGAAAGAGTCTAATAACATAGAATCATTCTTTACACATGTGATTGGGTTGGTTACACAAATTAGGTCTCATGGAGAGACACTTGAAGAAAGGAGAATAGTTGAGAAAGTCTTAAGAAGACTACCATCAAGGTTTGATTCCATAGTTGTGGCCGTAGAAGAGACAAAGGATCTCTCACAGTTTTCAGTGGAAGAGCTTCATGCATCACTGTTGTATCATGAGCACATAATACACAGAGCAACAAACTCCTCATTGGAGCATGAATTTAAGACAAAAATTCCTTTTGGTCAAGGTAGAGGTCGAGGAAGATCAAACTACGAAGGAAGAGGAAGAATCACATAAAGAGGTGGAACAAGCAACCCTGCAAGCACAAGTGGAAGGAGCAACAATCAGAATCCAAGCCAAGGATCAAGCTAGAATCAAGTGGAATGACAGGGGTATGATAAATCTCATGTCCAATGTCATTATTGAAAAAAGTATGGTCATTATGAAAATGAATGTAGAAAGAAGAAAATAGCATGGGTAATAAACCTAGTGAAAATTTTACAAAAGAAAATCAGAACCATGGGAATGTGCTTTTAGCTTGTAATGTAGCACAACAAAAACAAGAAGATGTATGGTTGTTAAATGCAGGGTGTAGTAAACATATGATTGGAAACATAGCAATGTTTTCCAGCCTTGATGAAAGTATAAAATCTGAAGTGACATCGAGGACTGATAGCAAGGTCTCTGTGATGGGGAAAGGAAGAGTAATCATTCTCACAAAGAAGGGAGAGAATAAGTTCATGCCAGATGTCTATTATGTCCCTGGCATGAAATGTAACCTTCTAAGCATTGGACAGCTTGTGCGAAAAGGCTACAATTTGTTTTTTAAAAATGATGTGTGCACAATCATGGATATACCTCCAAGTAGACAACTCCTTGAAAAAGTGCATATGACAAGCAATAGAATGTTTCCTATCAAGATCGAATTAGACTTGAAGGAAGGAGGTTTTGTAGTAGCTGTCGCACACAAATTCTTTCAAGAACAGGTGAAAAATGAGAACTGGTTATGGCATTTGAGATTTGGACATCTCAATTTCAGAGGTTTGAATTTGTTGCATAGAAAAGGAATGGTAAAGGGATTACCACTCAGAGAGAAACCATACAACCTATGTGAAGGTTGCATCTTGGGAAAACAATACAAATAATCATTTCCAGTAGGAAAGAGTATAAGGGAAAAGACACCTTTGGAGATTTTCCACTCAGATCTATATGGACCAATGCAAATGCCATCATTAGCTGGTGTTAGTCATCAGTATTTTTTGCCTGTTGTGATGACTATATTCCTTGCCTAGGTTTTCTAGAAATCAATTTCAAACAGTCAATTTGTCCTATAGAAAACCACTAAGAGAAATTTCTGTCTTTGTTCCTCTCTGGCAGACTGTTGTAGAAGTGGTCATCAAGTTTCAGTCTTGATAAAACTCCCCTATCCATAAATGTCATAAGCCTTGTATCTCTAAACATTCAAAATCCCCTATTTTCACATAGCTCACTGTCAAGGATAGGACAAAGTTGTCTCCTCCACTCTCACTGTTTAAATTCCCATATGATGACCTGACTATGCCCAAGAAGTACTTCAAAAATTATGACAAACTGTCTAGGTTTAGGTGATGGTGTTTAGAGTAAGTATCTTGAGAAGAATATCTCCTGTCAAAAAACCTTGTTTTTTTAAATATCAGTTAGCCATCCTCTCTTCTTATCTGGAAAAGAAAAACCCTTGTTTACCCCTAGGTCATACACCATCAAAATGGTTATTGTGTTTTGTTTCAGCAAAGCTTATAAGGTTCAAATTAAGGAAGAAATAGAGTAAGAAGGTCCTATGTCCGAAGAAATTAATCAAGTGAAATTTTCAAGCATTATCATCATGATGCCTCAGAAAAGGTCTCCAATGGTAAAAGACATTTTATCAATGCATCTTTGCAGGGGTGCTAGGATAGATGCCAATAAGAAGTTCCTAACAAAGGGACACTTCAAGGAATGTTTCCAAAGCAAGAGCAGTTGACTGTTTGAAGACTAAAGGAAATACATGTTTAAGAAGAAGAAACCTACAAGATTCATTCTTGCAAACTTAAAGCACCAAGAAAGTCAAAGAATCATCCATCATGGAAAAATGGGTACAAAGGTTTGGAATTTACTGCATTTGGCACTTCATGTCAACTCACAATGGCATTTTCACATTCTTCCCAAACATATGGGAATAGCTCTGAAAAACAGTCTTATGAAGCTAAGGATGCTAGTTTTCTGGCAAAATACTTCCAGCAGTTTAGGCATAAAAGTAAAAAGTATAAAAAGGGAACAAATACCTTTTTTATACCCCTATATCCTAAACTATAAACCATTAAAGATACTGTCATCACAAAGGAAGCTAAAGCTATTGCAAAAGAAAGTTAACCTAAGAGACACAAGCAGATATGCTGGAGTTTGAAATATCTTACCTTTTCATTATCTCCACAGTAAATTTCTACAAGAAACATGTCTCATACAGATTGATAAAGGATAAACCATTTAAATGCCTCCTTCAAATATAAAGGAGAGGGCACAGTTTCTGGTTTAAATGCCTCCTTCAAATATAAAGTAGAGGCCACAGTTTCTGGTTTAAATGCCTCCTTGAAATATAAAGCAGAGGGCACATTTTATGGTTTAAATGCCTCCTTCAAATATAAAGCAGAGGGCATAGTTTCCTATAAATGCCTCCTTAAAAAATAAGTAGATGGCAATCACTTGTTTTTATGAGGCACCTCCTTCAATCATGAGCAGAGAGCATAAACAATTTATGTCTAACAAGCCTCCTTCAAAGATGATAAGCACAGGGCATGACGCAAATAGTTTGTTTAGAAGGCCAAAAGGCTTCATTTGGAAAATAGAGACCAGGCCTAAAGTTGCTTTAAGGGACCTCGTTCAATTTATAAGCAGAGGGTGCATAGTTTCCGAACTAGTTTCACTGTTGAAAATTTCTAATTAAAAATACCCCACAGTGAAGAATGTTTCAAAACTGTTTCATAGAAATAGGGTAAATGAGCAAAAGAGGAAAAAGTTAATGAAACTATTTTGAAAAAGCAAAAAGGAGAAGAGTATGTGCCATAACAATATTTCAAAGGGCATACAAAAGCCCTCAATGGGCATATCTATCCTCATTTTATTGATTGGCAAACGGAGGGAGTTTTTCTGGTCCCTTGGCAAACACTCCGTGCACGTTTTCTAGGATGCGATGCACTTGTGCCTGAGCGCTACGCGCTTGTAGCATCTCACCGAAGGAAAATACAAAGGGCGCGATGCGCCTGTACACTGGCACGACGCGTTTCAACACCCGACCCTTGTTCAAATTTTCCGCCTGGTGCCCACAACTGCCCGTCGTTCAAACCTCATTCAGAAACCCAATTTTTTGAACTAGCGCAGTGTATTTTTCTCGTGCAGCCTCTTTTCAGACGCTACGTGCCTATGTGCAAGGGCGTAGCACCTGCTCATTTCATTACAAAGGGCCAAAAATTGCCAGTCTTGCTCAAGGATCTGTTTTCATCACTGCAAAGAATTTTTTCAAGGTATTTATCACTATCTTTTACCCCTCGGTTGCTCTTAAAACATAAAGGATGTTTTGAAAACCTAATTAAAGGAGAAATAAGTTTTAAAGGAAAATAAAGCATGTTTTTATTTAAGGGTGGTTTAGTTGATTTTGGAGAATAACAACAAAATCAAAATGCCTCCAAAGAAAAGGGTAAAAAAGGGAGGCCAACACAACAGATTTGAGCACACCACTATTCAAGAAATCATTGCCTCTCCCTCAATCTTGTCCTGTTTTCAAGAGTTAGGATGCTTTGATTTTTGTAGTAGAATACTAGAGGTCACTAGCCACCCTTATTCAACTAAGTTGTTTTCCCTAAGATTGGATGGAAAGTAAGTTCACATAGCAGGTCTAGATTTTGAACTCACTCCTAGAGCTATTTCTAAAGCAACCAAAATCCCTCACATAGGAGAGGAGTGGTTCAAACAGTCATACCTTTACCTCAGCCACTATCAACCTTTTCTAAAACCAAATCATCAAGATGCATGCAGTTCCATCTTTCCTTTTTCACACTTGTTGGATGACTATGCAGTCCTCATGAAGATAATCATGAAGTTTTTCACGTGTGAAGGTAGATTCTCCCGAGTATATTCCTATCACATCACACTCCTAATACATTTCAAAAAATCTAAGCTGCTAAACCTACTCTTTTTCCTGTGCAAGATTATAGACAAGATGTATTCCATTGTTAGAAAGAAGCCTCCAACTCAGCAGAAAGCAAGTTTATTCCATCACTCTCTCATTAAGAACATTATCCTTCACAAGATGAAACAAAAGGGCATCCCTTGGGAAACTTTCATCTCTCACCCTGACTTTACTTCTGCATCTTCTATGCCACTACAAATTAGGCCATTTTCATCCCGAGACCCTCCTCATGCTCATTCCTTGCCCTCCACACCCTATGTTTCCTCTTCTTCTCATGAGTCTACTCCCCAACAAAAACCATCCTCCACAGAGAGACAGTGAAGATAGTAAAGAAGAAGGCATCCCACAGTAAGAAAATGAAGACAGTGATGAAGAAGAAGGTAGCCCATAGAGAGACAGTGAAGATAGTAAAGAAGAAGGCATCCCACAGTAAGAAAATGGAGACAGTGATGAAGAAGAAGGTAGCCCACAGAGAGACAGTGAAGATATTAAAGAAGAAGGCAGCCCATAGCAAGAAAATGAAAACAATGATCATGATGAAGGAAGTCCACATCAGGAAAACATTGAAAACAATGAAAATGATGGAAGCAGTCATAGAAAAGAGGGAAGTAATAAAAACAGTCATGACAACAAGAAGATAGATGAAGGCAAAGATAGTTTTGGAAAGGAAAAAACAACAGACCTAGACATCTCTCACCAAACAAAAAAAGAGCATGATATTTTTGAGATTACTCCTGATGATGAGTTCATTACAAATATCAAAATTAATGAACAAGGAATTTCCCCACAACAAAGTAACCAAGAAGTGCAATTTTTTTTTTTTTTGGAGAAGATGACAGCCATGAGGTTGTAGGAGACCAAACTAAACAAATCCAGGTGTTAACTCCTCCTCTCGCTCATAATCAACAAGGTCAAGAGCATATGTTTATTTCCTTTCCAAGGCAAGGGGCCATGCTTCCTTCATCAAAAGTAGCAAAGGAAAAAAACACCAAAGCACCAAAGAAGAAAACCACTCAAACAATGACTAGCAATGTCACTAGGGCACTAAGAAGTAGAGGAAATTTTCCAAAGAGGAGCAATGTAGAATTGCCCAAGAAAACTAAAGGAAAGAGAATCATTAAAGGCAAGGGCAAAGATAAGATTAAATAGCAAGAGAGTAGGCATGAGCATGAAAGGGAATTTGAAATAATACAAATAGACAGTGATGCTGAAGATGATGAGGCCAGTATTCTTGGATCTCTTTTACAAAATCGAGAGGCTCAGATTAAATATTTGGAAAATGGCCTAGAAAGGTCAAAAAACATCATCCACTATTTACAATTGCAAAATAATCAAATGAGTGGAAATATGGAAATCGTTGAGGCTCAGGCACTCAAATATAGAAGGGAAGCTCAAAAGTCACAAGTGAGGCTAGAAGAATACATGGGTGAGTATGCGGAAGATGATGAAGAAGAAGGGCCAGCAAGAAAGAGACCTAAGACCATGGGTCTTAGAAGAACATTGCAAAAAAAGAAAGAAGAAGAATCAACTCATGCACAGCAGTACCCTCTTACAGAGCTCCTTGCCAAAGAAATTGAGAATGATAGAGATTCTTGGCTTGAGAGGGAAAATCAGCATTTGAAAACCAAATTGGAGAAAGCTAACAAGGATTTGGGCCTTCAAAGAAGAATTACCGAGCACTACAAGAAGTTGAATCAATTTGCTCGAAGAAAACTCAAAGTTGTCCCAAGGAGGCGCCCGGTGGAAAAACATGGAAAAGAACTATCCTGGCTTGGAATTCTTGCTCAAGCTTCATTGCATGTTTCTAAAAACCCTCAAGGGGTTTACTCACCAAATTTGAGCTTTTTTGGACACATTCTTGTTTTTTTTGAATTTTAGGCCTAAAAGCATAAAATCATGGGTACGTTAACTTTTTCTCGAAGCACCCTCATTTGAAGAAAAAAATATTTTTGGATTCCTTGACATCAAATGAACATGCTCAGAAATTTTCAGATCAAATGAAGCTGTTTTGATCGCTCAAAAAGGCCAAAAACAACCATTTTTTACCTTTCTACCCCTAATATCAGCAGGTGCTACACTCTTGGGTTTTTTCACTGTTTCTAATTTTTGACTAACTTCCATGCATCAGATTGGAAAAAATCAAGTAGTTTTGGAAATTATATATCCGTAGCTTTCCAAAAAGCCATCACGGGACTCATTTTGACATCGGGAGGTCTGCCAAAACGTCACTGCAAAACAAAATTTTTTCTGGTGCTATGCTCCTGTAGATTTTGCTGAAAAGCAGTTTTCTAAGTGATGATTGGGCCAAATGTGCGTTAAGTAAGTTTATCTTGTGTGTCAAGCATTGAAAGTGATTCTTTTTTGCTATTTTGGTCTTAAAAGATATTTTTGAAGGATATTTCGTGCCTTGGACTTTGTTAAGCCTCAAGGACAAATTTAGATATTTGTTTTTGGCCAATGGCCTTCTAGTTGCTCTAGGTGGTTTTCCTCCTCTTTGGCTTATATAAACCAAGAGGATTCATTGTAACAAGGAGGTAGAACTTGATATATTGAGAGCAATACATAGCATTATGAGCTTGGAAGAAATACTTGTTTTATGAAGTGGATTATGTCTTGCTTGGCTTGATGGTGGAGGAGCATTGTGTGCAGGATTCCATGGCTTGGTGAATGGCGATGTTTCTCTGATTTTTTTATGTTTCCTTGTTTTCATTTATGTTGCATACTTCTTATTTGCTGTAGATCAAAAAAGTATATGTTGAGACATGCTCATGGAAACACCTCCAAACATCCTGCATGTTACAGCTTTGATGTTTTCCTCTTCTTTATCATTTCTAAATGATTCTTAACTACCCTTTAGGTCCATCAAGAAATTGTTATTTGTTTCATTTATGGTCAATATGTTTTGCTATATTGTATGATTTAAGGTATTCCCTGCTTACTTATAGTTCTCAAAACTCCATTTCTGAAATCTTTCTATGAAATATTGGTTGTTTTAGTTAAGTCAAAGAGGTCTCGTTCAATATTGCCCTTTGTCCATGCTTGCAAACTTATTTCAGAGTTCCCGATAGCTCAAGATATGCTATTTAGGAGTTCCATATTCATAGATTGAGTTGTTTGTTTATCTTATTTTTTTTCCCAATAGCTGAAGGTGATTTTCTAGAGTTAGAGGTTCTTATGCTTCTATATATTGCCAGATTTTTTATCTTTCATGTGTATCAGTTTGAGTTTTATTCATAGAGATTTATGGTTTGCCCTACCTCATGAATACCTGCTTTAAAACTATATATGTTTAAGATCTCTTTGTCTTTCACAAACTTAATGTTCATTTCACTTCACTCTCACCCAAAGAATCCATTTACCTTGACCAAATCAGCCTTGCAGTAATACTTTGTCCACCATTTAGACAGTGTTGACTTTATCTGACCCCATAGCCCTATTGATTTGATGAAATCTCTTTCTATTTTGTCCTTTTTGATCAGTTTACCTCAAAAACCCAAAAAAAAAACCAAAATATACTTAACAGCTAGCCTAAAATCAAACATACAAAGCGAACAAGTTCACATCCTTCGCATAATAGAGAGAGCCCTCTCTGAGTCCAGGAAGGCTAGGTCCTAGGACTCCAAAGCTTGGTCTGATGTTACCCTGTGATTTGGTTTACCAATCTGCCAAATTACGGGACACTAACAGCTGGAATTCATTATGTTTTGACATTTATAGATGATTACACAAGGAAGAGATGGGTCTATTTCCTAAAATAGAAAAGTGAAGTGTTTGAACAATTATACCACTATAAGGCTCTTGTTGAGAAACAAAGTGGACACTACATAAAAGTGTTGAGAAATGAGAGAGGTGGAGAATATATCTTCAAATACTTCCTACGTTTCTGCAGGGAGCATGGAATACACAAGAAATTTACCACAAGGTATACACGCCAACAAAACAGTGTTGCAGAAAGAATACATATGACCATCATGGACATGGTAAGAAGTATGTTGAAGGCTAAGCATTTGCCAAATGAGTATTGTGCAGAAAATGTCAATTGTGTAGCATATATCTTAAATAGATGTCCAACCAAAAGTGTTATGAATAGAGTTCCATAAGAAGCATGGAGTGGAACAAAGAAATTTTTCACTCACATAAGAGAGTTTGGATGTGTGGCATATGCACATGTCCTGGATCAGTTAACGAAGAAGTTGGACAGAAAGGGGGAGAAATGTATATTTATTGGATATAGTGATGAATATAAGGCTTACAAGCTCTATAATCCTTCAACCAAGAAAGTAACAATCAGGAGAGATGTTTAGTTCATAGAAGTAGAAGCTTGGGATGGAAGTTTAGAGAAGATAGCTAATGTGAAGACATGTATTTCATATCGAGACAAAGAGGAATTGATTACAGAAATTAATTCCTCAACAATGGCTCCTCCACCACCTACAAAAGATCAATAGAGTACACCACAAGCAAGCAATAGAAGACAATTGAGAAATCAATAAAGTGCATCTCCAAGCACACCACAATGATCAACAACTCCATCTAGTTCAAGTGCAACTCCAAGCACATCTTCAGCAAAGACAATAAGACCAAGATTCATAAATTTAAGTGAAATTTATGAGAAAGAAGAAGCTGATAATAATGCTGGTCTGAATTATTTATTTGTATTATTTTTTCATGTTGATGACCCAATCCATTTTGAAGATGCAGTAAAAAAATAAAAATGGATTGAAGCAATGAATGAAGAGATAGGAGCAATATAAAAGAGTGACACATGGGAGTTAGTGGACGTCCCACAAGGAAATTAAGTTATTGGAGTGAAATAGGTCTATAAGACCAAGAGAAACATTGAAGGAAAGATAGAAAAGCACAAAGAAAGGCTAGTTGTCAAAGTGTACAAGTAGCAACAAGGAAGAGACTATGAGTAAATATTTGCACTAGTTGCAAGGATGGAGACAGTGCGAACAATGTTGTCTATAGAAGCACAACAAAAATGTAAATTTTATCAAATGGATGTGAAGTCAACATTATTGAATGGAGTGTTGAAAGAGGAGGTGCATGTTGAACAACCTCCTAGCTATGAAATAGAAGGCCAAGAAGACAGGGTGTGTAAGTTGAAGAAATATCTTTATGGGCTGAAGCAAGCACCACGAGCATGGTACAAAAGGATTTATGCTTACCTGGTGGACAATGCATTTGAAAAGTGTGATGGTGAGTCCACACTCTACATTAAATAAAATGACGGTAAAATTCTTATTGTTGTTTTGTATGTAGATGATTTTATTTTTACAGGAAATGATGTTTCTCTCACTACTGATTTCAAAGAAGTCATGAAGAGTGAGTTTGAAATGAATGACTTGGGTTTGCTAAGATATTTTTTGGGCATAAAATTATAGCAAATAGAAAATGGAATTTTGATCTCCCAAGCAAAGTATATTGCAGAAGTTTTAAAAAGGTTCAATATGCAGAACAACAAGCCATTATCAAATCCAACGGTCATGGGGTTGAAGTTGAGAAAGGAAGAGTGCAACAAGAATGTCAAACTGACATTATACAAAAGCCTGGTTGGCAGTCTAATGTATTTCACTACAAATAGGCATGATATAATGTATGCTTTAATCTTGATATCCAGATTCATGGAGACACCCAAGGAGATACATTGGCAAGTAATCAAGATAATATTGAGGTATGTAAATGGAACTAAGGAGTATGGTGTTCTATACTCTGCAAATGATAATTTTAAGCTGATTGGTTACAATAATAGTGATTGGTCTTGAAGTGTTGATGACAAAAAGAGCACATCAGGGTATGTTTTTCATTCGGAATCGAAAGCCATTTCATGGGCTTCCAAGAAGCAGCCAATAGTTCATTATCAACCACAGAAGATGAATAGTAGCAAGAAAACACAGTGCACATGCTACTTTGATGAGAAGGATGCTAAGAGATTTATGTCATGAACACGACAAAGGAACCACAATTTTCTGCAATATTGACTCAGCAATTGAATTGTCAAAGAATTCTTTTTTCCACAAGAGAACAAATCATATTGATGCTACATACCATTTCATAAAGGAATTAGTTAACAATGGTGAAATTTTTTTGCAGCATTGCAGGTCATAGGAACAATTTGTAGATATTATCACAAAGCCATTGGGGCAGAAAAGTTTTGTTTACCTTAGAAAATGTCTGGGAATGATTGATGGTAGCAGTTGTGATTAAGGGGTGTGTTCTAAATACTCCCAACCACCGCCATGAATAAAGACTGACAACAACCCACACTCCATTGAATTTTTGTCACAAGGAAGGACACACACATGATTTCAAATACGAGGCGTTTTCATGCAATATCAGAAACATAGTACCCGCAACCATACTCTGCATTATTTCCTTACCCACCATCGTTGACTTACCTCTTACCAGCATGTCGCAACCTGTAATATTTAGCGTTTAACTCTTAAGCCATTCACCGAATGCTATATTTCTGCTGATGCTATATCGGCGGGTCCCACCAACCTTGCCACACTTCCAAAACCACATAAAAACCTTTTTTATCACTTATTAATTACCTTTTATGTATTTCACATTTCCCGTGGTTTAGTGCATCGCCGCCCACACTTTGCAACATTTAAGTTTTACCTTTTAGCACCCGCACTGAAAAATTGTGATGTTGCGATGCGACATCGTCATCGCACATTGCACAACATACCGTTTACCTTTTTTGACCACCCGTAACTTCGCACTTCACACATCTTATGACTTAAAACGGAATATTTTTGCCGATGAATTAGGTTGAGATCAGATACCACCATGTTTAAGCTCGGTACTAGATAATCTGCGATGAATGACGGTAGAATAAATGAATTTGACGACAAAGAAATGGCTGTGATGTCCTGTTTGATCCAGAGCTCTCCTGCTCTTGAAAATCTGAATTTTTCCTTACCAGAGGAATATGAGGAGGCATAGTATACTTGATTTTTTCATGAATTATCACATTTGTAAACCCATCATAACTCTTTTTGACGTTTCCTTTCGAAGTCGTCGCCCGGTGATCATTAAACTTGATAGAGATTATGTGAATGGCGAGATTATTACAAGGGATTCTTTCTTTAGGTTTTATGAATCAATTACCATTTTTGTGCACTAAAACCAGAATCATGCTGCTATTTAATTTAGCTAATGTGAATTATGAATATCAAGCCTCATGCAAGTGTGCTAGATTTTTTCTTCGTACAAATACTTTTTTTTTCTTCCAAGTATATTGAAATGTATGTAATCTTTGGGACATTGTTTAATGGTCCAAATTTTTTTCCACTCAAATTAATATCTTTAAATTGTCATTAAACTTGGCTCTAATCATCCTTTGGGTTTACATTAAAGGTTATCTTCTTAAAATTCAATATGAGTGGGAGTAGATTACTTCATATATATGTAATTCAGCCTTTATGTGATTGTTTTGAAGTTTAGGATTAGGTAATTCATCCTTTATGTGATTGTCTTGTGTGATTGTTTTGAAGGTTAGGATTAGGTTTTTTTGTTTTTGATTTGAAATTTGAAATTTTATTTTTAAATATTTATTAGTATTTTTAATGAATTTAAATAATGATTTGTTATTGCTGATTTTATGATTAAATAATATTTTTATTGGGTAAATGTAAATTTTGGTTACATATAGGTATTGTGATTGTTTTGAATTTCTCATAAAGTAGTTAATATTAATAGAGAAATAATATACTAACACCTTCTTTATAAGGGGATAAAAAAAATCAAAAAAAGTGAAAAACTATAAATTATATATATTATTTAGGGATAGAATTTTTTTTTAATTACACATAATAATATTGTCTCTTCTAATTGAAATTTTGTGTTTCTGGAGGCCTTTGGGGTGTTCCATGGAATATATCGGGCATGATTTGAATTTTTTTTGTATTAATTGATGGATATATTTAAAAAAGAACAATAAATTATCTTACCCCAATATCTGCAATATTTAGTTGGAAATATTATAACATTATAATTCCCTAGACAATATCTCATATCATTTTTCATGGATGCCAATTTTATCTCTAGAGATTAACTAGTCATTAGATTATTGTATATAAATATATTGGAGAGTGTGTTCACAAGAGCCCTTCATCCCTAGTTTTGTTTTAAATTTTAATGTCATTGTCAATTAAACCATAATGGGACTAGATCCGAGAATTATAAATGTGCAACAACTTTGATTTTATGGTCCATAGTCCCTTCATGTAATGGTTGTCTTAGATTTATCTCAATTAACTTGGACACTATTTGAAATAAAGTTAACTAGCTAGAATATGACACCACTCTCTATGTGTACTTGCCAATATGAGTGATTTAGAGTCCCTCCATGTAATGGTTGTCTTAGTTTTCTCTTAATTAACTTGGACAAACTTTGACACAAAGCTCATGAGCTAAAAGGTGACACCACTCTCTATCTGCATTAGCCAATATGAATGAATTAATCCAATTTAAAAGGAGTTCAAACCAAGTGTGAGGAAAAACCACCTGAATTTATTGTTGTTTTCCACAAATTACTTTACAAGTGGTTAAAAATGAGGGTATATAATGGAACATCATAGTTATGACATTGAAAAAAAGAATCTATATATATATATATATATATAGATAACATGAAAATAATATATTTACCACAATTTTAACTCCTCACGGTGATCTATGGCTATAACATATTTTAGGATGGTGACTTGCTCGAGTTTTAACATAATGAATGGGGTGATGTAACACCCTCCTCCCACATTTACCCAAGCTAATCGGTCCACCATGGTAAACATGTGACGAAGAGTTACTATGGTATGGTTCAACTCCCCATGTACAATTAAGGAAGTGGAACCGATAAGACAATACCAATCAGACCTTCCTCAAAAGCTACAAAACCTTCAAGAGCTAAGAAAACCCTTTAGGTTTCCAACCCCTGAGACAAATTGATGTTTTGTTGAACTAGACCCTAGTCACACCCTTGAAAAGAATTCCATGTGGCTGAAACCCTTCAGTCCAATGCATAGCAAGGAATCCATGTGAATGCAACCTTTTTCACACAGTTCTATGCTAGCAACCCTGAATTTTGAGCTGCTTTTTTAGGGCTAGGACTCAAGCCTATGCTGAGAACTTCATGAAACTTCCAAAAATGGAAAATAGCACTAAAATAAGGCTACTAATACAAACGCTTGAGAAAGGACTTGACCTGATCCCTACCATCCATGATCGGAATTTTGTCAAACATATCACAAACATTCAATGTACATGTCATAATTACACATCTGAGCATATAGGTCCCATAGTTATCTGAAAATTGTCAAGAAGGATGGATACTTCCCCATAATAGTTGCAAGATCCAGCCATGATGGGAATTTTGTCAAACATATCACAACTATTCAATGTACATGTCATAATTACACATTTACAAATATGGGTATCATACTTATCTGAAAATCATCAAGAAGGACATACACTTCCTCATAATAGTTGCAATATCATCTATTAGGTCATGCATTAATTAACATTTCATATACCAATCAAAACATGGTAAGAGCCATAACTCAAGTTTGTCATAAACCATGCTTATAACTAGCATAATACAAATGATAAAGCAACCATTAAGATCACATAATAACAAGTACATTTACCCATAAAATAAAAGAGGAAAGGATATCTTATTAACATATGAAAAACATAATCAGGTTAGGGACATCCACCTATCACCCAACAATAGATTGGGTTGAACCAAATATTTCTTTCAATAAATCACCCCTGTGCCATATTCCAAGCATGAATGTGGGATCTCGTTGAATAAACCAAAAAATACCAAATGAGAGCTTCCATAGGCCAAACCTCCTCAACCCTCAACCAACGATTCCACTTCATGGTTGAACATCACTAACCATCATAAAATTGGTCTTTGCCCATGTTATCGAGGGCTCCAGAGTGTTTATTCCCACCAAGGCTTCCAATAAAAGTAACTCAACCCACAACTGTTGTCGGGCTCCAGAGTGTTTGTCCAATCAGGGCTTCCAATACTAGTAACTCAACCCACCAAGGTATTTCATAGTGTTTGTCCAACCAAGGCTTCCAGTACTAGTAACTCAACCCAATTTGTTACAAAGCTTCTAGAGCATTTTTCCAAACAAGGCTTCCAAGAACTAGTAACTAAACCCATAACCATAAGGAACATGAAAATAAACTATAAAAATAAGGTAAACCCACAACAACATGGCTATCTAGGAAATAGAAAGGATAGGAAAAAACACTGTCAATCCAAGAAATACTCCATGCTAATGATAACTCATAACCAAGAAACCACATGCATATGCCATCCATGTCAAGATTAGCAAGGAAATCATACATGCAGCTTGGTACCTGCAAGCAACACCTGTTGTAGTTGTTAATCCCACTATCCACTTGCACTTTTTTCCTTTTTATTTTCCTTCTTGCTCCAAATCCCAAGTATTCCACACTCCTCCAAGAGTGCTCCAATAAAATCTAAGTCTCCAAGAGTATGAGAGAGAGAATAGAAGAGAGAGAGCTCCAAGCTAAAACTAAAAAATGTTGTGTATTGATCCTCATTATACTTTTTATTATTGAGGCCTCTATTTTCTTCATTTTCCATTATTTTTATTCATTCTCCTCCTCACATGAAACCTGTGACCTTTCACCTTCCTTTTGTCCTATTTTCCATTATTTTCATAAATAAAATGCCAATTAATTCCACTTGTCCATTCCAAAGCATTTTCCATTTCCTTTGCCAAATTCCATAGTCATTTATTAATCAATTTATCTCAATCATTATGTTTTTTCCCAACATTCGTATTTGAATAAATGTCCCATGACCTTGGTTATTATTTTTCCTTTATCAACTTTATTACATGGATTTTTTACCAGAGTTGTTATGAAACCCTCCCCCTTGGGGGAACACCGTCCTCGGTGTTCAATGACACCTACAACCAGCAAAACCATTGAAAAGAAAAACATACATCCCATGGATATTTATAACTTAGCTCATTGCACTATTTAAAACGAACAACCTACTGATATCAAATCAACATAACCAACATGAAAATCATAACAACATGAAAACCATACCACTTATTAGAGCTTTATAACACATCTCATTGCAGTATTTACAATGAAAAACCATACATGAATATGTATATATACCAAATGTGCTTTTCCTCAACTAGAAAGAAATGAAGAATACACAGGCTACATTTGATCAGCCATCTCCCATGTAGCTTCATTGGGACCAAATTACTTCCATTTCACTTTAACCTACTCGATTAATTGGTTCGGGAGCATGAACATATTTCTCTACAAAATGCACTGAGGTTTTGGTTGGAATTATCCTTCTAGATCCACCTACAATACATACCATTCAATCACATGATCAACATATTTAGCATACTTCTTAAGAAATGACACATGGAAAACATCATGGAATTTAATTTTCGAAGGTAGTGCAAGTTGGTAGGCTACTAGTCCAATCCTCTTAATAATCTTGAAATGTCCACAATACCAAGGTGAAAACTTGGCACATGATCCAATCCTCAATGAGATCTTCTTAGGATTGATGCACAAGTGCACTTGTCCACCAACCTGAAACTCCTTAATCACCCTATGTTGATCTCCATAGCTCTTCTGTCTATCCTGTGTTGACGTTAAATTCTTCTTGATAACTTGAATTTCCTATTCCATATCTCAACATTTACGGTGTAACAACCCTCGTAAAAAACCCATGTAATAAAAATTAATAAAGGAAAAATAAGACAATGGACATGGAAAATATATTCCAAGCTAAATTTTGGGCAAAACATCCTGGTGTGGGTTTTCATTTGGTCTAGTTTGGCTAAGGAAAATAGGAGAAAAGGAAGGTGAAAGGTCACAGGTTTTATGTGAGGATTAAAAAGAAGTAAGATAATGGAAATTTGAAGAAATTAGAGGCCTCATTTATAAAAAGGCTTATGAGAATGAGTTCATAGATTTTTGTGAGTTTTAGCTTAGATATTTCACTCTGTTCTCTCTCTCATTCTCTCTCTCATACTCTTTCACACTTGGAGTTTTCTTGGAGCACTATAGCATTCGATCAAGGAAAGAAAAGGAATGAAAAAGAAGGCAAAGGGAAGAAAATATAAAACAAGGAAGAGCAGGATCAAGCGGCTACAACAAGATTACTCACAATTATTTATTTGCATGTGTGATTTCCTTGCTAGATTTGGCATAGTAAATTCATGTGTTTATTTGGTTCTCTTACTATCATTAGCATGGGTCTTGCTAGGTGTGATAGTGGATACCATATATACCGTAGATATTGTTAAATTACCATAATTGTAAAATTATAAAATTGTAAATTTGTATGAATATAAATAATTGTAAAATAATTAATCTTGAATAATATTAATTTTTGTAACATAATAAAGTTTAGAAAATAATGCAAATAAATTCATGTTTAGAATTATCATTATTTTATTATGATCTTACATACCAAAAATAACAGTATACATTTTGAAGATATCATTCACAGACATTTAAAGAAATCAAGTAGTTGTATTATTTTAAGAATTGACATAAAAAAGAACTTGATATAGTGCATTATTTTAGAGATCAACATAATTGCAAATCATCAAGTGAAAGGATTTTTACATTAACACAATGCAAACCAATTAATTTGAAATACATATTATAATGTTTTGAAAAAGAGAGTATTAGTTATAAGGTTAATTCCTCTTCTTTATAAAAAACCATCTCAAAAAGTATAAATGATGAAATAGCGTATGTACCATATCACTCTATGTTCTCATGATCACCCTCATTATCTTCCAGCTCGCTTGGAATGATAACATTATTGTTCTAAAAAATATGTTTTGATCTAGGGTCATGTCTCAATACGAACCACCAATCCTTATCCAACACATCTCGGTAGAAAAAAAAACATATTTGCAGTGTTAGGGGAAAACATAAGGCTCCTTCGATTCATCCCACATATTTCTACAGTATATACATATCAGCCTACTATCGCGATCTTCCTTTACATTATTCTGATCAAAGGTGTCCCACCACTTGCACCTAAAAATAACACATTGGAAAGAGGAGAACTCTACTTCAATGATCTCTTGTATATTTTCAACGTAACCTAATGTCCTTCATACTAGGTTTTGATCACAGTGGCTAGCTCTAATAGATTGATCTAACATGACTTCCACTCCATAGTATTGTGTCATGTGTCCATCATTGACATTTTCTGTGCAAAAATAGTGTCCATATGACCATATAGATGGGAATAAATTCAACTATAAAAAAGTTAAAGAATCATAGTGTCATGTGTCTTATAATGACCCAACTGTTAAAATATGAAATATAGAAAGGTGCATTATCAAGTTTAAAATGTACATAAATATATTATTACTGAGTGGGTGCACCCAATCCCCGCGTTTAGCGCATCCTCTTCAGCATGCAGGTAACAACTGTTTGCACTGTTTTAAATGATCATGATAAGGCACACTTATACCATTCAACCATCAAATTATTTCCTGTCACTATCCCATTTCATCCTCTTTTTTTCGTACATTGCAACTCACGGTTGTGTCACTTTGGAATTGTAAAGAAAAAATTTATTTATTGCTTCAATTTATGCATTCGTTGATGAAATCAAATTGACATATAGTAACTATGAGATCAAAATATACATTATATCAAATTTCAACATGAATATGTAGTTTGTGTAAATTTGAAAAATTATAAGTCGCTTACTCTTTATCAAGTGCCTTTTTCCATTCATTTGGAGAATCTCCCCTTCTCTTTTGTCTTCATCCCTTTCATCGTCCCAAATCATTGCACCTGTTCTATTGTCGATCTGCTTAATTTACTCACTAGCATAATAGAAAGACTCATATGATATGTACCCTTCTGCCATAGATCCCTCGGGTTTTTACCTTTGACTAACAAAAAATTTCAATTTCTTCATGTACCTATCTAAGAAGAACATCCAACGAAAAAAAACCACCCCAACTAATTCAAACTCATCTACTAGGTGGATTACAAGATGAACCTGCAAGTTCATGAAACTCATCGGTAGTTCCTTCTCAAACATACAAACAATCTCAAGTATGTCTTGAATCCACAGTGGAATGCTAGCCACATGAATCTCCTTTGACATGATCCAACATACAAATGCAGATAATTTAGATATGCCACATCCTAGGTCTTCGGGGAAGCCATGTTTCACACACCTGTTATCCTCATGTATTCT